>OZ020619.1:12504647-13022827 GCA_963971575.1 Liopterus haemorrhoidalis
GGAAATTACGCTAGATCCAGTGCCCGCACAATGCGGAGTGACCCGAGTAGCACTGCTTTCTGCATCCTGCAGATCAAAGAGTTGGCAGAAGATCTGCAGATGGGAATGGACTCGATTTCCCTTCGATAGGAGGCTTTCATACCACCCAAAACACCAACTATCAGGACTACAAGCTTAACTTTATACCCGGGATACAGCTTTCTAAGCTCAGACAAGAGGTCCATATACTTGGATCTCTTTTTCCTCCTCCTTGAAAGAGATATTCTTCTCAGCTGGACTTGAGAATTCGATCACAAACATCTGTTTGGTCTCGATATCCAAGAGGGTTATGTCCGGCTTAGTGGCTGTCAGTAGCCTCGAGGTGGGGAAGGAGTAATTTCAATAAATTCGGCACTTGGAATTTTTCACCACCGATTCTATGTCAGAAGGGACGTACGGTATAACCGGTATTTGGTCAATACCATAGGCATGTCTAAGATGATAGTAGAGCACGCGAAGAGCAGCATTATGTCGAGACACGTAGCTCGACGCTGCAAGAGATGGACAAGCAGACAGAATGTGCATTATCGTTTCAGAATGGTGGTGGCACAACCTACAGAGTGTGGACTCCGCTAATTGGAATATGCGGGTCCTGTACGCCAAAGTATTTATAACACCATCCTGACACGCAAACACAAAACTTTCTGTTTCCGATCTCAAACCAGCAGACTTAAGAAACGAGAACGTGAGTTCGGTGGACAACTCTAGACTTTTAATATGTTTGAAGAACACAGAGTGCATACTTTTACTCATGTGTTCTTTTGTCAACATGTCTGTCTCGCCTCGTATTATTATTATTATTATTATTATTATTATTATTATTATTATTATTACACCCTGAACACTCTGTTACACCTGTTACACCTGAATTGTTCATTTTTACGGTTTTTTAGCAAATAATGTTGAGAGTAGTCGGGTAGAGCCCTGCAAATCCGCGGATTGCCCGCGGATATCCGCAATTTTTCTGCGGATGCGGATAAATTATCATTTAAATCGTGCGGATACGGATGTGTATCACTAAATGCGGATGTGAACACTAAATCTTCGGTTAGACGCCTCTTTCTACGGAAGACGCGTTTAGAACCTCAAAAAATGTATCGCTGGCATTTTTATTGTGCTTATGGCAAGAATGAAATAATAATACGTTACGGCACTTTTTACTTTTTTACTCTTCTCATAAAGACCTACTTTACTCTCACTTAAATAGTTAAATATAGTAGAGTTTATATAACAGTTGTAGTTACAACAATATCTTTGGATATATTGCCAGTTTATTAATTCAAAAATAATTATGTATCGCCTTATTTTGCATTTTTGGAAATATTAGTAAAAATTAACCATGGTAATTTGCCACATTTAAATACATATGAAGCTCATATCAAATTTTAAAAAAATAAATAAAAATATATTAAAATTCTTGAAATCGACAAATAACTTTCATCGTTTAATAATAGGATGAATTTAAGAACTTATTTTTATTATTAAGAACTTATTTTTTTAAATTTGCTGATCCTATAAGACTTTCCTGGTTATTTATTGGTCATAAATGTGATAAATTAATCTGTTTAATTATTTCTAAATATTGCTGCTCAAAAACAATAGTGAGATATCTTAAAAAACTAAGTTTATGATATATTGCTGTTTAAAGTTTTACATTTTGGTTAAGAGTCGAATCATTGTAATTTCCATCTTTATTTTTTAATCTATATAATTTCAATACGACGTTAGGTAGAAAACATATTTCTGGATCAAGTAATATTTATGTTATATAATTCTATAGTGTTTTTAAACAGCGATATGCCAAATAAGGCGAAACATGTTAGATATTTTCAACAGCCAGCAACAGATACTTTTGCGGATGCGGATCGGATGCGGATTTTATATTTACAAAAGCTGCGGATGCGGATCCTGTCTATGCGGATGCGGATCGAATGCGGATACAAAAAAACGTATCCGCGCTGGGCTCTATAGTCGAATCCTCTTTGGTCGTATTCAATTAGTAGATACCTACGAAATCCTGAAATATCTTGAAATATTCACTTTTATATTGATTATTTTCATTGATCTATAATCCAGTACACAAACAATTTTAACCCCTTCATATACATACAAAATAGAAAGTCTTTATCATGTAAGGAACATAATATTAATAAAAATTCCAGGCTGTGTGAGCTGCATTTGATATGTTAATATAGTAAGATGACATGCTTATTATATAATATTCAGCAGGGGACCCATACTTATATATATAACATAAATGCCCGCGCGTCACTTATATATTATCCTGTTGTCTGACACTCAGCATTGAGATCAACTTTATTACATCAGAAAGCATGTCGCGCATCCACAATTCAATGCCTCACTTTTAAAGTAAAAAAAATAAAATATAGTTTCATACTCCTTCTGCAACGTTTGTTTACCCGTATATTTTTATTTATTCGGGTTTTGTAGCAGGGTTGCATTGATTTAAATCTGATTAAAATCACATTGATTTTTTTTTTAAATCATTTATTTATTACTTATTACTTATTCACTTGTATTTGATATTTGACCGAAGTCGAAAATCTTATTTCTGGCTGAGTTAAGGTTCTAGCCATAACTTCGCCCGAGAAGCTCGGACCACCCATTTAAATCACTTTTTCTCTTTTTAATCACTTTCAAAAACGTGTCACTAGATATACCGTATGTCCTTTTTCGACTTGCAACATAGAGATTTCCCATGATAAATTTTCCATAGCATATTCTATAGTCCAGTAACCTAGTACATCATAAGTTGCATCAAGTGGGGGTAGTTAGTTTCGTTTTTTTTTCTTGTATGGGTTGTGCCTGAGATGCAAAATCCAAGTTTTCGACCTCGGCAGCCTTCCGGAACACTTTTGAATTTCGCAAAAACTGCTAAATTTTCGCACTCTTTTCGGTTTCTGCCCATTTTGACCATAAAGGAGCATGTTTTCGACAAACACCATTCTATGCATTTTTAAACTAGATTAAATTTTCTACAATTTGAGACCAAAATGGGCTCGGTAGTCTTAATAGTTTCCGAGATACAGCTTTTCAATGTTTGAAATAATCTCCAAACTTGAAAATTGTATGCTATATCATGCTCATGGGCACTGTTTATTTTTAGAAGTGAAAACTACTCCTTATTGTCAAAAATTATAAAATAACATTGCAAAACCTTATATTGCTGCCGAAAATACTGGTTATGTAGATGTTTCGAAAAAAAAATTATTGGTTTTTTAAACATAACTCCTTCATTTTTAGTGATAGAAAGTTTTTTCAAAAACGATTTTGTAGGGCTTTTCAAGAGCTATAAGACTGTGTAAATTAAATTCCTTAAGATCCCTTAGTTTTTAAATGGGGTGAGTTTGAAGGGCTCGAATAAGGTGGTGTTCGCTTGTAAATAGAGGTTTTAAACGGCTATATCTCGCCAAATATTCACTGTACAGAAAATATATGCACAGGGAAATTTAAGTCATTAAAAAAGATACAATTTAGTGCTCTATCATTTTTTTCGTATCTCCAGTAATTTCGGAGATATTTTGAAGAAAAGGGTGAAAAATTCGTATTTTTCGCAAAAAAACGTTTTTTCTTTAAACTCCAATTTTTCTAAAATTAGGCATTTTAAATTGGTCAAACTTCTTGAGTGTACTGAAAATACATATATGAAGAGAACCACAGAAGGGTGAGGATCAATTTTAATTAGGGGGGTAAATAGGGGGTTGTTTTCACTGATTTTTTCGTAGAAAAAAGTAGGTACCGACCTTATTTTGATCATAAGTCGCTTAATTTTTATACTAGAGACTTTTTTTGTTTGAAAGGTCTAATCAAATACTTTAAAAAAGATTCAATGAGTTTTCTTCGAAAAATGCAAATTTTTCCTGTTATTTGACTTTGAATCTTTCAAATTATGCATTTGGCGAAAAAAAGTTAACCATTAACATGCCGTATCTCGGTTCATATTGGTCGTAGAAAAATAATAAAAAAAGGATTTTGTTTGCTTTTTTAAAAGCTACAATTTTGCTTCCTACAGTTTTTTTGATAAAATGCATATTTTTCGAGTTATTCGCAAAAAACTTTTTAAAAACATCGATTTTTTCGTCGAAAAACTGTTGCACTCGTATTGTAGTTGAAAGTTACCATTATTTATAATAATTAATTCTTACCCACATGCTATAGATACCATTACTTCTATTTATTAATGCTTACCAACTTTCATGTGCGGTGTATTTATATTATGACAAGGTTTTACCTTGGGACATTGAATATATAATTTTTCATTTCAGGCGATTGAGGACGATGAAGAAAACGGTGAACAGTGACTTCCCTCCACCCATACCACCCTTCCTCCTCCTCCCCCACCTTCAAAATGTTAAATTGAATAAATGTTTACTTCACTGACTCATGTTAGACAGGTTGTTGAAGATATAAAGGCAATTGTATATGATGAAACATGAAAATTAGCATAAAATTTTCAAGTTTGGAGATTTTTTCAAATTTTGAAAAGCTGTATCTCAGAAACTATTGAAGCTACTGAACCCATTCTGGTCTTAAATTGTAGCAAATTTAATCTAGTTTAAAAATGCATTGAATAATGTTTGTCAAAAACGTCTTCCTTTATGGTCATAATGGTAAGAAACCGAAAAAAGTTCGAAAATTTAGTAGTTTTTGAGAAATTCAAAAGTGTTCCGGAGGGCTGCCGAGGTCGAAAACTTGGATTTTGCATCTCAGGCATATCCCATACAAGAAAAAATGACGAAACTAACTACCCCCACTTGATGCAACATTTGCCCCATAATCATGGCAAGGTTACTGGACTACTATCTCTACTATGAGTTTTAGACAAAAACTTAATATTAATAAAAATTATTCAGTATTTTAGTTCCAACACATTGTGCCTAATTTTGAATATTAAAATCCCAATTTGTTTAAAAAAGGCACAAAATATTCTATTCTATTCTATTTTATTTTATTATGGCCTAGGCACACAGCCTTTCCGCCAGTTTTCAATAATACTAATAAAAATTGGTTTGCAAATTTCTTATACAGCAATTATAATTATTTTAAATATGTAGTATTTTTATACAACGTTTAGCTTAATATAAGTGCTATCACTTATATTTTAATGTATACACTTAATAAGTATCCTTTAAAAAAAGGTGCTAAATTTGTTGTTATAACAAGTTTATTTAACCTACCATTAAACAAAATTACTCTCAATTATTTAAATTACTGCTAAGTTGTAAAGCCATGTAGACGATACCGTAGACACGTAGACTACGTAATCCGTTAACAGTTATGTGGAATTTCTTATCCAAGTATTGCGTAAGATTCCGTGAAGCAGCATGTCTAGATGAGTCATTTACTACAAATGGTTCCGCTTGATTCAATATAGTTTTTTCCCGTAATGGTTATGGTGGCCAGTATTTTATTGCAGAAGGCAGATCATAAAAATACCTAACTAAAAGTGGTTACTAAAAATAAATTAACCTACTAAATAAAATAACATTTGAATTACGGGGCCTAAAAAAAGGAGGTTGTGCGCAACGCAATGCTGCCAACTGGGGTACGTTCCAACCTATGGAGTTTACTCTAAACTTAACTCTAAGTTTAGTAAGATCGTTCCAAAACATTCGAGTTTCCGGTTTGAGTTAACCCTAGAGGTTACTCTTTTAACTCTGCTTGCAAGGGGTGCGTCCCAGAACCTTACTCTAGCGTATTGAGTATGCTAAATACTGTTCCAAAACTAGAGCAGTGTTTCCCAAAGTGGGTTCCGTGGAACCCTGGGGTTCCACGAAATAATTTTGGGGTTCCGCGAGACAAGTTGTGATATAATATTAAAATAATATTATTGGGTACAAAACCCATTCAAAGTTGAAGAAAAGCCCATTGAATTTACAGCACTGGATTATGAAAAATTAATTGATATTGTTTTTGATACCTAATTAAAATCTAAATTTGAGGAAATGTCACTTGCAACATTCTGGTGCAACATACATAACGAATATCCAGATTTATCAAAGAGGGCTATTCGAGCTCCTTTACCATTCGAAAACAACCTATTTGTGTGAATCTGGATTTTCGAGATATGCAAATACCAAAACGAAATATCGAAATAGATTAAACGCCCGACCAGACATGCGAATATAATTAACAAATATTCAACCAAATTTTGCGAAAATATTGGACATTAAAAAACAATTACATCCTTCGCACTAAACTTGTGTTTTTTAATTAAAAACATGTCTTTGCAATTTATTCAAACATTTATTGTAGTTACAAAGTTTTATAAAAATAAATAAAATGTCTTATCATAATTTTTGTTTTATTTAAAATCTATGGTAGTATTCTGGACAATGAACTTCATGTTAGCATCGGTGTTATCGTTCAAGGTCACGGAATTTGTATTGGAAACGCTATGTACGCGAAAATCACTCAGATGTCAACGCTAATATCTCTGCCTAGAATACTGACTAATTTAATTTATAACAGCTTTAGGTATGGCAAGGGTTCCATGATCCGTAAAAAATTGCCTAAGGGTTCCACAAGAAAAAAAGTTTGGGAAACCCTGCTATAGAGTATACTTTACGGAGGATGCTCAATGTCGTTCATAAACTAACGGAGTTTCCCTTGAGTAAACTCTCTGTACCCTGCTATTTTTGGAGGGTAAAGCTGCGTTCCCACCTCAGTAAATCTATACGTTGTACGCTATGGATAATTTTTAAACGAGGTCATTTGGTATGATCGGACTTGCTCGTGCTTTGTCGTTGCTATACTACTGTTGAGCGAGATAGTACGAGCTTGTCCGATCATACCAATTGCACTCGTTTAAAAACTATCTACAACGCACAGAGTGTTAAATTACTGAGGTGGGAACGCAGCTTAAAGGCATATATCTATAAACAAGTTGTTTATAGATATATGAGTAAGGTATACACCAAGTCTCGCGTCTGCGTAGAACGCAATTTATGTCTTTTAAATTTTTGTTTGCAATTAGATTCAACGTTTAGATTTTTTTACATTCCATTTTTTAATTATTATTTATATATTCTGTATAATTTAGAACCACATTTTCTACATATAACATTATTCTTGTTTGTCTTTTTAAATAATGGTCTTTGTTATTTAAAATAAATAAGTCGTCATCATAATCATCATCGTAAAAATCTTCATCGTACTGTAAAAAATCAGCTCTGGAATATATGCAAATAGAACATGTTTTTAAATGAATTTATAATTATTTACTTCAGTGGTAGTTAATAAAAATTGTTTTGCAATATTCAATGCCAATGCACAAATTTTTCTCTTTTTGTTTCTTGTCATTATTCTTTCTTGCTCTATCCTTGCCATTATCAAAAATTAATATCCTGAAACAAATAAAAAACTAACCTTAAATTTAAATTAAACGTGTACCGATGTATACTCCAATAACGTTCCAAAACCTTAGGAAATATTACAGTCACGTGACCATACTCTTGAAACTCTATACTCTACTCTGTACTCTGGTTTTAGAACGCACCCAAGGTGGGTAATATTTACTCCCATGCGCAGAATGCGTACGCATGTAATGTAAGTTTTGACATATCGAAATTAACAGAAATTAATTATGGAAAACAGGAATTATGGAAAACAATTAACAGAAATTCATGATTCTGATATAAAAATGAAATCTTTTACTTAATTATAAATAGGTATTTATAATAAAAGGTGTCTCAAAAGAAATTTTATATTTATTTAGCTTACTGCGTGAACGCAACGTATCCGAGGGGCGCGGGGGTTATGTTAATCGGTAGCCTGGCTCTTGGGAATTTAGTCGCTATGGAGCGTTTCTCGGGAGCAGACCGCGCGTTATGCGTGCGAGAGTTTTACAAAAACGGTGATTCGGCGACTGTAGCGCGTAGAAAATTCTGCAGTATTCGAGGTTTTCGCCACTTAAATGATGCGCCAAGCATTCCTCTCATTCGACATTGGGTTAAAAAGTTTGATGAGACTGGTACAACGCTGGATAAATCAAAATCCGGGCGACCTAGGTCATCAAGAACGGTAGAAAACGTGGAGAATGTTAATCAGTCTGTTCGTGACGACCCGAACCTTTCAATTCGGAAGCGCGCAAGTGCTTTAAATGTGCATAGATCATCATTACATCGCATTATGCACAAAGACCTAAAGCTGCACCCCTACAAAATTAAATTGGTGCAAGAATTAAAGCCCCAAGATGCCAGTCAGAGGCTTAATTTCGTAAATCAGGTGATTGAGCGATTTTCAACGTTTACCAACATTTTGTTTTCGGATAAAGCTCATTTTCATCTTAATGGCCACGTAAATAAGCAGAACTGCCGCTACTGGAGTGCAACGAATCCGAAACGCAAACATCAGAAACCCCTACATTCGCCTAAAATGACCGTATGGGCTGCGATGTCGGCGCGAGGAATTATCGGCCCTTACTTTTTTGAAGACGAAACTTCTTGGTACCTGAACTGCAAAACTTTCCTGGCTATAACCAAAGAACATGGTTCCAACAGGACGGAGCAACTTAACACACGTCCAATATGTCTCTGCCACGTGTTTGTGAAATTTTCTCAGGCAAATTGATCTCCCGGAGAGGTGACATAAATTGGCCTCCACGCAGTCCAGATTTAAGCCCTATGGACTTTTTCCTATGGGGTTATCTTAAATCTAAAGTTTACGCCAATAAACCGACTTCACTGGCGCATTTGAAAGAAAATATCCGTCACGAAATGGCAGCCATCCCTGAGTCCACCTGCCGAGACGTCATAAGTAATTTTACTGTTCGATTAAATGAGTGCCGAGAACGCGAGGGTCTACATTTAGACGATATTATTTTTAAGAAATAAATCCCCAAAAAGTGTATTTTAATTAATAAACATTTTTTCTATATACGGCTTACTTTTTTTTTAATCGATCCACTAAATATAAAATTTCTTTTGAGACACCTTGTACAATAGTTTGTAAATATTTATTAAAATTACCGTTAACCCTCTATTGCATGAATTATTTATTTTTTTAATAAGTGTACCAAAAATTGCTTGTTACTAAAGAATTGTCCGTGTATGAAAATATTTATGTTAGGGGAGCGAAGGGTATTTGCGAACATCGGGCAATGCCGAACACCCACTTATGTCCCATGCAGACATCGCTTGGGTTTCATCGACTTTTAAGTTTGATAGCTAAATGCGCCACTTTTGCCCAGTTCAAGCGTGATAAACTTAGGTAATCATTTGTAAAAGTTATGGCGACTAAAAATTTTTCACGTGTTGCGATATTATTTCGCAGTATGCTATATTAAGGTAAGTTGACAATATAAGTTAACATTTTGCATAATGTTCACAAGGGTTATGATTGTTGAGTTGTTGTCTACCTCTATGCATAGCAGCTTTGAGATATACAGAGTGATTATTTAATGGCGAGACGACGTCACCGAATTTTACGTGCCTTCTAGCTGAAATACTGGTGAATTCTATGACTATAATAACTATGATTATGAAGAAAAAAAGATTATGCTCATGCGCGCATAATCGCCTGCTACGATGTGTATGAAACGGCAAATTATTAAAACTTCTAGTGACGTCGTCTCGCCATTAAATAATCACTCTGTAGGTGTTTGTTTATTAACTGTAACCTAAAACAATTTCGATAAACATTTCGGGCAATGCCGAACACGCTTTTCGGAATTACCCGACATGTACTGTGGTGCAGTAGATAATCATACTTTTATAATTCATTATAATTTTATAACATGGCTTTTTGCCCAACAAACGTGAAAGAACGCCTGGAAAATGTTCTTGGTCAGAAGACAATATAAATTCTGCAATAGCAGTGTGTAGAGAGAATATGGTAAAATGAAATTTAGTATCGCTGTGTTGGCTGTGGAGGCTTGATACACAAGCTCTACAGTGGAGTGAATACACCAACAAACTATATATGTGATTTTTGTACATTATATTAATATTTTATAATTACTCTATTTTGGTTTGTGACTTTTTCACTCCGTTCGGTATTACTCGCCACCTGTACAGCATCACCCGCAACCTTCGGGTAATGCCGAAATTGCAATGTATTCAATAAATGCTACATATATGTTTTCCTAATTTAACTGGGTTGCTCCATTTGCTAAAATTTACTTCCTTAGGGTTTTCTTTGTTATCTACGGCAAGTCGTATGACCCTAATTTCAATAGTTTCAGAATTATCGATATTTTCCGTTAAGTGTTCGCAATTACCATTCGCTCCCCTACATCATATTTTAAAAAAATTAATTACATTTTTTTTTTTTTAAGAAGGATTGTGCCCAATTCTGAACAAAATCGAGTAATTATATGTGTTTATAAAAAAAATATTTTGATGAAAATACAATTACAGTCAAAGTATGATAGCCATGGATGGATACTGCATAAGAAACGTGTATAAAAATTTAAACTTTTATGTTCCCAAATGGAAACAAAATGCAATAGAGGGTTAATAGATACACGTTATTAAACAGTTGTTGACTCAAATCAGCATCAATAATACATGCTTCCCTCTTCTTTTTATCCATCACTATTTAAAGATATTAATAGTTATTTAAAATAATATGTCGTGTTGACAATATTTTACCCAGACTTTTCATATGAGCATTCCTAACCTTAAAATCGCCGTTACAAAACCTGATCACATGACCACATTATCTTTGAGTATACTCGAACTCCAAGACTTATGTTTAGAAACGTACCCCTGCATATCACTAAATATCCCCGTTAGCGCGTAATGCAACATGTGTTATTTTCAGAACAGACCTCGTATAAGAAGGTTTTATGCAACCGCGCTTAAACGTTATTATCCAAATTTTTATTCATATTTTAGAAACGAAACTTTTCGTCATATATGTACATCGATTCACGGTAAGTTCATCGAAAATCAATTCATCGAAAATCAATTCATCGAATATCAATTCATCGAAAATCAATTCATCGAAAATCAATTAATCGAAAATCAATTCATCGAAAATCAATTCATCGAAAAAAAATATTTTGTAAATATTTGAGAGGAATGCCGAAAGGATCGGAAAGCCAAAAAAGCAGTGGTCAATAAAAGTTGACAGACTACACTTATTAAATAACTATCATACTTGGTCTATTAATAATTTTTAAATTTTCCATTCAGAAAATACGCCAGGTAAAAGATACCTGTTGGATTATTTTGAAATCGAACAGGGCTCCTTAGATCAGAAATACCCGGTTAATGGGATCATAAATGTACTTATTTTGTTTTGTCATGAAACTAGATGATGGGTGGCTCGCTTCGCTCGGCTTCTTCTAACCAAACCCTTACTAACCTAACCTAACCTAAGATAGTGTTTTGACATTAAACTAGAAGCTGGGTAGCTCGCTTCGCTCGGCTTCTTCTAACAAAACCCTTACTAACCTAACCTAACCTAAAATAGTGCTTTGTCCTTAAACTAGAAGATGGGTAACTCGCTCCGCTCGGTGTTAGACTTTTACTAACTAAACCTAACCTAATTACCTTGTTTTTAGGCGCATAGTACTTTATTTTCCCCCATTTTAGCCCAATTAAAATGCGTATCATTGTGTATGAATTTATAAAAATTATTTGCGTGCAATTGCCCATAACCTTAAAAATATTAAACCTTAAAAAAAACATTTATTTCTTTTATTATATAAGTTTTCTTATTATATTTCTTTATTTATATTCAAACACTATGTCACTTTATTTACCTTTTTTTAAACCATATAAAAAAAATTACGCAATTATTTCTTAGTCTGTCTACTTTTATTGACCACTGCTCTTTTGACTTTCCGATCCCCTCGACATTCCTCTCAAATATTTACAAAATATTTTTTTTCGATGATTTGATCATTCGATGAATTGATCATTCGATGAATTGATTTTCGATGAATTGATTTTCGATGAATTGATTTTCGATTAATTGATTTTCGATGAATTGATTTTCGATGAATTGATTTTCGATGAATTGATATTCGATGAATTGATTTTCGATGAACTCGTCGGTTACCATGTACATCAATATGGAGAAAATATGTTTGTAATATAGTGCTTCAAGTCAGTAAAAAACAACCTATGTCTTACCAAATCTGAGATTTTTTGCCATTAATTGCATTGTGGTTTCCACTTGTGAACCAAGTAACATATATTCGCGTTCGCTGCGGTTCACTGCCACAGTACGCAGAGGGTGTATGTTACGGGCCAAAATAATGCAACTAAAGCACTAAACTATTAAAGATTTCTTAGAATTGTTTGATTAATTGATTTTTGGTAACCCCTTGCAGTTATGTAATTTTACAACCTGCATTTGACCCATTTAAATTAAAACTGAATCCGTCCCACGTAGTCGGCCCCTCATATCTATATTGAGCACATTAACTTAGTGAGATTTCATGAAATTAGCCTTGAGCTGAAAGTCACTGGTCTACACCAGCTATAGTTAACACTACCGCATCATGTAATCACACTAATATTACATTTGTGTCACCATATGACCTGCAAAACTAACTTGCATTACAATAACAAGTTTCATTTCTGGATTAAAGTGAAGATAGTCAAGTTATGACTTGTATGTAAGCTTGGATATTCTATAGCTTGTTTCTTTGGTTTGCCGGAACTAGATTTTCAATTCTAGTAACATTTACCGAGTAAGCAGGGCCGTTTATTCGCCTAGGCCAACGAGGCCATGGCCTAAAGCCCGCTTATAAAGGATGATCCAATTTGGACTTTAGAATTTGTTTTTTGAATAAAACACAACATATTGTAAAAATCCGAATTGTATTGTTATTAGCGTAGAGTACAGACTTGGCAATTATTTATGAAATATGATGTCGGCCAAATGCCCTCCAAGACACCGCTAACATGATACCATTCTTTTAGCGAAGTTTTCCGTAATCGTTTCCAATAAATGCAGTTCGATTTTAGCAATTGCACGTCTGATGTCCCCTTTTAGTTCTGGAATCGTAGCAGGCTTGTTGACATAGACCCTTTCCCTCAAATAGCCTCAGAGAAAAAAGTTAATGGGGTTAGATCGCAAGACCTCGCTGGCCAATTGATGTCGCCCCTCTGAGAGTAAAACCACATGTCATTTAAGTTCAAATCGTTGGTTTCATTGAAAAAAAGTTGTTTAGTATCTCCCCATAGCGTACACCATTGACAGTAACAGCGTTACCAGTTTCATGCTCAAAAAAGTACGGGCCAATGATTGCTCCAGTCCATAATGCACACCAAACAGTGCATTTTTGTGGATGCATTGATTTTTCTTGAATAGCATGTGGATTTTCACTACCACAGATGCGACAATTTTGGCGATTAACAAACCCATTCAAAAGAAAATGAGCTTCGTCGCTGACGTGCTTGATTCTTCTTGCACACTATCACGTATACGAGCAATATTTTCACCTGAACGACCTTTGCGTTGGTAGCGAACTCTTGGTGTATCAATTAGCATACCACTTGTTTCAAATTTTTGCAGTAGTTCACGAATTGCACGCTCACTTGGAACATTATTCCGTCCAAAAAGTGGTCGAAGTTTTCTTCGCGTAATAATAACTGATCGCCTGTTTTCATAATAAACTTGCACGATATTTATGCGTTGCTGCACAGTATACGGCGCCATGATAAATTTGCAATATGTTTAGATACCAACTGTAAAAATGCAAACTTCCAACATTCACTGAATGAAAATGGCGCGCAATTCAAATCTTGGAGTCCAATTTGGATCACCCTTTATAAGGGGCCCGATCGCCGGTCTTAATTTTATTTTGTAAAGGTACTGATTTTACAAAAAAATAAATAAATAACAAAAAGAATAACATTAACATTATAAATATACCAGGAAATTCATATTTCAGACGAACTCCTGTTCGGCATTATAGAATTTAGGTATGTAAAATGTATTGGGTTGATGCAAAATTAACGACCATTTTTTTTTTTTTGTATATAAATTTGTTCAACAAAAAAATTGCTGTATGGAGACAATCTATTGTTGTATAGAGACGATCGAGCTGAGCCAGATAGACGTCGCAGTTAATGTTAAATGGCCATTTTTCCGTTTTTGCGCGGAATCCGCTTCTGTTTACGCTCATCATCTTCATTCCACCAAAAGCAAATGGCGTTTGCAATGATCTCCCAATGGATGATTTCGCTTCTATCCCACCATACGCATCACATTGCCTTCTTACTGTGGGCACCTTTTGCTATTCCTTTCCGGAGTTTCACCCGGATATACACAAACTTTCTTTCTTTTGACGTTTTTGAAGAACAACCACGATTCATCATCAGTGACAAGATTCTTCAAAAATGACGATTGCTCGTTTCTCTGCAGCAATTCGGTGAAAATTCGAACACAATCGGCTTTGTTGTTGTCGGAGAGTTCGCAAGGCACCCATCCAGCCACCATTTCCACACTTTTCCAAGATTTTTTAAGAGACGGACGATCGTGGATTGGTCGACATTGAAGTCTTCGACCAGTAGCCAGGTTGTCATGCTAACGTCCTTTTCCATGGCTGACAAAAGTGCCTGATCGTCGAAATACGATGACCGTCCTCTTCCTTCATCATCCTTAAGACTTGTGTCACCCGATTTTAACTTGTGGAACCATATTTCAACTTGTTTTAGACCGATTGTTCTTTTGCCGAAAAGCTCGTTGAGATCACGAAATAACTGTGCCGATTTCCATCCCTTCTCGAAGTGGTAGAGCATTATATGACGAACGTGAATATAATTTTCGACACACATTTTTTCACCTAAAAACAGAAGAATATTTTTTATATAAAGCAAGAGCTATTTTTCAACATAAAATAGAAACTCCAAAAGAATCGTCGTTAATTTTGCATCAATTTTGCAGTTAATTTTAGTAAAATTGAATATAGCGGTAATGAAAAATCAAGGTTAAAAATTATGTCTCAAAATCGGTGTAATCGCTTAAGTTGCTATATTTTTTCTTAATTTGACTTGACTTCTCATGGGAGGAGGGCCTGTTAATACCCATGGCCTAGGGCCCTTACAGGTTTTTGATTATTTTTTTTTAGCAAAAGCCAACTTCAATCTAACGAAGGAGAGCTCATGACAATTTACGAAAATGAAAATCCAGTTAGTTCCGCCTAAAGGTTTGAAACAGCCTATAGTTTCCTTTGCATTTAGATTGGCAACATTCTGCAGGGGATTTATTCTGTAAGCTTTTTAACAATAGTTTTTACAGTATTCTGTTGAAAGTTCAGATTTTCAACACCTCGTGTTGGTATTCTCTAACTTATCGATAATGAACTTTTAACAGTGTGGTGTCGCGGTTGAGAGGAGACCTAGAAACCAGTCTTCTTTGAAAAGTGATATTGTATTTTAGACATTTATTCTTGATGTTTACATACGTTTGAATTTCAAATTGCAAATGAGTGTCATTTAAAATGTGTTTTATATATATAGAAATATGGTATTTGAAAATTTGTGCTTGATTCTACGTTGAATTTGATATATTAAACAATAAAAAATGGATGTGAAGCGTGAATTTTCACACATTTCAGCGTTTTGTAGGTATTTAATAAGTGTAAGAAGCCAACAGAATACTGGATGTCTAGGACAGTATTTGTTCTATAATCACATCAAAACCAACAGTTTTTGATAATCACTTTTCTTCGTTATTTGACAAAAATCCCAGCGTTTTTTTTATGCATTTGCTTCGTATTCGTCTTCAGTAGAAAAATATATTGATAAATGGCTAATTTTTTTCAATTTCAGGAACGTATTTCTAATTATTAACTCTGTGTTATTTGATTTATAAGTACTTTATTATTATCTGTCTCATTTTGTAATACGGAACTAACAGTAAAAGTTCATTTTTACTTGCCCGACCTTAATATATAAGGGGCAAGTATTGTAATCGCGAAAATTTTCGATGTCGAGATTTTGACGGATGACCACGTTTCATGGTCCAGGGAATCTAAAAAACCTATTTTCGAAGTGCCGTCCGTATGTGTGTGTGTGTGTGTGTGTGTGTGTGTGTGTGTGTGTGTGTGTGTGTGTGTGTGTGTGTGTGTGTGTGTGTGTCTGTCTGTCTGTCTGTGTGTATACACGATAACTCAAAAACGGTTTAACTTAAAGAGTTCGTTCTGGTACTAAAAAATTCTCCTATTAAATAGGAAGAACCCTATTGTTTTTTATGAAAATCGGTTGACTAGAAATGGGAGTTTACTCGTGTCGATTTTAAGATTTTTGCGAATATTTAGCAACAGAAAAATATTTCATATTTTTCAAATCACTTGATTTTAAACTACTGACACGTAAACAGTTATTTACGTTTTTTTATGAGTTTGACAAACATTAGTGATTTTTTATATTTTTTAATTTTATTTTATTTTTATACTAAGTTTTTATTACACACCACCGTATTTTATAATGTACGTACATTACATCAGCCACTAATGATTAACTGCATATCACAGGCTGAAGATGCATAAAACTAATATATATGCGAAACGTCCCTATGAATTAAACTAATTTATTAATTTTCCTACCTAATTGACGATTAAAGAAGAAACACAATTATTATATATATATATATATATATATATATATTAATTCTGAGTAGGGTATCAAATGAAAGTACGTGGATTAACGATCAAAATTTTGTTTTTGTAAAATAAATTATTTTGATGCGATTTGATGATTTTTTTTTTGTCCCGCTACCTGTAGCCCAGATGGTACAAACTGAAAATCTGAAAAAATTCTAAGTAATAAGTAATGTACATTGGTGTGAACCGGAATAGTTCAACACGAATTTTTGATCAGATTATGTTTTCGGAAAATAACGCATTGATTGTTTTTTTTTTGTTGACGATGTACAAAAGTTATAGTTATGTAACACACTATACTAGAATGCGTATCCTGGTCGAATGGTTAGCTTGCTCGCTTGCTAATCAGCAAACTAAGGTTCGCTCCAGGGCAGAGGAGACAATTTTAATATTTTTACATTTTTATATTGTTTAAATTATTTTGTCAAAATTCTAGTTATATTTTGGCAAATGCTGCATTTAATTTTTAAGAGCGTAAATTTAATAACCAGTTGGAATGTTGGAATTATAGTTTCATTCTATGTGTCATGTATACGAAACCTGGGGGTGGAGCATATGACTTAAAACAACCAATAGAAGCCATAGGCGCAATTTTCAAAATCTTAATGAACCTTGCTATATAAAAAAATAATACTGCACATATTTGGAAACCTAAATAATGGTATTAGGTATTCGAATTAAAATTAACAAAAAAATATTTTAACATAAAATTTGTTTTTAAGCTCTTAGATTAACGGACGATAAATTATTTTAAAAATATCGTTCATTTTTCCGTGATTACTACAAAGCAAAATTTGTCCTACACACTCAGCATGCCGCCTTCACTTATTATATACCTGCGAAATCCTACAATGTGTGAAAATTCATACTTCATATCAATTTTTTTTAATTTCAGATTGTGAGGCCATATGTCGCCTCACTGACCCAGTACCGTAGTAGTTTTTCTTTTAAAAATGTTTCTGAATTTTTCACCTGCTATATTAATGCTATCAAACTTAAATGTATTACTCCTATTATATTCCAATAAATTTCGTAACAAAATAATAAGAAATAACATTCTTAAGTTTTTCCGGGTTATAAATAACTGAACAAAGAGCGGGTAATTGCCAGGTACTACCTAAAAACTTTCCCGTGAAGTCAGCATTACTAACAATCGAAGAACTGTCATTAAGTTTTTATCTAAATAATTCTGAGCGTAAAATTTTATATTAATAGATTACTCGTTCGTTTTTACACAACCGAAAAAACATTTCGAAACATCGATATATAATATAATGTCGGTACTGAGTTTACAGATGAACTCTTTTGGTACTTGAATATAGTCACATTGTAGTTAGCCCCAGGACATGAGCCATAAACTTCCTACCTATTAAAGCCGCCACACACAGTGTGGCAAGTCACGGGCTATGTTTACACTTCTGCGGATAGAGCTCTGCGGATTGTGTCTAGGGGCAACAAGTCACAAGTCACAGCCAGCATAGGCTGGGCCGACGTTCGCTTTCGAGGCGTTATTCTATCACAAGTCAAAGGAGTTTGACCCAAGATTATTACAGTAAAGGTTGTCTCGTAACGTTCTGACCAATCAGAGCGTGAGAGGGAATACGTCATAGTACGGATTAATTCAAACTAGAATACAAAAGGTGCATGTTTTTAAATATTTTTATTGACTGTATTCATAATAGATATTTATTTCAAAACAGTTCTACTGAATAAATTATAAATATCATAAAAACCTAAGGATATTTTCTACTGATTTATATAAAATTTAAGGTGATGGGTATTTGTATTATAGGTAATAAATAACAATAAAATCGAATATAAATATAATTTTATGTATATTTAAATAAAAATAGAAAAACAAATTGCTATAATAATATAGTAATTAATAAAATTGGAGGTTATATCTGTTTTTAAAAACGGCTGAACGTATTTTGGAGTAGAACCAGGATCAAATATAGGCATGATATCTCAAAATTTTCTTTCTTAGGAGGTGTTTCTGGGTTAAAACTGGTACTAAAAAACTTAAAATATTTCATTTATAAACAGAACTATCTTAACAGAAAAAACTATACAATCAAAATTGTTTATAAGAAAACAAATCTTATTTGTTCTATGTATTTTTTCAATTTGATGAATATTAGGGTAGTTATCCTAAAACATTGAAATATTTCACTTCACAGAAAAAATGAATGTAAGAAAATTTATTTAGAACGAAGAAAATTTCCTTTTATGTTCAATAAGATGAATAATGGGGGGAGGGAGCATGAGGAGCGCTAGTTATACTCTTGAAATATCTCTTATTATTTACTTAATGAGAAAAGTGGTTTCGAACGAAAGAATGACTCTTTTCTGTTAAATGTAGTTTTTAGGAAGATTTAAGTAAATAAAATAGAAGAGAGGAAAGGAATCAAAGACAGCAATAAAAAGAGAAATAAAGTAGATTTTCAATCGGAAAACGAAAATTACATAATTATTATTAATAAAAACTTAACGAAATTTTATACTGATTTATATAAAATTTAAGGTGTAAAAAAATTTATGGGTGTTTGTATTATGGGTAACAAATAACACAATAATAAAATCGAACACAAATATACTTTTAGGTTTATTTAAATAAAAATAGAAAGACAAAACATATAAAATATTATTGCATATATCATTAATGTGACCAACTAGGTTATAGTTTTTTTCATTTTTTTTATATTTTGTCTGCTCTTGTCAGCGCTTCTTTTCCTCTTCTCAACTGTTGCTGCCTCTTTTAGAACATTTAAATATTTTATTCGTATAAAAACTCTCTGTTTGGCAAAAGCCGAAACAAGTTTTATTGGAATGCTTTTAGTATGTTTAGCCAAATATTTCGTTGTTTGTTTAATAACTTTTTTATGGCATTTGGAATTATCTTTATGATATTTCAAAAAATATTTTTCCATTGTTTCCACATTATCTGACCATGTGTCTGAAGGCTGTATTAAACCCCCAAAAGACACACTTTGTACCCACGATGGCACACAATAATCATGTTCATTTTCTTTTGATTTATGTGTATAAGAACCCATATTAAGAAACTCATTAATAAATTTTTTAGCCAGAAATCCTGATAAATATACAACTCCGTCTCTTTCTGAGAGGGGCGAAACTACATTGTCCTCTAAGGACGTTGTGCTTGAAGAACTAGATGACATTAAGAATGCTTCAATTCTTTCATTTGGTCTCATATGCGGTTCTTCGATTTTAATATTTGTGACGTGACCTTTTTTTAACGCACTGGCTAAAATATACTCTTCATTTTCTTCAATTGGTACATTTGTGTGGCACTGTACCATACCTGGATTTTTTCCTAATAAAATCATCCTTAATCTATATAATGCGTTCAGTGGTGACGGATGGTCATGAAGTCCACCTCTTGTACGCAACTAAAACAAAAACAAATGTTATTAAAATTGAATATAATATGACATATATTCTGATTACCTGCGAAAACAAATTTTCCAAACAATCTTGATTTAGTCTGTGAGTTAAAATGTAGGATATTTCAAATTTTGATGTCAAAAATTTATATAAATCTTGTAGAGATGTACTCGATATAATTATTCCTTTCTGAAACGTCTGTAGAGATTTTTTCGTTCTGCAAGTCATACCACCCACCGTCGTCTTCATCTCATCTAAAATATCGTTCTGTGCATCTAAACGTTTCCCATAAGGCTGTTTGGTGGCAACAGAAGGAAATGGAATGTATGAATTAAATAAATCAAACCATTGATTTACTAATTCAGTAAATTTGGCTAAATCTCGCGCCATTTGCTTATCCTCTCCAGGCAAATATCGTTGCAGGGCTGTGGCAGTAGTATGTGAGAAAACTTGAGCAGCTAATGTTACGTTCTGCCTCTGCGCTTTTTCACAATTTAAATGTAAAGGGCTCAATTTGTGGAGTGAAGTTATTTCTCCACTCTTGGATTCTATGAGAGCTTTAAGAGGCTCTTTTGTTAGAATTGTTCCATCTTGTAAACAAAACCCAGTATCTATAAACCAATTTCTCAACAACTTCAAAAGATGAGGTACGTCTGCAAAGAAAAATATGTTTTCATTTGTGATTGGATGAAAACAATAAGTTTTATTTATACTTATATCCAATTGTTTCCAGAGACCTATATTGGAACCTCCACAGTCTGATACGCAGGCCACTACAGTATAGTTTATTTTATGCAGTTCCATAACTACTTCATCAAGTAATGTTTTCGTTACTTTTTGGTCAAAACCAATGTATACAGGTTGTTTCCATTGGTCAAAAAGCCCTCTTGCCATGACTACTTGCATATAATTATATGGACCAACTATTTTATCTTCTTTTGTGTCGTATTCCTAAGTGGAAAACACTTTCACTTCATCAAACGATATGACAGTGACTCTCTGAATATTCGTTTTAGATTTTCCACATATATCCATAATATTTATAATATCCTTAAGAATCCCGCTTTTTAAGTTTATTGTGCTTGCCCAACGTTGCAATGTAGAAATACCCGGTAATGGATATTTAAGTTTTTCACGCATATAAATATATGCACGTTTACTAAAATATCTAAGTGTAAATGCCATAGAAATTTCTTCACTGTTCCATCTAACTCTTTGTTTTTTTTTTCATTACAATTTCAATTTGTTTATCGGTGAGAAAACCTTTCAATACTTCTTTTACTTTAGCTTCAATGTTAATGTCACAATTACTATGTAAATTTTGTAACTCCAATATTTGTTGATGTTGAAGAACAGAATTATTTTCTTTTTCTACTAACTTTTTCCTAAGACTCTCACATTCTTCCAAGAGAGAATAATATTTTACTTCTAATTTATGATAAGGGTCAGGTTCACTGCTTGTCGAAGATATGTTTTCAGTTGCGGTGAATGAAGTTAATGCATCTTGAGTTCGGAATGATGAAGTGCTAAGTTCTGCGACTGTTTCATTTCGTTGTTTAACAATAGCACGATTTTCTCTTTCTGTCACGTTAGTGTCAGATTGTTTTTCCAACAAATTTGGTAACAAATTTATTGTAGGTATAGCTGAAAATAATAGTTTAATTATATATAAAGCTTTATTAAATAAATTTAATTATTACCTGTAATTTTTAACCTTTTCGGTAAAATGTTCAGCACTTTGGCTTTTATAGAATCTTCAAAATCATCAGGTTTAAAATGTTTACTACAAATTTTCTTGTTTTCTGGGTCAAAACGATCCTTTCTGTGGCATCTTCGTATCCATTCATTTTTAATTTTTCTATCCCTTGGAAACGCGAAAAAAGATATTTGTTCTCCACTTTTTTTAGCTTTCACAGAGTTAGACTTGCAAGTAGCAACACTACATACTGTTCCAGTCATTTTAACACTAATAACTTATCACTAACAAATAAACAATAATAATCCTAACTTAAAACATTACAACACACTAAGAAGAAATTAAAACCAGTAGAAAATCAAAAAATTAAACGATATTTTTACATTTATAGACAAAATTCAAACTTCACGTGTATGTAACATTTACAATAAACAAATGCTGAGTACCGTTAGCATAGCGATGACGTATATTTACCCCCACCAGTTCAAGTTATGAGACAACCTTTACTGTAATAATCTTGAGTTTGACCAACATCGGTGCAGACTTGTACATGCATGTTAGCACCGTACACACGACACGTACACATTTGTCATCCCATCAGTCGAGAGTGTTGTGCTCAAAAGGAAGATTATAACCAATTTTGCGTAATTATAAAGTCTATTTAAAGTAAAAAGTAATTATTTGACCTTTTAATCTAATTTATATATCAAAAGCAAGGTTGAAACTGCGACCATAACCTCAATTTCACTATCAAACGCCATTTTACAAGCGCTGGCCCATGTTCGCTATTTTTGTACTTGGCCAGCACGGACGCTTCGTCTGTAGGGTACACAAGTACAAGTGTCCGCCAGTGCTACATGTTACGGCCAGCGTCATAACTAGTGCTGGTGAACGCTGGCACAACGTCTGTAGGCGCCTTAAGATTGGAGTGTTTGGAGAGCTTTGTACAGATTGCGTCCTGGAGTAGCGAGAACAAAAGACAATAGTCAGAAATAGGTAGAGCCCTGCGCTAATAAGTTTTTCTGTATCCGCAAAAATATTCGCACAACAGGATTTGCTGTCATAAAAATTTGCTAGACCGAGTTTCTGCTTGCGATTCTCTATTATAGCGCAACGAAATCGATCCATTTCTAAACGGGATGGTTACAGGTGATGAAAAATTGATTGTTTATAACAGTGGTTCCCAACCTTTTTTTACTTGCGGAGCTCTTTTTAGAATCAATTTCTATGGCGGAGCCCCTAGGCCTACCCTATGTCCCTACCCTATGTTAATATAAATTCCCTTTTCTCTTTTACAGCTCATATATTGATAGATAGACATATTTTTATAACATGAAGCAAATAATCAAAATACACGCAGATTATTCAAACAAAAATGCATCTCGCCGATCACATTCCAACAAGTCATAGAGTCATAAATCGGCTAGTGTCAGAAAGCACTCGGACATGCATACAACTTGGCCAATATTCTTTCAGAATGTAATTTCCAGTTTTATTATTTGGATTCTGTTTTTTATTTCTAATTCTTTTGATTTTATTCAATTTTTTATTTATTTTTTATTTATTTCTACTACGAGTACTTCCTGGAACGGCTGCGGAGCCCCTGAGAATTGCACGTGGAGCACAGGTTGGGAACCACTGGTTTATAATAATGTTAAGCGTAGTAGATCGTGGTCTAGGCGCAGAGATGCTCCTACAGCCAGCGCAAGAGCAGTATATATCCGAAGAAGGTTAT
This sequence comes from Liopterus haemorrhoidalis, assembly GCA_963971575.1. NCBI lineage: Eukaryota > Metazoa > Arthropoda > Insecta > Coleoptera > Dytiscidae > Liopterus > Liopterus haemorrhoidalis. Next base: position 12,528,114 of record OZ020619.1, read on the forward strand.
GCTGTGCATTTGGTGGGATTGGAAGGAAATCGTTTATTATGACCTGTTACCTAAAAACCAAACCATTAATTCGAAGAAATACTGTTCACAATTAAGTGAATTGAAGCAAGAGATCGACCAGAAGCGACTTTAATTAGCCTAGAGAAAAGGCATTGCATTCCATCAGGACAATGCTAGACCATACGTGTCTTTGGCCATCCGACTGAATCTTTTACAGCTTGAATGGGATTGTTTGGTTCATCCACCATACTCTCCCAATCTTGAACCCTTCGATTACAATTTTTCGCTTCAAAACAGGTTAGATGATAAAACTTTACTTTCTTGGAAGACTTGAAAAATTAATGTGAAGTGTAAATTTTCACACATTGCAGGGTTTCGCAGGTATATAATAAGTGAAGGCATGCCGCTGAGTGTGTAGGACAAATTTTGCTTTGTAGTTATCACGGCAAAATGAACGATATTTTTAAAACAATTTATCGTCTGTTAAACTAAGAGCTTTAAAAACAAATGTTATGTTAAAATATGTTTTTGTTAATTTTAATTCGAATGCCTTATTTAGGTTTCTAAACATGTGCAGTATTTTTTTTTTTTTTTTATATAGTTCATTTAGACTTTCAAAATTGCGCCTATGGCTTCCATTGGTTGTTTTAAGTCATAAGCTCACCTACGTTTTAAAGCATAAGTCCTCTAATTTCGTATACATTGAAACATATAATTAAATTATAATTTCAAGAGTTCACACTGGTTATTAACTTTACGCTTTTAAAATTTAAATGCAACATTTGCCAAAATATAACTAGAATTTGGACAAAATAATTTAAAAAAATAATAAAAAAACAAAAAATAAAATAGTCTCCAGACAAGGAGCGAATCTAAGTTTGTAACTTAGGAAGCGAGAACGTAATGTAAGTTTACTGGTTTAGTGTGTTACATATCGTGTTAAATATTTTACATCGTCAGCCAAAAAAACCCAAAAAAGCGTTATTTTCCGAAAACATAATCTGATATAAAATTCCTGTTGTACTATTCCGGTTCACACCAATGTAATTTATTTTGCAAAAATAAAATTTTGATCGTTAATCCACGCACTATGGGTTATCATTTGATATCCTACTCAGAATTTATATATATATATATATATATATATATATATATATATATATATATATATATATATATATATATATAATAGGTAAATCTTGACGTATGTATATGTAGTAAAATAAAACTTCTCAATCGGTCGTCAAATTGTAAAATATATTAGTCATTTAATAAGAGACGTTTCGACTACTCAAGCGTAGTCATCTTCAGTCTACAATAAAATAATACAAAATAAAAATAAAAATATAAATAATACAAAAAATGTTAAAATATAGTAAAAAACAATTAAAATAAAAAACAAAATTCAGAAGTAATGTATTAAAATTAAAAATTAAGTTAGCTTACCAACGAGGTGTGAAGGAGGTTCACACATGTCTAAACTGAGAAAAACATAGTCCGGTAGGAATGGAAAAATATCAAAGGTAGGAACATGCGCATAAATCAAAAACTAGACTTTGAAAAAGTCAGTCAGTGACGTATAACATGTACTAAGATTTTGTGTGTCGCTACGTTTGTTGACGTTATTATGGAAAGTACTTTGAATATGTAGCATTTCCGAGATAAGCCTTTTCCCACTATGTTTCTCAATGTCTATTTCTATTTCTCAATTTCTATTTCTCAATGTCTATCTAACAAAGAGAGCAACGTAAGGAACTCATTTGATTTCGTCAATATAATCAGAGGAATAAAGGTTCCACCAGGACACTCCATTTTGTCTCTAGACGTGATTTCTCTATATACCAACGTTCCGGTAGATCTGGCACTTAACATTATTAGTAATAAGTGGGAAGACATCGCCGAACACCATCATGAATTAGATAAGAATGAATTCTTGACGGGAGTAGAATTTTGTTTGAAGAATACATACTTCAAGTTTGAGAAAGACACGTACAAACAAACACAGGGATGTGCCATGGGAAGTCCGATCTCTAGCACTATAGCTAATCTAGTTATGGAAGACCTTGAGTCCAAATGTCTAGCCAAACTTAGTGTTAAGCCCGGCTTCTACTTCCGGTATGTCGATGATCTAATTTTGACATATCCTGAGAACAAGATCGACGAGTTATTAAGGATCTTCAACGGTTACCATGAAAACCTTAAGTTCACGTATGAATTGGAGGATAATGGTGAGATATCATTCTTGGACACCAAAATAATACGAGAAAAGAATGGTCCTAATATCAAAACAAACTGGTATCAAAAGGCAACCCACAGTTTCAGATACATCAACTTCTACTCGAACCATCCAATGAGCCAAAAAATTAATGTTATTAATAATGCCATTGATCATGCAATTAAACTTGCAAACCCAGAATTTAGACCAGAAAATTTGCGTAAAATAAAAGACGCCTTCATACGCAATGACTATTCTGTAGGTCTGATCAATAAATGCATCAAAAATCGCATTAATTTCATCTATAATGGCCCTCAACGACAAAAGAATGATGAAAGCCTAAGTTATGTTTCTGTTCCATACGTGAATAAATCATCACAAGGTTACAGCAAAATTTTGAGTAAACATAACCTCAAAGTTGCTTACTCCACTAATAACAAAAACAGGAAAAACTTCACTAATTTAAAATCAAAGATTGAGAATACATCAAAAGCCAATGTCGTATATTCAATACCCTGCACTGATTGTAGCAAAATTTATGTTGGCACCACTAGTCAAGCGCTTAAATGTAGGCTCACTCAACATAAAAGCGACACCAGACTTAAGCCACAAAGCACCGGGTTGGCCAACAAAAGCAACCATAAATTTGACTACAATCAGGTGCAAATATTAGACATTGAGAAACATAGTGGGAAAAGGCTTATCTCGGAAATGCTACATATTCAAAGTACTTTCCATAATAACGTCAACAAACGTAGCGACACACAAAATCTTAGTACATGTTATACGTCACTGACTGACTTTTTCAAAGTCTAGTTTTTGATTTATGCGCATGTTCCTACCTTTGATATTTTTCCATTCCTACCGGACTATGTTTTTCTCAGTTTAGACATGTGTGAACCTCCTTCACACCTCGTTGGTAAGCTAACTTAATTTTTAATTTTAATACATTACTTCTGAATTTTGTTTTTTATTTTAATTGTTTTTTACTATATTTTAACATTTTTTGTATTATTTATATTTTTATTTTTATTTTGTATTATTTTATTGTAGACTGAAGATGACTACGCTTGAGTAGTCGAAACGTCTCTTATTAAATGACTAATATATTTTACAATTTGACGACCGATTGAGAAGTTTTATTTTACTATATATATATATATATATATATATATATATATATATATATATTCGATGAGCACATATTTGTTTATATTTTTAGGGGGATATGTTTTTTTAGATGTTTTAGTATTTTTCCTATGTGCGTTTTGGCTACAATTTTTACCGAACAGACAGACAGACAGACGAGAAAATGACCGTCATTTTGTCGTCTGTCGAGTATAAGGGTTTTTTGGTCATACCTACAAAACCCTAAAAATCACCTGAGTCAGTTCTTTAGCCAGAAACCTCAGAACTTCTATGAGCGCGATATTATAGTTTTTAGTAAATAAAATGTTTATTCAATTTTTGTCAAAAAACGGGATGAACTCTCTGTAAACTGTCCCCTATCTGATGTTGTGCTGTATTCGACAATATCCATAGTAACTGATGCCATTTTGAAATATTATGATAACTTAACATAAACTTGTAACAGAGGGTTATTTTTAGGGTCGTAACGAAGATATTTAATCATATAATAAGACTGGTTATTAAATTGACGCTCTTAAAAATTAAATGCAACATTTGTCAAAATATAACTAGAATTTTGACAAAATAATTTCAACATAATAAAAATGCAAAAAAAAACTGAAAAAATAAAATTCACTACGTACTCGAAACCCTTCGTTTCCAGCGAGTTTTTGCTTACGACACCAGTGCTCTAACCGCTACGCTATCGTACGCCTTGCATGTGGGTGTCTTACATTGGTATAACTTTTGTACTTTGTGAACCAAAAACCACAAAAAATGCGTTATTTTCCTAAAACATAATCTGATCAAAAATTCCTCTTGTACTATTTCGGTTCACACCAATATATATTACTTAGAATTTTTTTAGAATTTTAGTTTAAACCATCTGGGCTACAGGGTGTGGGACAAAAATTTTTTTGCACAATTTTGGCAAAAATCGTATCAAAATAATTTATTTTGCAAAAATAAAAATTTGATCGTTAATCCACGTACTAAGGGCTTTCATTTGATACCCTACTCAGAATTTAAAAAAAATATTTTTGTTTTCAATGAGCACATTGTTGTTTATATTTTTAGGGGGATATGTTTTTTAGATGTTTTAGTATTTTTCCTATGTGCGGGTCAAAGAGTTGTATAAGCATGCCAAATTTCAACTCTCTAGGTTTAGCCGTTTGGCTACAATTTTTACCGAACAGACAGACAGACGACAAAATGACGGTATAAGGGTTTTTTGGTCATACCTACAAAAGCCTAAAAAAGGAAATCGAATCTAATAAGTGATAAAAAAAAAGTCCTCACCTCCCAAAATACAAGTGACGAGCAAAAAAAAAGGTCCTCACCTCTAAAATACAAGTGAGAAGCAAAAAAGTCCTCACCTGCAATATTGCAAATGATGTGAAAAAAAATATTAATAACTAAAAATTGTGCGCCCTCCACACTGCTGCGCCAGTGGTGGGACATGTGAAGAACAAGTACAAATGTCAAAAAAACAATATCACTTTTCAAAGAGGACACGTTCCTAGGTCTCCTCTCAAGAGCGACACAACACTGTTAAAAGTGCACTATCGATAAGTTACAGAATACCAATAGATGTTGAAAATCTTAACTTTCGACAGGACACTGTAAAAGGCATTGTCGAAAAGTTATAGACGACAAAATAGACTTCAGAGTGTAGTAGAAAAAGTAGACTTATCTATCACAAAAATGAATAAATTAAATTAACAGTTAAGCATGGTAGCGGATCGGTCATGGTTCGGACTTTATAAAAGAAAAATACTCATATTAAAACATATTATAACGCAGTTTATGACCCTAGTCCTGTTAATTTTTGAACAAACCTCGGACCACACAAAATAATGTATTATTAACTAAGAAAAACTTGTAAATATGACAACCTAATCATTTTAACATAAATTTACAGAAGCACCTGTCTAATTAATAATAATATTACTGTCACGCTGTCGTAGATTGTTGTAACAGGAAGTGGCGAAGAGTTTAGTGTTGAATGCGTTAGGGAGTTGAGTTTTGTTAAGTTAGGATGTTCTGATAAGCCGTGTCGTACCGTGTGTTGAATATACGAGAACTAGCATTTCCTGTGTCCAGGAGGGTCCCACTCCTGCGCAACATTGTATCACTACATTACTATATTTAGACATTTACACTTAACAACCGTGATTTAACAGCTTGTTTATCTTAGAACTAATTTTAGTACGTATATATATTCTTCTTTATTCCCTAGGCCTTGCAGCGTTCAGGGTATTAACCATTACAAAAAATAAAACAATAAATACATAACAATCCAATACAATTAACAATGTTTTTTCTCTTTTCTATCTTCTTGCTCCAATGTCCCTCTCCTTCTTCCTGTTCTCCTTCTGGTTTCCCTCTCCGATCTCCTTCCTTCTTGCTTCCAGTTCTCTCGCCCATCTTTGATTTATTTTATTTTATTTCATTCTCTTCCCTTCCAACCATTTCTTCACCCCTCCTCTTATCTCCCTTCCTTCTTTCCATTTCTCCCCTTCTGCTTCCCACCTGGTCTCCTCCTTCTTTCCTTTACCCCTTCCTGTTATCCTTCCCCAATCTCCATCCTTCTTGCCTCTAATTCCCTCGCCCACCTCTCCCCCCTTCCATCTTCGTGCAACAGGTCTAATGTGCTCCCCGACCATACTGTCATCTCTCTGCACCTCTTCGCGAGGTGCTCTATATCTTCCTCCTCCTCCCCGCACATCCTGCACATCTTTTCCTCCTGTTTCCTCCAATATCTATTTCCTCTCTCTTCATTCCCGCACCTTAGCCTCGCAATCCTCCTAACTCTCCCTCCTGACCTTCCTCTTTCTCCCTTCAAGTAGCTTGGTACCCCTATAGTTCTGACCTCCTTATATCTCCCTGCGCTCCTTGATTTGTCTATTCTGGCTGTCCTTTCTTGCTCCCCCACTTCCTTGTCCCTCCTCCACAACTCCTCAATCACGCTTATCCCGTTTTTTCTTCTCCTTTCCACCTCTATCACATCCACTCCGCATCTCCAGGAATACTCCTTTCTCATTTCGCCCCATGCGTACCATCTTCCTTTCTGTTCCTCTTTGGCTCTTTCCTCCCAGCATTCCCTCATTATTTTTTTGTCTGTTTCTATTCTAACTTTCTCCTCGTACTTAACCGCCCTCCTTCCTGTACCCACTTTCATCTTATCCCTTTTCAGTTCCTCTCTTACAATATACCCTGGTGTTGTTCTATCTACCCCTAAGATCCATCTCAAATACCTCTCCTGTACTCGTTCTACCTTCTGCCATTCCTTCCATCCCCAAATTTCCACCCCATATAGCAGGATGTTTTTCACCACGGCGTCAAACAACCTGAATCTCCATCTAATATCGTCGTTAAACTTCCTCTCTCCTATACTCCACAGATTCCCCATGACTATCCTTGCCTTCTTTACTCTTTCCCTTATGTGTAGTTCAGCCCCATTGTTCCTCGTTAGTACATAACCTAGGTATTTTATACTCTTCACCTCTTCTATTTATCTGCCACCCCATTCCCATTTTATCTTCTTTCTTCTTCCTCCTCCTTTACCGAACACCATTACCTTAGTCTTATCCCTGTTTATTTCTAGTTTTTTCCTTTTGAAATATTTATCCGCCCTTTCAATCATTCTCTTAAGCTCCTGTTCCCCCTCTGCCATCAATACAATATCGCCCGCGTACCCCAATGTCCACAACTTCATCTTCCCTACTACTACCCCCCCCCCCATCTTGTCCCTTCCTCATATTCCCTTCTAGATCCGCTACATACAAGTTGAACATGGTCGGGCTCAGTGGACAACCCTGTCTCACACCCTTATTCACCCAAAAACAATCCGACTCTTCCTCGCCTACCCTCACCTTGCACCTCGTCCCCTTGTAAGTTTCCTTTATCCTCATTATTAACTTCTTTCCTATCCCTCTTCCTTTCCATTACCTTCCATAGCTCCTCCCTATCCAGCCTGTCAAACGTAAATTTAGTACGTTTAGGTTGATTAACTTCATTATTGATGTGTTAGCTATGTAATTAATTGTTCTTAAGCAAGGATGATTTGGATTATTCTGTCTCTCTCTCTGTATTCTATAATGTTAGAAAAAAAAAAAAAAAAACTCTATGTTATAAAAATAGACAAACAAAAATAGTATGAATAACAGTTGGTTATATTGGCGTCCTTCAGAGTTTACGATATATTTAAGTTACTTTTTAATGCTGTTATTAAGCACTTAAAGATTTTATTCACTTATGGGATTAAAGTATCATTGTAACTGTCACAGATGTCCTGCGGTAACTCTATTTTAAGTTTGGTGTTTATTTGATTTTTACTGACAATATAATATGAAGCACTAACACGCAGTTATACAAGGTGTCTCAAAAGAAATTTTATATTTATTTAGCTTACTGCGTGAACGCAACGTATCCGAGGGGCGCGGGGGTTATGTCAATCGGTAGCCTGGGTCTTGGGAATTTAGTCGCTATGGAGCGTTTCTCGGGAGCAGACCGCGCGTTATGCGTGCGAGAGTTTTACAAAAACGGTGATTCGGCGACTGTAGCGCGTAGAAAATTCTGCAGTATTCGAGGTTTTCGCCACTTAAATGATGCGCCAAGCATTCCTCTCATTCGACATTGGGTTAAAAAGTTTGAAGAGACTGGTACAACGCTGGATAAATCAAAATCCGGGCGACCTAGGTCATCAAGAACTGTAGAAAACGTGGAGAATGTTAATCAGTCTGTTCGTGACGACCCGAACCTTTCAATTCGGAAGCACGCAAGTGCTTTAAATGTGCATAGATCATCATTACATCGCATTATGCGCAAAGACCTAAAGCTGCACCCCTACAAAATTCAATTGGTGCAAGAATTAAAGCCCCAACATGCCAGTCAGAGGCTTAATTTCGTAAATCAGGTGATTGAGCGATTTTCAACGTTTACCAACATTTTGTTTTCGGATGAAGCTTATTTTCATCTTAATGGCCACGTAAATAAGCAGAACTGCCGCTACTGGAGTGCAACGAATCCGAAACGCAAACATCAGAAACCCCTACATTCGCCTAAAGTGACCGTATGGGCTGCGATGTCAGCGCGAGGAATTATCGGCCTTTACTTTTTTGAAGACGAAAGGGAGCGTGCAGTTACAGTGAATTCAGAGCGTTATGTGGAGATGTTAGACAACTTCTTGGTACCTGAACTGCAAAACTTTCCTAGCTATAACCAAAGAACATGGTTCCAACAGGACGGAGCAACTTCACACACGTCCAATATGTCTCTGCCACGTGTTCGTGAAATTTTCTCAGGCAAATTGATCTCCCGGAGAGGTGACATAAATTGGCCTCCACGCAGTCCAGATTTAACCCCTATGGACTTTTTCCTATGGGGTTATCTTAAATCTAAAGTTTACGCCAATAAACCGACTTCACTGGCGCATTTGAAAGAAAATATCTGTCACGAAATGGCAGCCATCCCTGAGTCCACCTGCCGAGACGTCATAAGTAATTTTACTGTTCGATTAAATGAGTGCCGAGAACGCGAGGGTCTACATTTAGACGATATTATTTTTAAGAAATAAATCCCCAAAAAGTGTATTTTAATAATTAATAAACATTTTTTCTATATACGGCTTACTTTTTTTTTAATCGATCCACTAAATATAAAATTTCTTGAGACACCTTGTATAATAGATGTTTTAAAAGTTTTGTGGTTTAGCATTTAGTAAGTTTTTTCACATGCTGTTAAATTTTGGCAGGCAAATGTTCAGGGACGCCTAGAATGGGCCTCGGCTCCCGGTAAGACGCTAAGTCTAGGGCCCAAACCTATAACCACTGTTCTTTCAGTTTTTTTGAAAGAAAGGTTCAGTTTTTTTGAAAGAAAGGTTCAGTTTTTAGGATTTTGTAGGTATGACCAAAAAACCCTGATACCGTCATTTTGTCGTCTGTCTGTCTGTCTGTCTGTTCGGTAAAAATTGTAGTCAAACGGCTAAACCTAGAGAGTTGAAATTAGGAAAGATACTAAAACATCTAAAAAACATATCCCCCTAAAAATATAAACAAATACCTATGTGCTCATTGAAAAAAAAATATTTTTTTTAAATCCTGAGTAGGATATCAAATGAAAGCCCTTAGTACGTTTAACTACTAACGATCAAAATTTTATTTTTGCTAAATAAATTATTTTGAAGCGATTTTTGCCAAAATTGTGCAAAAAAAAAATTTGTCCCACACAACGTTTGTAGTACAACAGGAATTTTTGATCAGATTATGTTTTCGGAAAATAACGCATTTTTTGTGTTTTTTGGATGACGATATACAAAAGTTATAGTTATGTAACACACTATACTAGAAGGCGTATCCTGGTCTAATGGTTAGACGCGTGCTTGCTAGGCAGCAAACTAGGGTTCGCTCCCGGGCAAAGGAGACAATTTAATTTTTTGTTTTTTTTTTCATTTTTATTTTGTTTAAATTATTTTGTCAAAATTCTAGTTATATTTTGGCAAATGTTGCATTTAATTTTTAAGAGCTTAACTTTAATAACCAGTTGGAATTGTTGGAACTATATTTTCATTCTATGTGTCATGTATACGAAACCAGAGGGGCGGAGCATATAACTTAAAACAACCAATGGAAGCCATAGGTGCAATTTTCAAAATTTTAATGAACCTTGCTATTAAAAAAAATATATATATTGCACATATTTGGAAACTTACATTTTTGTTTATATGATACTTCCAAGTTAATCTTATGTCCAATAAGACTGTTTACTGAATCGTTGTTCTGCTTCCAATTTATTTCATCGTTATTTGTGATTTACTGGATCGATAATTCATTTAAGAATAAATATTTTTACTCAACATTTTTTATAATACACGTTAACGCATCAATTTTTTAACCATTTTGTGATTGCATTTTTTGAGAGTTTTTTGTAGTACAATTAGCTGTTTAGTATGAGTTTTATGTGTTCCACCCCAAGCTAGAATACCATACTGAATAATAGATTGAACAAGTCCAAAAGGGTTTTTAATTTTAGAAAATCTAGTATATTTCGCAATTTTTTAAAAATGTATAAGAAAAATTTCGAACAATTTACGCCGCAAATTGTTCGAAATTTTGTCAATATGATGATTCCATCTGAGGTGTTGATCAATTATTACTCCGAGGTATCTTATTTTGTCTGTCATAGTTAAGGCTGCAAAATGTATATAAAACACTAAAATCACCATTATAGAAAAAACATGGATGCATAAAAAACTACACATTTGTATATTCTTTTAAAATTATACTGTTTTTCAATTAAAATAGAAATATTGACACATCTTGCGAACTTGCTTAAGGTTATATGTCTTTATTAAGCACTTCATGTTGCCTATAAGTTATTAGACAAATAAGCCTATTTATTAGCAACCTAATAACTATTTCGGTGTGGAACTCTCGGGGGAAAAAAAAATGTTGCTATTAATTTATTTTTTTATTTATTTGGTTAATAGGGTTGTAAACAGGTGCATATCACCCAAAACTACAACCTCGGATACATAATTTACATAAGAAAAGTTTACATGTTTTTCCATATTACTATGTGTATGAAAATAACAAAAATAAAAGTAATAAAAGTAATAAAAATAACGATACTAACAACATTAATAACCAGGGCCGCCCCTAGGCGGGGGCAAGTGGGGCACCTGCCCCAGGCCCCGCGCCTTTAAGGGCCCCGCGCTTCGACCGTCAAATAATAAAATACATTTAAAATATTATTCCAAGTTTTATAAATAGTTGGAAAAAATTTATATTTTCACTGAATATAAGTATGTGTACTTTGTTAATAGTTAATAATATTAAAGAAAATATTGTTATTCAATATATATATACAGTGGGTGGCCAAATTATTAGGGACAGTGCAGATTTTCTGTAATTTTCAAATGAATTTAATAAGGAAATAAGTGGCTTTGGGTCTCGTATTTATTTTGATTCATTAGAGTGCTTTATTTAGTATATAAAACGACATTATTGCTTATTCATAATCATTTATTTTTGTATAAAAAGTGTTAATTTAACAAATTAAGTAAAATCTTAATATTTTGTAATGCTTTCTATGCAGACTTTTGCGTTATGTCGGAGACTGGGGTTGTGATGCCACTCTCTGATAAGGGTTTTTATAAATTGCCGCTTGGTGGTGATGATTTCTTTGGCGATCTCCCGCTTTTTAAAATAATAATGATGCCAACAAGAATATAGAAGAAAAAAGATTTAAAACAATTTATTTTCTCACAAAATGCATTTAAACTTGAAAATTACAGGGGGGGGGTGCTGTCCCTAATAATTTGGCCACCTACTGTATATATATAGATGGGGCCCCGCAATTCCAGTTTTGCCCCAGGCCCCGCAAATACTAGGGGCGGCCCTCTTAATAACAATATAAATAATTTAAAAGGAAAGGTATAAAACTATATAAATATATGGATTCACAAAATTACAATATTAAAATTACAAAATAAGCGTATTCAACATGAATTATCATTGAATAGACATATAGTTATTTAAGAAATATTTTTTGATTTTATTTTTACATGTGGCAGATTGTTATAATGAATGTCTAGATTAAGTTTTTTAATTAAATTATTAACTGTAATTGGCATTCTAGTAAGAGGAGCATTACAGAATAGGGTTGTTCTTGAAAAGGGCACGTCGAATAAAGGAGGCTTATTACGGAGATTGTGGTTTGGTATATTAAATTTTATTTGTGCCAAAAGATCAGAACTGTCGAAATAGGAATTTATTATTTGGAAAAATATTATTGTATCTGTAAGATGTCTACGGTCCTGCAAAGCTAATAAATAGATTAAAATATTGGCAACGAAGAAGTGAGCGGAGCCTTTAGTGACAAATCTTTATATATAAAAGAGAATATTTGTGGATATGTCCGGAAATTCTAACCCACTTCCAGATATGGTTCCGAGTTGAAATTTGGCATACAGGTAGAAAATGCCTACATCATAACTAGAAAAATCGAAAATCTCAAAAAAGTCCCATTAGAAACGAGAAATTAATAATTTTGTTTTTAATTATATTGGACCATTGGAATATCTATTAAACCGTCAGTGAGAACACGGGAATTTCCCTTCAATAGTTGGTTGTACAATTATATTGAGATCGGGAGTGTTCGGTCAAAATCGTAAATGGCTCAAATATGTAGGAGTGGGGACGCATTTAATCTCGGTAGTTCGTGCGGGCAACATCGCTCTGAGTACAGTCGGTAGAAAATCTAGCATAGTAAATATGCCTTTTAAAAGTAAGTTAAATGGTCGCGCTATTACTAGCCAAAGTCGCGAAATAATTTCTTATATTTTGACTTTTATGAGGCTGGGGAACCTATTATTCCTTTCAAATCAGTTTTTGCTTGAGTGGCTGCTGCAACAGGCGTAACAAGAATAAAAAAAAAAATAATAATAATCTATCAAGGTGAACCCTCGAAATTTTCTTCACCTAGAAAAAGTGTACAAAAGGATCATACGAAAAGAAATATAGACGATTTTGATAAAGGAGTTTTAAAGAGAACTATATTAGACCTGCATACAACAGAAAAAATAGTACCTACTCTGTCTACTATTTTGCCAAAATTTTACGATTTCACGGGATATGACGGAGATCGGGAGACACTCCGATGGGAGAATTAGTATAGGCATCTTTAAAACAGTTTGTGGCCTCCAGAAATATGACATTTCGTCTTGAAAACGCTAAAGAATTATCTCACTTAAATTATTTGTGAACAAGCACATATTTATACAATGGTAGAGTAAAACAAAAAATATATAATTAGACCATACTAAAACTATTCGCATAAAATCTAATTTGAACCCATTCCGACATGGGCCCGGTCTAAACCGGCTACAGCTGTATTTTTTCCGGTAGCGAAGCATCGGGTACACTGCTAGTATGAAATAAATCTTTTCTGTATTCGCTCAATGCGATTTATATGGACAGCAAAATGTGGGTTCCAGATGACAGAGCTAAAGTTTATGATACTTAGAACGTAAGCATTATAAAGCGTAAGAATAGTGTTTGTGTTTCTAAAGGATCTAGTAGTACGCATGATAAAGCCTGCCATTTTGTACGCGCGCTTACATATGTGGTCTAAGTGTGCAAGAAATGTGAGTTTGGAGTCGAATATAACGCCTAGTTCCTTCACTTGACCGACGGTTTGGATGGCATTATTATTAAAATGATACTGGAAATCTATTTTGTGCAAATTTTTAGTAAAAGTTATGTGATGGCATTTTTCAAAGTTTAAAAATAATTTATTATTTGTGCAATAGTCAAAGAAGCGATTTAGATCTGCCTGCAGATGGTAGCAGTCGTTTATTGATTTAATTTTAATGTAAATTTTTAAATCATCTGCGTACAAAAGTATATTAGAATAAACAGAACAATGACTGACATCATTGATATAAAGAATAAATAATAGTGGTCCGAGGTGAGAACCTTGGGGTACAACAGAAGTAGTGTTGAAAAACTTGGAATGATAGCCATTTACTACAACTGCTTGTGATCTATTAGAGATATAGGAACAAATCCAACGCAAGAGGATGCCGTGTATACCGATCTCAATGAGTTTACTAATGAGGTTTTCAAGGTCAATTTTATCAAATGCTTTGCAGAGGTCAGTATATACAGCATCCACCTGAACACGTGAATCAAGAGAACTTGAAAGAAACTGATGGTAGTTGATTAAATTTGTTTCAACCGATCTTTTCTTAAAGAATCCATGCTGTTGTTCGATGATTATATGTTGTAAACTGCAAGTTAGATCATCACATATAATTTTTTCAAATAGTTTCGGTAATGCAGATAATATTAAATTTATTGGACAGTTTATTAGCAACTGGAACTCTTGGCCCGTAGTCTTAAAGCACTAAATAATTGAGAAAAATACAATTTAAATTTCTGCAAATTTTTAATAACAAACTTGTAATAAAGCTATGAATGATAACAATATGTATATGTCAGATCTCGAATATTTCAGTTTACCCACATTTTTAGCAATACTTTTCTCATGATTGTATTTAATTCTTTACAGGTGGTTGGGTGTTAACAATTCCATCAACACTTCTTTGCGGTGGTTTCGCTGGAGCAGTATCTCAAAGTATATCATATCCTCTTGACGTGACCCGTCGTCGCATGCAGCTCGCAATGATGAACCCAGAGACAGCTCGATTTGGCGCCAGTATGAAGAACACTATCACGCTCATCTACAGAGAAAATGGTATAGTTAAAGGTCTCTACAGAGGTATGAGCATTAACTATATGAGAGCCATACCAATGGTGGCTGTCAGTTTTTGTACTTATGAACTGTGCAAACAAATGCTGAATCTGGATACAGGTTTGAAGTTGTCTTGAGATGAAAAATAAGTTAGTTTAATGTTTTAGGAAGGGGATAAACCATTTCTTATTGTTATATTTTAGGGCATTTTTAATTTGTAACCTGCCCAATGTCTAGAAATAAATTAATCCAAACTGGAAACTTAAAGCAGCAATAATCTAGCTAATTCCATCAAATATTCACTTTAGTCTTTTTGGATGGATCTTGAATGGTAAATTTTCTCAATTTTTATTTATTAACATGTTACAGTTTTAGATTTCGCCATTGTTAAGACACGTATTCATATAACGTTTTTACCAACCATCTCTAATCTTCACTCTGAACCAGACAACCGATGGCCCGTCGAGAGGTTTCATGCGGCCCTCCAGTAAGAAAATATAATGTTTACTTTTCTTACCCAGCGTTACCAACACATTACCGCCGCGCCGCTTTAGGCTTTTTATACACTTGTCTTATTTAGGCTGACGTAAATAGAGCCTAGACTCGTAAACATAGAAATAAAAAAAAATTGCCCGCCAAAATTTGGTGTTACTGATTGCGGTCAGCGGTGTTAAAAGTTTGCCCAACCCAGGCCTTTTTTTTTATGGTGAAAAATCTTCTGAAGATACCAGTCAACCCCGCACTGTCTGGTACTGTCGGATTTCTACCGACTAAAAACCCCATCCCTGTGTCTTCCGGAGGAAACCCCGGAACCGTTAGGAAAACATATTTTCAGGGTGCCTCCTCCATTTAGGTGTCATCTGGGTATCTTATCTCATGCGTTTTGCCCTTCCCACTCCGCAGTCTCCAAAACCATCCCCTGGTCTAAACCATCTAAAAGGTGCCTGTCCACTTCAGAGTAAATAGTGGCGAGAACCTCTCGATAGCGGTTACTCGCCAATGGACACACCTCTGAGAGTAACTCGCGGAAAGTGGCGAGTTACTGTCCAAGAGCTAACTACTCTCAACGTGCTCGCTAGTAGACATGTGCTCTCTACCCTCTCCGATAGTAGCTTGCCAAATACGAACAGTGTTCGAATTCTGAGAGTGCTATCGAGAGCTGTCTGCTTACAAAATGTTCAAATATTGGTCACCGGAGGAAATAAATAAATTAATCGGCTTGTACGAACTCCGGGAAATTTTGTGGAACGTAAAATGTGTCGATTACCGTGACAGACTGAAAAAACATAATGTTGTGTAGGAAATTTTATACCCCCAAATTTAGAAAATTACCAACCTATTAACCATTTTTTTAAATTTTATTAAAAATAATTAATTAGTTTAAATTTAATTCAATTTAAAAATAAAAAAAAAATATATGTTTTTTTTTAAATAAAGTTTAAAACATTATGTGCCTGATAAAAAGAATTATTTTGATAAAATCTCCCCCGAATCACTGTAACAACTAGCCCCATTACGCAATTTAAAATTTAAAGCTTAGTATTGTTTACATGAAAATAGCTATCGTTCAGAACACCCAATAAAATATAAGCAGAAATATGTGAAATTACATTAATTTACGAAGAAACAACTCCACTATTATACTCAGGTGACAATATGACTTCAAAGTGTTACTTTTAAAGTTACTATAACAGGAAATTCAATAAAACAAATAATCTTTACGGTACTGGTCCGTCAGAGCTATCGTTTTGCAAAGTAGTAGGTTGACAAAAAAGCACAAGTTCTGTGATGCGGAATGGGATTTACCGACGATATAACAACGTGCCCCCATAACAACTAGCCCCGCTTCCCCTATAAAAATCAGTGGGTAACATTCGCAAACCATCGAAGTACCCAAGTCAATAAATACTTGGATTAAAATTATAGATAGTTTCTGTGATGATACACATTTAGTTAGGTTATTGCTGTGTTTTTAATTTTGACCATTGTAGTTTATATAATTATCGTTCAAAAATACCATGAATTATTTTGAAACTATTACAATATATTGTACGGATAGGTAGCTGAAAATCGCCTCCATTGTTTTGACTACTCTTTTGTTTCTGGTATTTACTGATCCATTTTTCATCAGTGGTTACAAATTGACGTACAAAATCTGTCTAAACACTGTTTAGAAAGTAGTCTTCGAATATGTTAATGATTAATTGTTAGCAAACGCGGCACTCCTCTTGCTAATAGCTTTTTCATGCCTAATTAATCTGTTAGGATATGAAATGGCTGTTCATCTTAAATTTCCATAACTTTAGAATTTCAGATGTCTTTAATCAGCGATCCTTTAAAGCAATATTTTGCACTTTTTTCATGATTTCTTGTAGTATTTTTTGTGAGAGGTGGACAGATTTTACAGTTTTTAAAGACTTATTTACAATATTTTGAACCAAAAAACGAATAAGAGGTACCAAACACATGAGAAATCAAATAAAAATATTTGTTTTAGTGAAATAATACAAAATCAGTTGCAAAATGCATTATTGCAGCCACTCTTATTATTATAAGGGAGCCTAGGTACTTAAATTGACATACTGAGTCAATACGTGCTGCGGTTCTTCTAGTATTTGGCTGGCTATTATTGTAACGATTGACAATCATGATTTTGGTTTAACAAACCAATATTTCTACTTACAGGTTGGTACTACTGCCATTGAAAAAACGAATTAATAGTTTTATCGAATTAATAATTTAGATATTAGAAGACTTACCGTATCTTTGATAAGTTCATTTCTAAAAAATACCAAAAAATATTAGTCTAAATTAAGCGGGGAAGAGATAATTCATCATAAACGGTGGATGGAAAAACGGAAAAACTATAGATGTAGGGACAATCCAATAAAAGCTTTTAGAGGAGGTCTTAATATGGGCGATAATTTTTTAAAGTTTTTTAAGAATCTATCTTAGAATTGGCATACATCTAGCCCAAAGCCTTATATACAATATTCAAAATTGCATTGTTTCGAAAAATAGAAAAATAATGTGATCCAAAGCCAACTAGGAAAATTTGTAAAATGTTCGAATCAGGATTGAGTGCATGAAATATGGGTTTCCATTAAAATATGGGTAGTTCAAAATAAATTTTATATTTGTTTAAGATACAAACTCAAAGAAACAGTTTAACCCTTACGTTACGGTGTCCTTTGGTTGCGGTATCGTAAATAAATAATTTGTATTCAGGTTTACTATGGAATATATTAAAAATGTTTTTTAGCTGAAATTACAATATTTTCAATTGCAATTTTTTCATACGTCCAACATTCATAAAATCTTGTTTCATACTAACCAACTAAATTTCTAGCAAAGCATAGTATACGCCCAACCTGATGCGTCCGTCCTGTCCGACGTCCAGATTCAGACTGAAACGAGTGTTTAGGCGGTAGCTGCTTTGAAAATATTAGGGAATTCACCCGAGTTGACTCCGCCCTTTACTTAAAAATAACCAATAAAATTCATGAAAAATAAATTAATTAATATTGGGTGTTTAAAATAAAAAATGAAAAAAATATTTACCTACATTGTTTCATAAGTAGGTAAAGTATTTATGGTAGTTATAAAAGTCAAGAACGATTATTTTATTCAAATTTTGTGGGGTACATTTTAAGTAGCACCGCTCCGTAAGAGTTAACAATTGATTACTGACAAAAATCACATTCTTATAAATCTTTTTCTGTCCCAGAGGATACATTGTTCATGTGCCATATTGCACATTAAGCACCGAACCCAAAGCTCGCCCCTTTGATCTCTAAAAAACAACCGTCACAAAACATGCAAGCAGCATTTTCATCATCCAGACTTTGTTGTACTACTTCAACAACGTCGTCGTCAGCTAGAAAAAATTGTTGAATATGTGCCCTGGCCCATATTAAGACCTCGCAAGGATCCCATATTTCCAACATATGTGCAATCTAAATTAATGTTTAACGTTTTTGAAATTAAGTGAGGCAGTAGTTCCTAGTAACACAATATACCTTGATCACAATACAACAGCTTCAAGTATAAATCACAAGCGGATCGAATTAAAATCTTGCCCATTCTTATAACAACAACTTACGAAAATAATCAAAATTAAGCAAACACATTTACTGTAATTCGTTTCTAACGAAAGAAGAATTCAACTGCAGTAAATTTGTAAAATTGTTGAACAAAAAGTAGGTGTGTTTTAAGCTATTGCCGAAAGATGGTGTTAGATATATTAATAGATTTTCTTTGGGGGCCGATATTAAATGCAGGGCCCATATTAGGACCTTCTCCTTTTATAGCGGGGAAGATCCAACACAAACTCTTGATGCCGGAAAAGTCTTAAATTAACACAAAAAGTTGATGATGAGAGGTGATAATCCAGCACAAATTGTTCATTACGGGGGAGAATAATAGTCAACGCCGGACTTTTCCATATCTATGGCAGCCCGGTTAAAAATCCAACAGTAAAAACGTAAATAATGAATATAAACAAAATTTCTGTTCTATTTTTGCTAAACAATGAATAAATATGTTATTTTTATTAAGTGATAATATTAACAAGGCCAAGAACTATAATTTTTTTCATTAAGTAGATAATATTTATAATTTTTAACGCAACTTTGTTTAATTAGAACTGGCAGTACAGTATACAATGGCTGAAATATTTTAAAGAATAGAAGGTAAAGACGATATTTTCAGGAGATTCGCTTTTTTCGTCGGATGTCGACAAATGTGAAAAAAGTGGTTCAAGTAAGAAAGTAGACGATCGCTGATTTACTGGATTGGTGATTTAGACAGTAC
Organism: Liopterus haemorrhoidalis; assembly: GCA_963971575.1. Taxonomy (NCBI): domain Eukaryota; kingdom Metazoa; phylum Arthropoda; class Insecta; order Coleoptera; family Dytiscidae; genus Liopterus; species Liopterus haemorrhoidalis. The sequence goes on from OZ020619.1 coordinate 12,547,525, forward strand.
TTTCCTGATTGAAGTTATACGCGGCCCATTGGTAATCTGCAACAAGAATGGACAACCTCGGGTTCATCAATCCTTCCCAGAAAAGATTAAAAATAAATTCATAGTAACCTTGTGGTCCAATATATTTAAAATCCCTTGCCTTTCAATAACCATTAATATTCTTGCCACAGATTTTAGACCAAAACTGAAAAATACTAGTTTAGCTCATGGTGTCAATTAGGCTTGATACATACAAACATACCAGAATATGTTTTGTATCTATTTAGTTGGCCTCAGCAGTGGCGTAACTAGAGTTGTGTCAGCCCTGATGCAAGATCTATAATCTTTTTTAACATTGTTAAATGAAATGGCCCTTCTTGGGTTTCGGTCCTGGTTAGGGATGTAATGATACTTTGTATCGATATCGGTATCGTTTCGTAGTATTGAACCGGTATTGATGTAGGCGTGACCACCAGCATTGAAGTATTCAAGGTCTAGGACAAGGCAGACCTTGCGGCTGTACACATAATTTAGGGGATTTCTGTAGCTTCCATAGTTTTCTATTATATCGTAAAAATCTATAAAAAGAATAACTTGCAAAGGACAATACTCCTGTGGATAAAATGAGAAAGATACGTAGAGATTAGTGGTGTGCCGGAGCTCCGTATCCGTATCTGCGGATGATCCGTATAAAATAAAAATGTGTATACGGGTCCGTATCCAATTTTCCAAGGCGGATCTTAAATGGATTCATATAGATACATTTGAGTTAATAATAATATAAGCTTGCGTCTAAAAATGCTCAAGGAGGAGTAAATTTTACTCGAGCATCACATTACTTACCAGTGGTCTTAGAACAGTTTAGTACAGTGTTTCTCAGCCGGTGGTCCGCGGACCACTGCTGTTCCTTAGTAAAATTTTAGTGATCCGCGAAAGACGATTTTTTGATAATTTTTTTATGATCTCTTGTTCATTTTTTGTGATTTTTGTTCATTTTTCAGTGATTTTTTATTACTGAGATATTATATAAATGTAGAGTCTACATATACAATAAATTTATTTCATAATATATTTATTCTTTTTGTGGTCCGAGGTATAAAATTTAAAATTTTACTGGTCCGGTTGAGAAACGCTGGTCTAGTATACATTGAATATAGGAGTAAAATTAATCAAAGACAATGTGTGAGTGATTTTGAACTCAACTAAATTATGGTTCTGGGTATGAACATGTAGAAAGATTGTTTCCGGTGCTTATAAACAGTTGTTTACTTAGGTATGCTGTTGTCGGCGCTTGTTGACACCGTTTAGTGTCATTATTACCAATACCTATTTATACTAGCGTCGGCGAATCAACGCAGTTACGTCACATACGACTGTATTTTGGAACAATGCAATTATTTGTTACGTCGTGTGACGTAACTGCGTTGATTCTCCGAAGCTAGTATACCAAAATTTCTTCATAAAAAAGTGGCCTGGTTTATAATAAATGTTCCTGTAGTTGCTTGGGGAAGTAATATGTCTACTAAAACATTCCATTTATGCAGACTATACGTTGGAAAGAATATTCATAACAAAATAATAAAATTTGTTATGCCAATAAGAAATTGTAAATGTCGGTAATTCGTAACATCAAAGAAATTTTATTAATAACTATCAAAAAAATCAAGAAAATATCAGACAACTGATTGTCAGCTTCTTGTAAGCTGATAAGTAAGCAATATTTATTCTCGCTGGTCGACGCAAGTTAGCAAGTGCTTACAGGCGCCGCTAGCAATCTTTCTATATGTTCGTACCCTCAGTTTGCATGCTTTGATTTCTAGCAACAGAACGACACATCTAACTATTGCTTCAAGATCGTTCGTTTTTCTGCTGCAATGCAAAAGCCGTATTTGTATTCGCGGATCAGGACGCACGTAATCCGTATCCGTATCCGCGGATCTGGCTTTTATGTGATCTGGGACATCACTAGTAGAGATGCGAAATATAATAAAAAATTCAGTGGCGTATCAAAATAAAACATATAGTCAATCTAAAAGAAGACTGATTAAATTTTTGATCATTTAATTATTCATTTCTTAATATTATTGATACAATATTTTGTACAATATATAGACTAACAAAAAATTCACAAAAGGCAGAAGTATTATCTTCAATATACGCTACTGGACCTACATCTTTCTTCAGGACTCGAAATGTACCAGAGCAAACCGAAACGGTGTTCTCTTCGTGAAATTACAATGATAATCGTTCAGGTTTGTGAAATTATTGAATATATCGCACAATAATTATGATGTAGCGTTCCGGTTCGTGAAATTTTTCATTTCGAGTCCTGCTCTTCTTATCCAAAATTTAGTATTAGATGTAATAAAAGCTATTAGACATACCTCTTATGTGAAAAATCCAATTTTTATAAAAATTAAATTTAGTAAAATTATACTTAAATATAGACCTCGGTTAGCGCTAAAGATACGTTCCTACAATTTACAGCTCTAAACGAAATTGCTCTAAGCGGTTAAGTTTAATATTATGAAAAAAAAGGAATCGGACTTTATTTTCAGAACACTCTGTCTGCTCATAAGTTGAGTCAATTTCTATAAATTGCTTAATTTGGATGATTGGTACTTTTGCTGAGTGGTAGTTGACAAAAGCGCGTAAAATGAAGTGTTGAACGGGATAGCGTTAATCGAGGCCTTGAATATTTATCATAATTTGTTAAAATTTTATTAAGTTATAACCTGTATCTATTATTTGTATTATTTTTAATGTTATATAGAGCTAAAAAATATATGTATTTTAGATATATGTATAGTAATATGTTTTTTAATTAATTTTGAAAATACAGGTAGTTCTTGGAAAGCCGGAACACATAGTGTGGTTCGTAGGTTCTCGGGCGTAGGTATGGCTAGAATCTTAACCTTTTCCGTACCGAATTTATTTCGCATAGTATTACCTGCCGGCCCGAATTAATTTGCTGACTGCGCGTAAAATTGCAAACTTTTGCTTAAAATAACATAGCGCGCGTTCTATTTGCACTAGAATAAAAAACTGAAAACAAAATTAAAGAGAATTAAATTTTATATGTTTCTAAAATTATTTTATTTCAAAATTAAAAAGATTTTAAAAATAAAAAGTAAAGCAAATCGGAAAATAATTTAAAAGTAACATACTTTTAAATTATGTTATTTACCTCATTTTTGTGAAGTACGGCCCTGCTTACACATAATTTAGGTATGTCATCTTAGTTTACAAAACACTTATAGATTTAAAAAAACACATAACACGCACTGTTTATGCTATCACTGTTTATAGTACTCTTGTCTTACTCCACTAGTTTGTTTATAATATAGTATGTTTTTATTTACGCACTGCTCAGTCACATTCCTTACATTTGGATATAGTTCAGACTGCAACATGCTACACGCATGACAGCAATGAAATACGATATGCATAACTAGCGGTTTATAGATCGACCATTGGGCCGGCAGCGAATACTCACAGCGGTATATATATCGACCATTGGTCCTTTAAAGGTTAACCCAGCCAGAAATAAGCAGTTGACTCCGGTCCGATATCAATACAGTGAATTAAACTAAACTATTTTCCATGACATATAGTGACAAACTATACATTAGAGCACTGGTTCTTAACCATTTTTAGGTGAAGGCACCCCTACGCAAAATGTGAGATCTTCGCGGCACCCTACTATTAAATATGTCACTATTTAGTCAATTTAAAGTATAATCAATCAAAAGTATAATTGTGATGTTGGAAAAAAACAATAATATTACAATTACATAATATGTATTGAAAGATCATTCGAAAATTTATAAACGATAAATATTTCTTCGATTCCGAGAATAGCGGCGAATTTATTTTGAAAAGCTCACGGCACCCTTTTCATGTGCTTGCGGCACCCCAGGGTGCCGCAGCACCCTTGTTGAGAACCACTGCATTAGAGGTTAGCAAAATTTAGTCGTATGAGCTACTTTTTAAAAACATACATCTTTCAAGACTATCGGTATTGACTATTCGCCCATCCCGTGTTATATATAGACCCAGGGCCGGTTTTACTGTTAGTTGAGTCTAGACCAGTGGTGCGCAAACAATTTTTATTTCCGACCCCCCCATTTTGTGTAAAATTTTGACGCGACCCCTGGATAGACAATATACGTTTTTTTAATCGTCAACGTAGTTAAAGTGAAATTCTGGGATTTGCACTTACAGGCTGTTTTTAAAGGAGTGTCGGTGACGTGATCGATTAAAAAACCGCCTTTTTACTTGCCCGACCTTAATATATAAGGGGCAAGTATTGTAATCGCGAAAATTTTCGATGTCGAGATTTTGACTGATGACGTTTCATGGTCCAGGGCATCCAAAAAACCTATTTTCGAAGTGCCGTCCGTATGTGTGTGTGTATACCCGATAACTCAAGAACGGTTCAACTTAGAGAATTCTTTCTGGTACTAAAAAATTCTCCTATTAAATGGGAAGAACCCTATTGTTTTTTATGAAGATCGGTTGACTAGAAATGGGAGTTTACTCGTGTCGATTTTAAGATTTTTGCGAATAATTAGCAACAGAAAAATATTTCTAAAAAATTATTGAACAAAAGCTACTATAAATGCAATTACTAATAACTTTTATTTGAGACGATTTTTGATAAAACGAAAAATTTTGAAATTTTTTTGTAAAATTATTTAATTTTTTTTTCATACTTATATGTAACGTTTCCATGGTCATGATAATTAATTCGTAACTAGTAAACCAAGCCTTGGACAAAAATTTGTATAGAACATAATTTGATGTATTTTTGAAGAATTATCGAAATATTAAATTTTTTTTTTTTTATGGGAGGGCAATTCTGGCGGAGGTTTCCCTTCGCCACTGGTTAAATTTGCGCACCAAGCTTATAAACCATCATAAAAATGCAATAAAAGTTGTAACACCATAAAAATTCAGTTAATGAATCGCATCTACGCGCTGATGTTAGTAAAGATTAGTATTAGTATGAAGCGGCATATTCGAATATAGAAATTTAAATTTGATGACTCATCGACACTCTTTTAAAAACACCCTGTATGTTTCTGCCTAAATATGTGGACCTTGTTAAATTAATTTACAAATGTCTGCCTTAAATATTTCCCAAGAGCGCCAAAAATATTGCTATGGCTCTGATTAGGTATTAATACTATCTGTATTAATACCTAATCAGAGCCTATTCTCGTAAAAAAATATAGTTCTATTTTTATAAAGAATAAAATTTCATTTCACTATTTTACTGGTACCTGATTCTTGTTGAAGAAGAGCCTTATATTTTTTATTGTCATATAAATTTCTTTGAATTTGGCGACCCCGAAAAATTTTCTCGCGACCCCTTTGGAAGGGTCGCCACCCACGGTTTGCGCACCACTGGTATAGGCGACCGCCTAGGAGCTCCACTGGATTGGGCCATGAATTTATGACTTTTCTGTACTTATGTGTAGCATCTAAAAATTCTGTTTTAGTATTTTGCTTATACCTCCATTGAATTATATTTAGAGAACGTTGAATTATATCTTGCTTAGGAGCCCCAAAAAATGTCTTGCCTAGCGGCACCAAAGACCCTCACCCCGGCCCTGGTTGGACCCCGACATACGTAGCTCTGACATACGTATCGGAAAAAGATAAAAAATAAAAATAGTTAAATTTATAACTAAGTTAAGTTAAAAATATAGCGCGCAAATTGCATTAAATTTGTAACTTTATTTCTCGATTACAATACGCTATGATATTTGGTGTATTTGCATGCATTTGTTCCATACAATATACATTGCATCGAGATACGTATGTTTTAGCTTATGCATGAAGTTGTGGTCCTACTTACGTAAGACGAGGACTTTCAGTATTAATTTCCGAACACTACGCATTTGGTCGCAGGATTAAGGTGCGACTAAAATACACGTATTCATATAGAATATTGTGTACTTGGCCGTATTAACCATTTGGTCGTAAAAAGAACCAGAGACACATCAACGATCATTTGGTTAATATCTGTGTAATAATCGCGCGACCTACTTGCGTAGTATGGTAGAAATCTTACTAATAGGGGTTATGTACCCATGAAGGAAATGACACATGAAACTACACAAGCTCAATATCGTCAGCAGGGATTTAATTATATTTATTACATATGCACAATAAAAGGACGCACTTAAATTCTCGACATTCGTAAAGGAGAACTACCTGCCATTTAAATTTATTAAACAGAATTTAGTAAAATTTTAATTTTAAAATGTTTTAGCAATTTCTCAGCCTATTTGACGTGCAAAAATCATGATACTTAAATATTTTTTGTTATTTGCACGGCTCATGGGCTAATAAATATTATTATAGCCAATATTTTAATAAATGATCTAGTCTCGCACTCGAGGAAAATATAATGAAGCTATTTACTATCCCCCCTCCTTAACTTTGCAAAAATTAAATTCATATTCATCCTCAAAAATTTATTCGCCTTTATTTTCGATAACTTTGCTCCATTTGGTAGGAAAACTGACGGATCTGCTCTCGAAAAAATATAGCGACTATGAGTTGACAAACTTGTAAATGATTTTTCGGACGGTTTGAAATGTTTTAAAGTATATATCAGTCAGATGATGTTGGAGCAACCGGAACAGGTCGTAATCCGACAATCCCAAGGAACAAATATAGTCCTTAGTAGACCGACCTTATTTAAAAAAAAAAGTATACTATAAATAAAAAACAAAACAAATTAAAAAATAAAAAAATGTTCTCAATTTACAAAACAACAAAAAGTCAATCAATGCAACACAATTTAAATAATAGAAATTATATAAACGTGAATTGACAAATAAACTGTAGGTAGTAAGTAAACAGTAGAGTTGACAAATATTAAAGAAATATCTAGAATAATAAGAATCATAAAAAATATAATGGCACCCGGGAACGATACAATTACAAATACTCATTTAAAATACTTACCTACCAAAAGAAGTACTTACACCCACCTCCTTAAGATTTTTAGCTGCCGATATTGTGCATTTATGCAAGCCTGTGGCTGCAAGCGTTAAACCGCTTATATCTGCTGTTTGACCGTTAAGCAAGGACACGAACGTGAGTTCAACTCCTGCTTATGTCAAATAATGTGTAAAAATATTTATCCAAAAAACAGGTTCTGCTTAGCCGTTCGCAACCGGCTATTAACTGTAGATGCCTTTCACTATACGCTAAAAATGGACGCAATACTGACCATATTACTCCTGAATGTACGGAATTGAAGACACGGTCATGAAACCTGGTAACAGGAGGCCTAGGTTCAACTCGGACTGTCGCGCCAATGATGGTAATGATGATATTGTGCATGTAGCTCTGGAATCAACTCAGCCTGAAGTATTTAATACTTAAAATGAGTACCTATTTGTAGAGCCCTGCAAACCCGCGGATATCCGCAACTTTTCTGCGGATGCGGATAAATTATCATTTAAACCATGCGGATGCGGATCGGATGCGGATTAAATGTCATATCCGCAATATCCGCGTGAACATTAAATCTTCGTTTACTTTCGGAGAAACAAGCAATTGTGTTCTGACTACGCAGTCCTCAGTTATTTTCGGTTGTCTGTATATACATGATATTTTGTAGCATTCAATCTCACTTTATGTTATTTTTATTAAGACAATTGTCCATGATCAAGACTGAGTTGAGACAATCAACTTAACTTTCTTTTTATTATAGAATATATTATAGAAAATAATATTTTGGACAAAAGTTTCCTGGTACACTTTCGACGTGATTCTTCCTACCTCTGCTCTAATTCTGGCTTTTAAATCTGAAAAGGTTTTTTTTTTACATAAAACCGATTAGTAAGTTTTATTTAAATACCAAAATTTACCTACATAATTTTTTCTCGAAAATTTTATTAAGTAACCTGCCAACCTGTGAATTTGCAGATCCCAAAAATTTGAAAAATGACACATGTTGTTATTTGAAAAAGTTGCAACGCTTAACTCATGCGCGAAATGGCGTAAGAGAATTACTTGATCCTAAAAATATGAAGCGCCTTCTATCAAGTAACTTTTCTGATTTTTTTTTAAAATTAAATATTAAAAAAAGCAGCACGCCACTTACTCCCTACGAAAAAGAACGCTTAGACCCCCAAAAATTGTTCTCTCTCTCTAGATTTAAATAAGTTATTAGCGCATCTAGGCCTTAAAACTTTTGGGGTCCCTTAGGTTAGGTTAATAATAAATAAGCTGGTAAATCCAAAAATTTTCAGTAGCGTTTTAGAGCAGAGATTACCTAAACAGGCGAAATATGTTAGTTCTTTCCAAACTGACAGCAAAACCTGTAGTGCGGATATTTTTGCGGATGCGGATTTGTTATTTACAAAAGCTGCGGATGCGGATCATGGATGTGCGGATGCGGATACAGAAAAGCTTATCCGCGCAGGGCTCTACCTATTTGTACAGGGGTAATAGATCCTGTCGAAACGTCACACTGACCACGTGGCTTTCATATCTATGGCCGGCGGTGTAGAAACGAAGAACTTACCTTCTCTGCCCCAATACGCTTATCTACGCATTGGGAACCTATTTTATTATTATTATTATTATTATTATTATTATTTACCAAAAAAGCAATAGGTCACATTATAAAAATAGTTAACTACGCATGGATATATTCATGGAAAGTAGCAAAAAACATGGTCTTTCCAAAACCCAGTAAAGATTCAGAAAATCCCAAAAATTACCAGCCAATTAGTTTGTTAGCCAGTTTTAGCAAAGTAGTTGAAAGAAGTTACTGTTAATAGAATTATAGATCACCCGCAAGATGCTAACTTATTAATATCAGAACAATTCGGCTTTCGAAATGTAACTGCCCACTGCTATGCACTGAGGGCAGTTTGAGCTATTGTGTCTTTTGTGCATTACTTTCTTAACGAAAAGGATTACAGTAATATTTGTGGGAGGAACTTTTTTGAATCTATTGATTATAGAGTTTTATTTTAATTATTACAAAACCATTGCTTGTTATACTATTTAATTATTTTATATAATTATATTTTCTTTAATATTTTTATAAGATTTTTATGCCGTCTTCGCGACCTCATTTGTGTCCGGCTTACCGGAACTCTCCCGGTGTGCCGCCGGCCCAGTCTGCCACTCTGTTTTAGGGGCCCATTCTATACATTCAGCTTAGGACATATAAAAACCTTAATCCGATACTTATCAAATGTAAAAATTCTCAAAACAACCGACGTATTAAGAATATAATCACATTTGTAAGCCAGTAATTTGAGACGCATCGTTACGAAAATATGTTGGTGTAAGAAACAAATATTAAAATACAATAAAAAAATAGTAAATAGCCTCATTTTTAGATCCAAAATACTCGTATCACACAGATTGTTTCATATTAAAATACTTTATTACCATTTTTGTACACCTATACCAAAAAGTACTTTAAAATGTTTATTTTAGATTATAATACATTTTTTTATTTTATTTTTATACTTAAATTTATCTATTTAAGTTATTAAAATATTGTACTTAGATGAAAAATATATATTTAGTTATCTGTATCCTATATTTATTTTCAATAAAAAACTTGTATTCATCAAATTTTTGTTTTTATTATATCCTTCAAATTTTTTAAAAATACAGGAAGGCAGTAGATTGGCCAGCTCTAATCATATGAGGGTGATTCAAATATAAACGGTATTTTTTTATACATTTATTTATTAATAATATACACTATGAATAAGTGAATCCTTCAGTTTTTCTCTACATAGCCGCCTTCACGCTCTACACACTTTTGCCAACATTTTGGAAGCTTGATATTCCTTGTTCAAAAAATTTTTGAGAGCGCATCGTCAACCAATTGCGCACATGCTCCTCGACAACTTCATTGTTTTCGAATCGTTTCCCTCCAAGCGATTCTTTCATGGGCGAAAACAAAACAGGGTCACAGGGGGACAAATCTGGACTGTAGGGAGGATGGTCGAGGGTTTCCCAGTGCATTTCCTTAAATTTGTCCCTTGTCAAAATCGCGGTGTGGGGTCCAGCACATTGCCATGGAGAAGGATGACATCTCTGATGGGCTTACCATGTCTTTTGTTTCGGTAGGCGGCTTTTGCTGACTCTAACAACTGGCGATAGTAAGCCGCATTCACCGTACGTTGATCGTGAAGAAAATCATTGAGTAAAACTCCTTTGCTGTCAAAAAGGACCGTCGCGAGGACTTTTCCGGTTGAGTGACGGGTTTTGGCCTTCATTGGGCAGGCTTCATCCTTTCTATGCCACTCCTTACTCGCCATTTTTTGACTCCGGAGTGTAATAATAGATCCACGTCTCACCATATGTGACGATTCGAAACAATGACGATTCGAAAACAATGAAGATGTCGAGGAGCGTGTGCGCAATTAGTTGATGACGCGCTCTCAAACTTTTTTTAAACAAGGAAAATTCAAGCTTCCAAAACGTTGGCAAAAGTGTGTAGAGCGTGAAGAATGCTATGTAGAGAAAAACTGAAGGTTTCACTTGTGTAAATTATTAATAAATAAATGTATTTAAAAAAATTACCGCTTATATTTGAATCACCCTCGTATAATACAGCTCAGAGATTTCTTAAGTTTCGTCGGTAAGTATAAAAAACTTTTGTCCCACCCTATTTCCCAGAGAGGTTGGTCTAAGAATCTGAAAAACATTTTTCAACAATTGTGGATCAAATTCGTTATTAGAAAAATACAGGAATTTTTTTGTCGTTGATATTTCTTTAAAACCTGTTGTGTAATATCAAAAATGGTGCACAAGGCACCGTTAAAAGACGAAAAATATATATATTTTTTAACTCATGTATTTTAAATCAATTTTTGCCAAAAACATTTGTTCCATACCCTGTAACCCTGGTAGTTGCTTAAAATTCTGAAAAAAATCTTAGTTAACAAGAATTTTCGAGTTGATTATTTTTTCGAAAGTTATTGGATACTTCCTCTATCCGAAAACAGTTGCTATATTTCAATTTCATGTCCAGATTATTGGAAATAGTCAACTGAATTAATTTCTCTTAACATATTTATCAGCTTTTTTATGAATCTAATTGTGCAATGGCCAAACTTTGTTTAAATTCGTTGCGCTTTTGTTTTACGTTGCTGTTGCAAAAATTCTTACATATTAATTATTTAACCGCTGTAACCACAGAAGACCAGAACGAGCACTCAAAGGTTTAAACTGGACACGTTTTTGTGTTTTTGCTTACTTTTGCGCATGCGCCGAGCTAAAGGACTAAACAACACATAAGTAAAATGAAGTTAAAACGAAGTTCGACTTTAATGACTTCTATAAAATGTGATGAAAACGCCGTTAAAACAGCGCAGGAATTTTTTCAAATAATGTTTCAAATGTGTTAAACTGTTATGTCTATGATTTATCTATCTTTCCTTTTTGAATTAAAAAGTGCGTGTTCAATAATTCCTCGTTTTCTTGCTTCTTACGAAATGTAGCAACCGTTTCAGGACAAAAATCGAAGTGAAATGTAGCAACTATTTTCGGACAGAAGAAGTATTTTGCACTACCGTGATAACATTGTGTACCTGGACAACTTGTTTGATGTCCGTGTATCTCATTAATAAGTTGATAGATGGAAGCATTATCGAATTTTATGATTTTTAATTTGTCCCACAATTTATTGTCACTTTCTAGATATCTACAAAATCCTGAAATGTTTGAAAATTCACACTTAACATCATTTTTAGGGTTTTGTAGGTATGACCAAAAAACCCTTATACCGTCATTTTGTCGTCTGTCTGTCTGTCTGTCTGTCTGTCTGTCTGTTCGGTAAAAATTGTAGCCAAACGGCTAAACCTAGAGAATTGAAATTTGGCATGCTTATACAACTCTTTGACCCGCACATGGGAAAAATACTAAAACATCTAAAAAACATATCCCCCTAAAAATATAAACAAATATATGCTCATCGAAAAAAAATATATTTTTTCACAATTCTGTGTAGGGTATCAAATGAAAACCCTTGGTACGTGGATTAACAATCAAAATTTTATTTTTGCAAAATAAATTATTTTGAGGCGATTTTTGCCAAAATTGTGCAAAAAAATTTTTGTCCCACACCCTGTAGCCCAGATGGTTTAAACTAAAAATCTGAAAAAATTCTCAGTAATGTACATTGGTGTGAACCGGAATAGTACAACAGGAATTTTTGATCAGATTATGTTTTCGGAAAATAACGCATTTTTTGTGTTTTTAAGTAAAATATGTAATATATTTAATCCGCTATTTAACATACTAAACGAGTGATCCTGTATAGCACAGTGGTAGCATTGTCGCTTAGTGAGTTGAAACTACTGTAAGAAACTGTGTTCGAATCCCGTCAATTTTTATTTTTTCAGTTTTTTTTTTTGCATTTTTATTTTGTTTAAATTAGTTTGTCAAAATTCTCGTTATATTTTGGTAAATGTTGCATTTAATTTTTAAAAGCGTAAATTTAATAACCAGTGAGAAGTGTTGAAATTATAATTTAATTCTATATTTGAAGGTATCAGAGGGCGAGGCTTATGATTTAAGCAACCAATGGAAGCCATAGGCGCAATTTTCAAAATCTTAATGAACCTTACTATATAAAAAAAAATACTGCACATATTTAGAAACTTAAATAATGGTATTAGGCATTCGAATTAAAATTCATAAAAAAATATTTTTACATAAAATTTGTTTTGGCATCCCAAATAATCATCACATAGTTAATAAATACCTGCGACACCCTGAAATGTGTGAAAATTCACACTTCACATCAATTTTTTAAAGTTGTTTTACTACAGATAATAAAGTAATAGAAATAAGAGCTAAATCCAAAGCTCTGAGCGGAGCTTAAAAATACGGACACTGGGTCAATCCTGGAAAGGTGACAATCCAAAGGAAGTAGTTAACAGGTAGGTAACAAACTTTTTTTAAATATGTACGTATAAAGGCTGTTTTACATTATACTTCTCAATGCAGTTTCAACTTTTGACGTCAGCCAAACTTTTTAAACTACCTTCTGAAGTTAAAAGCGACAGAAATAAGCATTCAACACCTTCTGCCCTTTGGTACTTCATACTGCCAACTTAACAATTTGAAGTGACAGATAAAAGTTTGTTTATTATAACCAATTTATAAATATCGTTGCATTATGGTTGTTTATTTAATTATAGTAACCATTAGCCAATATAGCTTTTATTTACAAGCCCAAATCTCAATCAGGATGATTAAAAATGTCAGAGAAAGTAAAAAGTACAGCATAGAAATAAACGTAAATTTACCTGTTACGTGTTAAATTTACGTTAAAAAACGTGTATTTAAAGTATTGGTACGTCAAAGAAAAGTCTGACTGAATCTAGTTTGAAAAGTTTGGTAGTAGTTCGGATAGCATTGAAAATTTTGACGAAAGTATTGTATTTCACATTATGCTTTTTACGTCAATACTAACTACCCAAAAAATCTGTAGTGCTACTGAGAAAAGTATAATGTGAAAGACTTAACTACACCTTTACAATGACGCTTATGCGGACATTTATATTGTTTTGCAAATTTGTACATTTATTATGGGCAAATATGTATGTATAATCAAAACGATTAAATAATCAATAAATAATCAGTATCAGTATATCAACTGTAATACAGCAGTCGTAGACTACATGTAGATACAGATACAGACACCTGGGAGAGATCACCTATCACTTGATACTCACAAAACAGATTTTCAGGTTATGTACACAGGTCATGGCAGAAATGGCAAGTGCTCTGGGCGCCTTGCAGCGTGGGGGGTGGGGCTTTTAAATGTGTTTTTTGTCATCACTTCAAGCCGTTTCTTTTTTTTTGTCATCACTTCGATCCATCTTCATTTCTTTTTTATCCTAGGTGCTATTACAACTTGGTACGCTCCAGTAAATGACATAACAGTATTACTTTTTACGGAATAACTTTTTTTACTGTATTCTGTCCGCGTGAAAACCGGACAGGTGGCAATACTATATGTCATATAGTTTAGGTAAACGATTCTCAAATAGTTTAAGGACGCGTCCCACCAAAACAAAAAAGTAAAAATGTCCACTCATTAAGATAGGTATAACATGTAGCTATTGAAATGAAAAGTCAAAATGGTTTTTGCCAATGTACGACTAGGGTTTGTTTCAGAAAACATTAATTTACACGTACCACAGGTGGAGAAATACTGGTATAGGCGAAACACAGAGCCGGCCTTCTACATAAATAGACCCGGATGCAAAACATTTTTGGGGCCCCTAATTCAGAATATCACTTGATAAGCCTGAAACCGGGGAATCCTCGAATTATATATTGCGTTTTTAGTGTTTACATAATTATATACGGTCAGTGCGCTACGAACTGCTGTACGACGAACGCCGATTTGTTATTATTGTTTTTGCTTCCTCTTGTGGTTTTTGCTTGTGGCGTATCATTACTCCAGTGTTATAAGGCAATATCGTGTAGTTCTGCTGAATACGAGGGGATTTAGCTGTATGAATTTAATAATAACTGAAGCTAGATCTTGATTATTAATAGAGCTTATGTTATGGTCCTCCAACTGAAATTTGGAAACCACAAAATTATGTGCAAAAGTGGATCAGAAACCATCGTTCATCTACAGGCACACAAACACGTAGATGCAAAGTTCAAGAAGTTGAGGAAAATGCTATTTGGAATCTTTTATAAGTAAAAATTAATAAGATTACATTTTGATAAATTGATTTATTCTTTTTTTTTTTATAAATTTTATGGTTGAATAAATTTAAAAAAAGGTTTTTTTTTAAAAAAAATGTAATAATAAAATTCAATAATAAAGTACCCCGTATTATCTAATTTTGCATTAAAACATTCATACGGCCAGTATTGCCTACGGCTTATTTTGAACTTGCTTAAATGAGTGGGGAAGAGCTCTCGCACTTTTTCATTTAGCACTGCACCACTGATTGTTATGGATCAATCGTCAGGGGCGGACTGGCCATATAAGTGTTCTATCCAATCAGACCGGACAAGGGCTGTTTTCTGGCCACCTAGTTCGATTATCCTCTTTTTTATTATCACTTCGATTTGACTTCCCTTGTTTTTTGCTCATTACTTCGATTCGACCCCCTTTTTTGCGCATCACTTCACTGAATCACCGAGCTTACACAACAGTCCCACTCCGTCCCTGATGCCCTTTGCCAGCGATGTCGAAATCTTAGAATACCGTTCTGAACTTACTGGGATACTACTAATAATTACTGCAAGTGATGACAAAAAAAGTCAGCTGTGGCCACCACAGGACTGACCGCCATCACAAAGTACTTGTATAAAATACATTCTAGCAGCAGAGTAGAAATAACTTGGCCCAATATTTTCTAAGAGATATTATTTATCATGACCATGGAAACATATAAGTTACATATAAGTACGAAAAAATAGATAATCAGAAAAAAATTCGAAAATTTCTTTTTCGTTTTATCAAAAAATGTTTTAAACAGAAATTGTTAGTTATTGCTTTTATAGCTTTGTTTAATAAATTTTTTCGAAATATTTTTCTGTTAAATCTTCGCAACAATCTTAAAATCGACACGAGTAAACTCCCATTTCTAGTCAACCGATTTTTACCAAAAGTTGATCAACTCGTGCCATTGCTGTCATAAGCTTAAATATGAAGTTTCATAAAAATCCTTTTAGCCGAATTTGCTCTGCACGTGTACACAGACAGACGGACAGACAGACAGACAGACAGACAGACAGACTAAATATACTCAAAACGTTATGTAGGGACCTCAATTCGTGGAGAACCATCGAAATCTCGAAATATCAAAATCGGTATGATCACAATACCTCCCTTATATATGTTCGCGGTCGGTAAAAAGGAAGATGGATCGAAGTGATGAAGGCGCCCCTAAAACAATTATTTCAGCGCCCCGATGTAGTGCATCGTTTGCTTACAGTGTAGAGCCGGCCCTACCTGCAGACGTTGTAAGTTTAGATCAAAAACCATGTAACAATGTTTCCCAAACTTTACCGGACTAACGCCTCCTTTTCGAGCTTATATTTCACTCCCCCCCTCTTCCACAGTGTATTATATCTTGATCGAAATCTATCACCAATAACGATTATAAGAACAGACATGACAAAGTTGGCAAAATATTGCATTAAGAATTAGCGTTAATATATAAACTAACAATAGAATAGCCAAATGCTACAGATTTTTTTTAGAAAGATACCGGATTAAAATATACTGACTGATTTTATACTCGCTCCTCGTCTCCAGAAATTCAATTGTCATATTCGGCCCGATTCTGTAAAAGGTTACTAGGTTAGTTGCTACTGAGTAACGTTACTACGAAATAACTTTTATAGTAACTTTCTTATCAATCGCCAAACAATTGGTATTCTCCAAGCATAAACACAAGCAATGTTCTTATAACAAGTTATATTTAGTAACGTTGCTACAAAGAACCGTGAAGCTAGAAGCAGATTACGTTCTGCGCAGGCGAGGTATTCGTTTTTAATGGAGTTTGACAGCTATGTTGTGAGTTTCTGAGGTTAAACGAAAAATGTTTTATAAACAAAATCAGAAAAATAATTGCAAACAGATGGAAATTCTGTTGAATTTCCTGGAAAATAACCCGGTATGGTCGGTGATACGAGTGTTTAAAAAATAATTGACAGGAACGAGTGGTGGTGCTGTGGTGATGTGCTATGTGGCTACTGTTTTCTATGTGGTGGTGCAAGTTATAGTCCAAATTTAAATGAATTGGGTGAAATACAGTTAAAGAAGTTCGGATAGCCATTGAACAGGCGCGCACATAAAACATTGATCTGGGAAGGGTCCATTTCGAAAAAATATCTGTAATATAATACAAATGTATTGTTGTGTTTTTATGGAGAGGACTGGGTTTATATATTTATTTAATTTTGATTATAATTTAATTTTTAGTAATAAAAAAAGTGATTCTTATTTGCAATCGCTTAGTTTTTATTTAATAAGTATTTGATTTTTCAAATCCTTGGGGGAGGGGGTCTGAACTCGTCGACCACCCCCTTGTGTGCGCGGCTTCTATTGACAGTCGTAGTTAATACATTTAAAAAATATTGTACTGTTATACTATTATAAAACAAATGTAAATAAACAAAAAAAAAAAAAAATAGAAATTGAAATAAAGAACTCGAAGAATTTTGTGCTATACAGAAAATAAAATAAAAATCCTTCTATAATTATTGTTTCTATGTTGCCCTTCATTGTAAAATGCTTGAAATAATTCATTATTAAACAGAGAAATTGCGATTTTACATGATTTTAACAAGTTATTTTGAAGTTACTAAGTGTAGCAACTGCTTTCTGTTAGTTGTTATCCATAATAACTTTCTTAGCAACTAGTTACTAATTTCATAGCAACTTTTCTCTTACAGAATACGAATTTCGTGAAAGTTACTAAAATAGTTACTGACCTTGTATTTAGCAACTTTTATTGTAACTTTTTCGTAGTAACTTGCTTACAGAATTGGGCCGATTGAGCAATTTTTCTTGTTGCAATAGGCAACCTCTGTATATTATAAAGTTCTTAACAATGGTGTAAATAAAATGTGACGTAAATAAATATTTTTGATGTTAAAAATCAAGGTTACGTCGTACAAATTTCGTATCAATATTGATAGAAATGTGATTATTTACAGTGTTTAATAATAGAGCCCATTCTAATTCCAAATGTATACACCGACACCCACATATGTATGTGAGCATTGATTAGCACGCGACACACACACCTATACAACGTACATACATTACTTGTGTTCTTATGTATTTGTGTGTGTTTGTCTGTGTCTGCATGTGGGAGTGTTACACCTGCCTGTTTATATATTTATTTTCTACACTCTAGTTGCACTCATGTATTTAAAAATTGTTATTGCTACATTATTCATAGTGTTAAAAAAACAAAATTTGAAATAGAATTTAAAAACAAAAATATGCTGTAATATAACTTGTAACTTGTTAATAATTGTATAGCTTCCTATTGTATGTTACCGTGAATGTTAGCATGCACAAAGTCGCTTGGTGTATGTTCGAAATATTTGCTAAATGTCATAATTTCTCACTTACACCGGTAAATGTCGACATTCAACATGTGTTGATGGAGAATGTTGAATAAAAATATTTTTAAAACGTTAAAACAAAAATAAAACATTTTATATCAAAATATATTGTTAAAGCTTATTATGATATATGTCAAAATAGGAGAAATCTTAAGTAACACCATTAGTCTAGTGCCTACGCACCATATTTTAAGTTGATACTGCACTTGATGATAATGGAATGCCATTTGGCACACGTGTTCCTTATAAAAATTAAATCATTTTGACCCGCAGCACCTATTTTTGAATCGAGGCAAATTCAAGATGGCGGTGAAACTAGCGCGTCAATTACGATAACGATAACTAATTCTTATGATACAGCAAAATAGTTAAATACATATTTATACAATGGACCTTTAGCTACAATTTGCCGCATCGTACGCGAATTTCCGTTAATTAGTTTACAAGATACCGTCCATAATTCATTCTCAGACGCAAAAAAGTGATTTCCGAAATGGCTAACGAATTTCGTATGATATGGCTCGTTTTCTATTAATTTAATTCCGTAAATTACGAATCTGTTATCAAAATGGCGAAAATTTAAAATTTTGATAGATTTTTTTCCCAAATTCGAGACATGATGATATTCTCTATCACTGCAAATAAATCTGCGTATATTAATATTTTGTTTCAATTCTTCCTAAATCTGTAGGGCATATCCTTGGCTAAAAGAATATGTGCGAAATTTTTCTCTGCGGGGCGCCAAAATTATGGTAGCGGCCGAAATGTGTAAAGTCTCAACTTTGTATTATTTTGACACTCTTTATACCGTTTTCGACCAAATTAGACTTGTAAATTACAAAAATGAAATAAAAAATGGCATATGACTTGTTATTATTCGGATTTTGCCCGAAATGTAATAAAAAAAATTACATATGAACGGCTGTAAATTATGACATTTATGTAAGATACTCCATGCATATACGGAATGCATCAATTTGCTTAGGTTTGTTCGCAGCACCTGGTCTCAAATGAAGCCGCTTTCAAAATAATACTCGAAAATCGAATTTTGCTATTTACATCAAATTTGTTGAGTTGTATATCAATTTCGTATTCATTTTTTTCATTTTTGCGTCTGAGAATGAATTATGGACGGTATCTTGTAACTAAGTAACGGAAATTCGCGTACGACGCGGCAAATTGTAGCTAAAGGTCCATTGTACAAATTTGTATTTAGCTATTTTGCTGTATGATAAGAATTAGTTATCGTTATCGTAATTGGCGCGCTAGTTTCGCCGCCATCTTGAATTTGCCTCGCTTCACAAATAGGTGCTGCGGGTCAAAATGATTTAATTTTTATAAGGAACACGTGTGGCAAATGGCATTCCATTATCATCAAGTGCAGTATCTTTCGACGTAGGCACCAGACTAATATATAAATAAACTATTGAACTTAAAACAAACAGAACAATCTAAATCAGAAAAGAAAATAAAATCAATAACAAACTTACACATAACAAAAAATGTGATTTAAGTTATGCAATCTTATTTATTGCTTTAAACTAAATGCAGTTGCTTTTACAGCTGCATTTAGTAGTGGATCACTTCTTTTTGATGACAGCGTGTTTAGCCTTGCCCTCCTCTTCTCGAATTAGTTGCAGCTGCTTCTCTCAGCGACATTTCTTGCGAAGAAATCTCATCTATGGAAAGTTCTCCTTACAAATTACGAACTGATTACGGGTGTAAAGCTGCTTGAAGGTATCATTTTTGTTTGCTAATTTATAAAAGTCGGAGTCTTCTATTCCCACAACAACCGCTAACAAATTTCGGGGATTTTTACACCCACGATCGACATCAGGGACTTGTATCAGGGACGGTGTCACCAATTTGGGCTAAAGGATTTTTTTTTTTTGAGGTTCGTAACATTTTCGTTCTTTTGCGGCTGCTCTTTTTATAGAAATTAACTCGTGTTGTTCGATCAGTGGTTGATATGAAGACGTGCTAGGTTGCGGCTCCTCTCCAATGGTATTTTTCTTTCGAATATGGTTATCATTATGGTCACTGCCCAAATTTTCTTCAAAAATAGTAACAATTTCTTCGAGCTGTTCTTCGTTTTGAATATTTGCTATATGCCCGCCAGGCAGAGATGACGATGCTACGCCTCTTTTTGGTTTAACGCCAAATAGGGCTTCATATGGACTTTGGCGTATTCTTTTATGGTATGTTGGGTTCTTGGCAAATTGAACAAAGGGTAAACCATCTGACCATTTATTTGTATCGTTGTCGTTCATCCATGCAGTTGACTGTATATCCTGATTGACCCTTTCGACTAAGCCTTGTGTTTTACTATGACGAGGTTTTCCGTGAACTATCTTAACATCTTTCAACATACCGCATAGTTCGGATATGACTCGATTACTAAATTCCCTGCCATTATCTGAATGCAATATAGCTGGGGCGCCAACATTAAAAATATATGAAGAAGGTGATATGCTACTTCCTCTGCTGTCTTAGTTCTTAAAGGTCGTAACTGGACAAACTTCGTTAAATGGTCTTGATATACCATTATAAACTAATCACTATCCCTGTGTGACTGCAGGTCTATCAGATCAACTTGACATCTTGAGTTTAACTGCGAACTGACCATTGGTTTCACAACAATACCTTTTTTGGCGTACTATGTTTCATTTGACATTGTTTGCACAAATTTTAATACAAAATTACAACTTCATATGTAATATTTTTGTATTTAAGGCGGCGCACAACCCTATAGTTCCCTATAGTTTCTTATACAAAACTAATAATCGGAAATAAAATTAATAACAATCTATATATCAAAATTTGCAGCGAATTTTTATCTATCTAATAGGATATTTTAAATTTTAGAAAAAACTGTTATGTAATTGTAATTAAGCAAATTGCATTATAGGCGCCATCTTGTAAACCAATCGATGTATATTTGTGTACGATGCGGCAAATTGTAGCTAAAGCTTCATTCTACAAAAAGGATTTTAGCTATTTTGTTCTATTGTGAAAACTACTTATAGTTATTGTACTTGATAATCTATATTTGCCGCCATCTTGATTTTGCCGCGGTTCTCAAAATAGTTACGAGTAAAAATGATTTAATTTTTGTGAAGAATACGTGTGCCAAGTGGCATTCCATTATCATCAAGTATAATATTTTTCGACGAGGGTTCTAAACTATAAGTAATCAAGTCGAAAAAAATGTTTACGTATTATTTGAACATTTCTACACAAAACTATGTAAATATAAAAGTTATTTGAAACCCATAAATATATTTAAAAAATTACAGAACAATGTTGCTGATGTCAATTATTAAGTTATTGAGCGATAATATTTTTACAATAAATATTTCTACAATTAAAAATATCCTATTAGATAGATAAAAATTCGGTGCAAAATTTGATGTATAGATTGATACTAATTTTATTTCAGTTTGTTAATTGTGTATAAGAAATTGGTAACCTCTAGGGGTTATACGCAGCCTTAACTTGTAATTTTATAAGCATACGTGTTCTTCCTCAGTACCCTATTCTGATGTGAGTTTCGGAAAGTATATTGAACAATTCGTCATTGGTAACATAGTACTGTATATTCGTTTTTCTACTCACCTATCAGAAAGCCATCGTTTTCTGTTGCCATAGCAAAGTGGAAAATTGGTGTTTGCTGAGGAGTGTTTTGTATCCAAGGCAACCCAATCGAAAAATACTTTCCTCTCTAGCGCAAAAAGTATTTTCTGATTAGTCAATATAAATTAAACAATACTACACATTTAAGTTTATTTTTTGTAATTAATTGTTATTTGACAATTATTTAAAGTATTAAAATTAATTCCTCCTTCGAACAAAGAGTTGGCTGTTACACAATAAACTATTATATACTACTATATTATTACATTTCTCTTGACTTTTGCGGCAAGAGTTCTAACACTATGTTCTTTGCCGCTCCTCTATCTCATCGTCAGCCTCGCTGCTTACTTCATCTTCATACATTATTATTTAACAAACGTACAAATACCAATTTATTTTAAAATAATTATTTTGACATTCGTTTAATTGTTTATGAACATCGTAGCAACGACAAGCCACCTATTATGTATATAAATCTAACATACGAGGTCTGTACAAAAAGTATCGCGAATTTTGTGTTTTTTCAAAAATTATTTATTTATTCATGAAAATCTATTTGGTCCCCTTCAAAGTAATCCCCACCAGATATTATACATTTGTGCCAACGTTTTTTCCAATCCTCGAAGCACTTGAAAAAATCATTTTTTGTGATCTTGTTCAGCTCCTCCTACGATGCCGTCTTTATCTCCTCACTCGTAGCGTAGCGTCGTTCTTTCATGGGCCTCTTCAGTTTCAGGAACAAGAAAAAGTCACAGGGGGACAGATCTGGGGAATACGGTGGCTGCGGCATTATTAGTGTGTTGTTTTTGTCCAAAAAATCGCGCACAAGCAACGATGTGTGGGCAGGGCGACCCGTCTCATGCCCAAATAATTAGTAAAAATCGCATGGCACGAGCCATTCGATATGTTTAGGTCCTCAGCAACTTCTCTAACGGTGATTCGACAATTGGCCAATACTATTTTCTTCACTTCATCAATGTTTTCGTCTGTTGTTCACGTGCTCGGGCGTCCGGCACGCTCTTCGTCGTTCACATCTTCTCGGCCCTCTGAGAACATTTTGTACCACCGATAAACGTTGCTTCGGTCCAAGGTAGTTTCACCATATGCCACAGTCAACATTCGGAATGCGTCCGCGCACTTAATTTTGTTTTTCACACAAAATTTGATACGGATTCTTTGATCCATTTTTTGGTATAGGCAAAAATCGAAGACGAGCCAAAACACGTGCAAGCAAAGCAACTGTCAAAAATTAACTGAACATTCAAAATGGCCGAACTTGTCGGCATAAGTGAGAGACATGAGTACCAACATAACGCCACAAAAAAATCGAAAATCGAATATACGTAACCCGCGGAAATTCAAAATTCGCGATACTTTTTGAACAGACCTCGTACATAATGATTTCTATTTCTTATTTTTTGAATTTTTTAAAATAGGTGTTCGTACAAAAATAAGTATGTGTGACACGCGCAGAAAGTACATTTGCCGATTTCGAAAGATTGCCGCGCGAGCGCAGCGAGTATCTTTCTCAATCGGCCAATGTATACTTTCTGCGCTTGTTACACAATATACTATTCTCCTGCTATTAATGGCACAATTAACTTCTCTTCATCATTATTTTTTTAAATGTCAAAACGCTTTAATCATCTGTAATCTAAATATATACTACACTTAGTTTTAGCAGAAAGTATTTTACAGTATCTTTCTTGAGAAAAATAAAAACAATTATCTTCTTGTTTACTCGCAATTATGCCTTGATTAGACGTAACGAGTACAGTGGCGAGACAGTGTTCTCGACCGAGTGCTCGGTTGGTATAAACATATTACCGAGCAGTCGGCCGAGCATTCGACCTAGGAGGATGGCGAGACAGTCAATCGGACCCTTTTTCTATTTACTAGACCGAGTGGCCAAACCCCCACCTGACCGGCACTGACTCGCTAGCCTACTCGGCATGTTTAAACAACACTCGCCACTCGTTTGAAGATGCGCGCGCACCACATCCATTAATGCATTATTTTTAGTACCTCGTGTTGATGTTAATTGTTATCGTTGTTTTTGAAAATGACTAATAATAAATGGGACTGTGATACAACAATAAAATTTATTCAGGTGTATAAATTACGTACATGTTCCAGAATTACATCCATTCTCAAGCGCTCTCAGTTCATCAGGGTCTTCTAACTACAATTCACTAAAAAGAATGTATGTTGCACCTCGATCTGGGCTCCTTAAAACACGTTGTCTTGTCCAAAGACGTTTATCCTCTTCGCGCAATAATTCATTTAATTTTTCTATCAAGAGTGGAATGAGCAGCTTAGTATATTTTTTGATATACTTTTTACGGTCCATGTTTCGGTACACAAAACTAACCTGTTGTTTGATTGAAAGTGAACTGATTCGCCACAAAAGTCGAAAACAGAAGAATACGTATAAACACTCTCTCGCCCACACCACTCTCTCGGCCTAGAGACAATTTGCTGTCTCGCCACTGTACTCGTTACGTGTAATCAAGGCATTCGCATTTTTTTTTTTTTTTTAATTTTATAGCCTTTGCTGTTGTGGCAAATAGCCAGGACAATTTTTGTTTGAGAAAATTTCCATGCCTGAACGGGATTCGAACCCGAGACCTTCGCAACGCATAGCACATGTGTTACCACTACGCTACGCCGGTCGGCCATTCGCAATTAATGCACGTAACTTTTTAAAAAAACTGATCTCGGTTCACTGCAATAGCCATTAAATATAAATAAGGGTATCGGATAAAAAATAAAAACTAGCCAATGTTGCACGCACGCTTCAAACCTTGCGTAAGATTGACGAACACCAGACGTTGTTCCTGTTATGACCTGTTAAGACTCATAGTGCTGTTAAGACCTATCATTTCCGACGCTCACCAGAACTTATCTGTGTTTGTCGTCATATACCGGCGAAGGTCCAAATGTTTAATAATATGAGCACATATTCGGGTTTTCACCGACGTGGTTGGTATGTGTCGACATTCTCCGGTTAATGTTGACACTCACTAATTTCGGTCTTTCACGGTAACATATACATATTGTTGCGACCACCACAGTCGCAAAATCATTCAAAATTACCGCTCCAGGTAATTTTTATCAATTATTAATTTTCTTATGCAATTCTAGCGTTCATTGTATGAACCGCTAGAATCTTGCAAATTTCTGTCTGAGACCATGACTACTCGATTGTCTTTCATCGAGAACAGACGTCTTTTTGAGTTTTTTGATAAAATCTAATATACTGTGTTTCGAGTTTACCAAGACGAGGCTGCGAGCTATTTGGTAAACAAGAATTATCGCTTGACCACCGTACGGGATCTACGTTTTTTACGAGAAAAAAACCCCATTTTGGATCGCGTCAAGAGGTTCCATTTTTGATATTTTTTCACCATCAAAAAATATCTATCTATAAAGTACTCAAGTAGCGTCTATTTGGAACTACCAAATAACCAGACGCGAACCAGGAGAACCAAAACCAGTCCAGAAGTTGGGCCAGTAATCAACCAACATCGGCGATTCCACTAGAAAATTCTAGGGTCCGATTGTGGATAACTGAAACCAACTTCTGTATCTTTATTCCACGCTAAATATTTTTCCGTATTTTCATAAGGAACGCGTACAAATTTAAATTCATAATTCTCATTGTTTTCTGACGCGCCGCACAGTTCAGTCCCTGTGCGTGCGCACATTGTAATTTTTGCCATTGTGTTAATTTAGATTCTGTAAACTTTATATTTAATTTTTGTGTGTATAGTTTCTCACCCCAATGTATTTTGGTTGTATCGGGGAGAAACTTATATTTGTAAAACTTATATCACCCGTCTACCGGGTGATCCATTAATTGATACTAATTTACG
Source organism: Liopterus haemorrhoidalis (assembly GCA_963971575.1). NCBI lineage: Eukaryota > Metazoa > Arthropoda > Insecta > Coleoptera > Dytiscidae > Liopterus > Liopterus haemorrhoidalis. Next base: position 12,573,132 of record OZ020619.1, read on the forward strand.
CTACATTTTCCCTTATTCATTTTTTGTTTGTTATAAAAATTATTCAAAATAATTTTGCGGGTTACTCAGAGCAGTTCTACGATATCAATGGATGGCTAGGAATTCAAGAGGACAGAATTGTGTTTGTTGCTCCTCCAGAACCACTGTGTGGGCCCCTTCAAATACCTCTACTCCCAGGGAAAGCCAAACCACTTGTAATAAGTCTCCGAGAATAACCCCTCGGACTGAAATACGTCTGAACCCTGCCTGTCCTTTTTGATGTTTGTGAGTATAACTCTGCTCTGAAGTAACGCGCCATTTTTCCAACAATTTACCTGCAATTCTGCAGCAGGTTAAATCAGCACACATAACAATTTACTCTGCAGAACCGTTTATTAGTCACCACGTGTGGCGGGTCCTACGATCTTAATCGTAGACCTATGTGACGCCGCGACGCCTGCGTCTCTTCTACGAAACCAGCGCAACAGGCGCCACACTTATGAAGGAGTCAAAACCAAGGTATCTTAATGGGTCAATTCCGTGCAGCCTGTAATGCATTCCATAAGCAATATATTTGTGTTACGACTACCTATAGGCAATTGGTTAATTCTGTAAAGCATGGTTTATAATAGATATGCTATGGATACATAAGCATACAAATTACAATACTTTCTTTGTTCTGTTTATTACAAACAGATGTTTTAAAGGCTCAGACCCATTGTTCAATACGTATGCGTTATGCTATGGACTTATTATAAACCAGGCTTAATATTTACAGGTCTGTGCTATGATCTGTTAGTTGCTTGAGGTGACGACAGGGCAGAGCCAGCGTTAGCTCTATTGGCGCTTGTGGCAAGACCTGCTAAATTGCACCCCTTCATTCTGTTTATATTATCAATAAACAAATATTATTATAAACATATATCTATATTTACAAAGACACAAAAAGTGAGACAAGAGACACACAGAGCGAGAGAGAAAGAAATAAAGGAATCAACATAGTCAACACCATTGGACTTGATAAAATTTTCATCTCTGGCAGCGTTCCATGTTGGCACTGTAAAAATTGAATTATATAAATTTAAAAGCAACACTTGTATGAATGAAATTACGATTAAAAGAATTAATAAAAGTTTATGGTACTATTTTTACTTCTTTCTTAACGTCTCAACAACAGCAAAGAGCTGCCAAAACTATAACCAAGATTTTTAACCTAAAAACATATCGTAAAACGTAGTCTCATATTATTAAAACGAAAATTTTATTATAATAATGTTTACTGAAAGAGAAAATAGATTTCTACAATAAAAATTAAGTTTTATTTTTTTTATTTTAGGAACTGGGGTATTAAATGAATTATTGCGCGAAGAGGATAAACGTCTTTGGACAAGACAACGGGTTTTAAGGAGCCCAGATCGAGGTGCAACATACATTCTTTTTAGTGAATTGTAGTTAGAAGACCCTGATGAACAATTATTTTTACAAAACTTGAACTAAAAAAATCTACCGAAAGGGTATTTTCCTTGATGAACAGCTTTTGGATACGTGACAAGACTCAACTTAATGTACACACATTAAAAGCAATATTACTTATTAAAATAAATTATGCAGAAAACTGTGCGGATTTTTATAAAATGCTTTAAAGCAAAAAGACCTACTCAAAAAGATTGTTTGGAAAAATATAAAAAGTTTCCTATTGAGTAATTTTAATGAATAAATTGTGAATTTATTTAAAACAAATACTGTGATTTTAATAATGTTCCTTTTAATAATAGAAGTTAATTATCTGTGATTGGAAATATTTCTTTATTATAAATTGTAATTATTTATTGTATAAAATTTGTATTAAAAAAAATGAATTAAACAATTATATTTGAATAATCCGCCCCCCGCCCCCCGGCCCGTCTCTAATTTTGAACTAAAAAATATGGTCACCTTAGTATAAAAGCTTCTTAACTATATACATAATTCTAAAAATGTTGGCATAATTCCACAGTATTTACGTTTTCTTTGTGTGGAAAAAACCAGGGATGGGGAGTCGGAGTCGGAGTCGGGAGTCGGGAGTCGAGGAGTCGAAGCTTTTAGAGGGAGTCGGAGTCGGAGTCGGGAGTCGGAAAAAGTTATCGACTCCCGACTCCTTGATTAAATTTTTATCAAGGATGAGAACAAACCGAAAACGAAATCAAAATAACCATAATTTTTAAAACATGGAAAGAGGAATGGCATTTTGTTCTTTGTTGAAGAACGAAAATGAAACTAATAATATTCATTATTGGTTTTACCCGATTTCCTTCATGTTTTCCAGTTTAAAATTTGATTAATACTCCTCGTATTAACAGATTGATACGTTGAGACTCTGTTGATTATGTTTAAGCGAAACTAAACTGGAATGTTAAGTTGTAACGAGCTACGTGATTATTTCATGTTTCATGTTGGCAGCCAAAATCTAAAGGCCAAAAGGAAAAAATTACATGAAAAATAAAGTATAGGCTATTCCAAACGTTTAAACGGAACTGACTGGAATTTTCATTTGGCCAAGTAGTCATGAGCTCTTTTCTTAGGTTTGAAGCGGGCTTTTGCTAAACAAAATGATCAAAAGCCTCACTTAATCGGTAAAAGTCACAAAATGTCAAAATCTAATTCCGTTTAAGCCAGAGAAATAATCTATATGTAAAATACAATAAAAAAAAATGTAAACTAATATATTCGAAAATTTGTATTAAAAATGACACAAAACGTCAAAATGAAATGAAAATGACATTTTATAACTGTAAGTATAATCTGTTTCTTTGGTTTAAGCGGAACTAGATATTGAAATCTACTAAATTTTAACGATTGAATGAAGCTTTTTATCATTTTGTTTAACAAAAGCCTACTTCGATCGTTAAAAAGTGAACTCGTGTTAAATTAAGAAAATAAAAATTCCATTTAGTCTCGCTTAAACATTTGTAATAGACTACGATTTACGAATGAAAGGAGTCGGGAGTTGGAATCGGGAGTCGGAGTCGGTATTCAAAAATATCGACTCAGGAGTCGAGAGTCGGGAGTCGGTAATTTTTTTGTCGACTCCCCATCCCTGGAAAAAACCGCAAAGACGAAAGAAACCCACAGACACCTTCACCGAGGTGAAACTTGTGAGATGTGTGATTTAGATGTTGAACATTTTAACCGAGTGTGTTCAGTTTTGTTTTTAGAACAGATTTTTAAATAATTTATTTGCATTGATACATCGAAGTCTTCTTTTATCTGTACATATTATCCTAGATCAGCGGTTCTTAAACTGGGTCTGCGGACCCTTGGAGATCCGCGATCCTTATCCTCATAGTCTATGTCAGCGTTTCTCAACCGGGGGGCCGTGACAGCTTCGTTGGGGGGCCGCGAAGTCATAAAAGAACGAAGCACGAAAATATTTTTTTTATATATACATATTTTTTTTTATTATGCTCCGAGCTACAGAAAATTGAAGAGTTTGGATACGAAAGTGTTTAAATCAAAATGGAAGGCACATTGAACTCTTGTAAATAAAAATACTTTATTTTCAAGTCATTATAGAGAATACAATTTCTCGTCAACCGTAAAAGATATTAAGTAAATGTTTAAGTAAAAGTTGTTTCTTTTTAAAAGCTCTATCCAAAGATACCAATATGACATACGTTCGCATTTAAAATCTAAAAGTTGTCCTTGATATCCTTCACTTCCAGTTTATTCGGGCAAATGTCAGTACTATTATCTAATGCTTTGGATAAACTTGGCTCATCAAAATTTTTCCCTAGCTTGCTAACACGTCGCCTTTTCTAGAAAAATCGCGTCACTCTATTTTGATACACACAATATATGTAAATAGTCCCCTTATTACTACAACTGGGTACCTCGAATTTTGGGTATTTTGAGCTATTTGCACTTATCTATCCAATTATTTATGATCTTTGTAATGTTAAATCTAAATAAGTGCTGCTATATGTCTTACAAAAACCAAGTAAAACAAATAAATAAGTCCATTACTGTTTATTGCTGTACAAAACTTAAAATTGATTTTCTGAGAATTATAATTTCAAGTTATCTGATTGTAGTATTAAGTACATAATTTATATGTAATATGTACATAATTTAGGGGGGTCCCATGCCAGAAAAGGTTGAGAAACACTGGTCTATGTAACCCTTGTAACTTATGACAGATTTGTTTTTTAATTTTGTTGTGAATGTATATATAGGCTATTACAGCGTTTCCCAAAGTGTGGGTCACAACCCGGCACCGGGTCGCAGAAAAATTTTGCCGGGTCGCGAGAAAAATTGTAAAAACACAAAAAAGATTTTTTTTTGTACATATTATTTTTTTTACGTCAGTTAATCACTAGAATAGTGTGTATTTGTGCTCTTTATTACTATACTATATTCTTTATTACTATACGATTCTCTTTATTACTATTTATTACTCTTTATTACTATAAAGCTACTGCTTTAAAACAAAATTTGTTTTGTAAATAAATGTTTCTTTTTTTCATAAGGTGGGTCGCGAAAAATTTTAAAACCTCGTACCGGGTCACGGTCAAAAAAGTTTGGGAACCACTGGGCTATTACAAACGTTTAGGCGGAACTAACTGGAATTTTCATTTTTGTAAGTTATCGTGAGCTCTACTTTTATATGTTGAAGTTGGCTTTTCCTGAACAAAATGATCAAAAGCTTCAATCAATCGGTAAAAGTTACTAGATTTGAAAATCTAGTTCCGCCTAAAGCAGGGGTCGTCAGACCGCGGCTCTTTGAAGACATTCGTGTGGCTCTTCAAATTAAGTTGATAAGAAATAAAATTTAGAGAATATTCAAAAATTCATGTATCAAAACAAAATTACGGCTCTTTAAAATGTTTCCAGATGCCGTAAAGGGTGAATTTGGCTCTTTGGCTTTAACTAAATGACTTTGACTTTGGCTCTTTGGCTTCTAAAGTTTGCCGACCCCTGGCCTAAACCAAAGAAACAGGTTTACGTAAAAGTTTAAAAAAGGAGTAGGGAGGCAGAGAGAAGAGAAATGGGAATGGGAAGGAAATGAAATTGAAAAAGTTAAGTCACACAAGTACTTAGGATACCAATTCCAATGCAATGAACGAACAGAGGAACATATTAAGCAGCTAAACAAAAGGGCAATGCTAGCAATTCCGCAGATCTGGAGCTTAGGTGAAAGAAAATTTAAGGGTGAATATCACATAAGAATGCTCATGTTCGAAGCCCTAATAAAGAGCATAATCATGTATGGAGCGGAGGTATGGAGATGGGAGGGGCATGAGCCGCTAGAGAAGGTGCAAAATAAATATCTGAAATGGATGTTGGGTCTAGATAGGTGTACAACAGAAAAAATAGAATTAGAAGAGACGAAAGTCTACAAAATTAAAATAGAAGCCGTTAAAAGAACATTAAGATTCGAAGAAAATATAACCAAGAACTCTGAAAAACAAGTATCAAACGAATGTTGGAAGGAATTAGAAAATAGAGTTAAACAGAAAAAAAGCATCAATATGGGAGATAAAAAAAAGTAAAATGTATGAATACGGAGGCTTTTCAACAGAAGAAGTAAGGAGGAAAAGAGAAAGTGGACATGGAATGCAGGAGATGGTAGAAAGAATGAAGGACATACAGCAACAAGAATTAAGCGAGAGAATAAATGAATCAAGGTACAACAATAAGTACAAAAAAAAATTGCAAAGATCGCTGCATCTAAAAGAAATGGGAAACGGGGGAAAAAAAGAATAATTGCAAGGTTTAGAAGTGGGAATGAAGAAAAGGCGAACAAATTTTGGTTAAAAGAGGAGGATAAAAGATGTAGAATGTGCAGAGAAGAAAGGGAGACGATTAAACATATGCTGGAAGGATGTGAAGAAATGAGAAGCAAAGGAGGAACAAGAGAAGATATTTTAAACGGAAGAATCCATGTGTATCCGCACATGGATGAAAGAGGTAATGGAGAGGAGAAAAGAAATTAAAGAAAAAGAAAATAATAGGAAACAAAGCAAAATAGATTTCAAACTGACAGGTAGAAATAAGATTTATATTTTAGTTAAGACTTATTATGTAGGGAATAAATAAATATATAATAAAATATATAACATTAACTGTAATAATTATTTAATTAAAATAAATTGAATTGAATTGAATTGTAAAAGTTTTATAAAATTTATAATTTTATTTTATGATTTTTAAACTGTTCAGAAATATACCTTAAACCAGCGATTCCCAAACTGTGCGGCGCGGCACCCTGGGGCGCCGCGAAAATATTTTACAATATTCCTCAACTGCGTTAGTTAAAACTGGTCTAACTAACGCATTAGACCAGTTTTTACATGGGGCACTGCAGAAAAATTCTGATACATTAAGGGCACCGCGAACCAAAAAGTTTGGGCACCACTGGATTATAGGTACCTAAAAATCTTCGTAGTTTATTTAATCTAGAAAAAATTTGGGGCTTTAATCGTTTAACGCGTTTTGAGATTACGACATTTTTTTAATGGTATAATTTACATTATTTGTGAAAAAGCACAACTGTAAAACGGTTTGAGACAACGACCTCCAGTTAAAATTTTTGGATTCCTCGTAGTTTACTTAGACTAGAAAAAATTTAAGGCTTAATTCGTTTAGCGTATTTTATTCTTCCATGGACATAGCTGAAAAACAAAATGCGATAAATCTGCGGTTGAAATATAACCATATTTTGAAAGAAACAAAATTTTTGAGAATTTTTTCATTATTTAAATTTTTTTAAATTTTTTATAAATCCTAACTATAAAATAGTTAGGGATAGAAATCTGCGGTTTGAATTTTTAAAATCCACCAGGATTGTTAGGTCTGAAAAAAAAAAAAAAAATTAAAATCGGGCTTTAACAAACCGATTATTAAGTTTTGTATGGGCAGTAATCCAAAACCCTTGAAAAATGGCAAAAAATCTTAATATATGAATATTAAACAAAACATTTTTGTCTCCGATTTTATTGAAAATTGGTATAAATATGTATTTTTTGTCATAGATCAACAAAATTTGGTCCATTTTGAAGTTTGGGCAAAAATTTTGGAGTTATTGGCGAAAAACTGACCTAAATCGGCTCTAGCTCAAAAACTAGGAAAGCATGATTTTTTAAAATATTTTCTTCATAATCCTCACCCCAAAATTAGCTTAAAACAATATTTTGGCTAAATGGAGTCGAAAAATTTTGGACCAGAATTTTAGTAGATTTTTTTTAAAATTTATTAATTATTATTTAGTTAGTAAATTGGTATACTTATATATTTTTAGCCTTAGATCACAAATATATGGTCACTTTTGAGTTAAGGTCTAAAATTATGAAATTTGCTGCAAAAAATTTAAAAAAAAAAACAATCCACAATAATGCTCAGAGCCGATGAAATATTAGCCTGCTCTCTTTTTGTAACTATCTTTATAAACTAATATTTACTTCTTATCTATATCAGCAATTCACAAACTGTGCACCGTGGTAATATTCCCATATTCCTCCAATTGCGTTAGTTACACCAATACTGACTTGGGGTGCCGCAGAAAAATGTTGATACATTAAGGACGCCTGGAACCGAAAAGTTTGGGAACCACTGCCTTAAACAATAAATATTTAATTTTGTAGTAGTCCCTCCCCCCTAAATCATAATTATTTTTCTTCGGGTTAGCATCGGTGCAATGTTGGCAACCCTACGAGTAAATGCATATGAACTAAAATTTGTTTAACACTTGATAGCAAATATAAAATAGACATAATAAAAATAAATAAATTTGAAAACAAAAAAGCAATAAAATTAATACAGTAGGGGAGACCGGGGCTGGTTCGAACAATTTTGAAACTAACTTCCATAGCTACCCAACCTCTTTTTTTTTGCGTTAGAGACATGATTTTAGACCATATAATTCATAATTTATAGGACTTTACATAAAGCATATCAAAATGGCTGACGAGTCTCGACACGTTTAGCATTGTTTACAAACATGTTTTACATGTTTTACAAACGTTAGAGACATGATTTTAGACCATATAATTCATAATTTATAGGACTTAACATAAAGCATATCAAAATGGCTGACGAGTCTCGACACGTTTAGCATTGTTTACAAACGCGGCAATCGTGTTTATTTCTTTTCTTTGACCAATAGTTTGGCATGAATCAGCCTGTTAATACCTGCCCCTGTTAGAACCAGCCCCGGTCTCCCCTACTTGAAAGTGGAAACTCTAAGGGAGGAAAAGTGCCCCCTCTTGCCCTTACTGTGGGCGCCCATGATGCTGAATACTAAAATTTTTAAAAGTAATGATATTTTCTTTTTAACTTTTAAATTTGTTTCTTGGACGGCACAATATGTTTGGTGTTGAAAGATAAGTATCCCACTTGAATATTTAATTCCACGTCCCCCTCTAACTTCTCTTGACCCTCATCTGTGGAACAGAATCACCGCAATGAATGGATAGCGGAAGTGCTGGTTAAATGTCCTTGAATACATATTCCAGGGTCCAACTTGATAATGTAGGTTAAATAGGAATACTAAAATTAAATCAAAAGAAACGAGCAAATATGTACGAGAGTTACGTTTTATGTTTTTACATACGACCACTAGATGGCAATATTGAAATGTGTCATTACTATACTCGTAAAAATTGACATTTGTTATTGTGAAATCAGTAGCAGCTTACAAATTAACATAGAAGTTTGTTGACAGTGAGCGTTTAAAAAATGATGTGAAGTGTGAATTTTCACACATTTCAGGGTTCCCAGGTATTTAGTAAGTGAATGATGATTATTTGGGATGTCCAAACAAATTTTATGTTAAAATATTTTTTTTGTTAATTATTAATCGAATGCCTAAGACCATTATTTAGGTTTCTAAATATGTGCAGTATTTTTTTTATATAGCAAGGTTTATTAAGATTTTGAAAATTGCGCCTATGGCTGCTATTGGTTGTTTTAAGTCATAACTCCGCCCCTCTGATTTCGTGTATTCAATTTCAATAATTTCCACTGGTTATTAAATTTACGCTTTTAAAAATAAAATGCAACATTTGCCCAAATATAACAAGAATTTTGAAAAAATAATTTAAAGAAAATAAAAATGCAAAAAAAAACAAAAATTATAATTGTCTCGAGACCGGTAGCGAACCCTAGTTTGCAAATTAGAACGCGAGAATGCTGACCATTACACCATGAAAGCATGCTGGTTTATTGTGTTAAATAAGTTATTAAATATTTTACATGGTCAAGCAAAAAACACAAAAAATGCGTTATTTTCCGAAAACATAATCTGACCAAAAATTCCTGTTACAAGAAGTTAAAATTCCATTACTTAGAATTTTTTCAAATTTTTAGTTTAAACCATCTGGGCTACAGGGTGTGGGACAATTTTTTTTGCACATTTTTGGCAAACATCGCGTCTAAATAATTTATTTTGCAAAAATAAAATTTTGATCGTTAATCCACGTACTAAGGGATTTCATTTGATATCTTACACAGAATTAAAAAAAAAATTTTTTTTTCGATGAGCAGATATTTGTTTATCTTTTAAGGGGGATATGTTTTTTAGATGTTTTTGTATTTTTCCTATGTGCGGGTCAAAGAGTTGTATAAGCATGCCAAATTTGAACTCTCTAGGTTTACATGTGAAAATTTTTACCGAACGACAGACAGACAGGTCATACCTACAAATCCCTAAAAAACTGTTTTTTTTTTTTTATTTAAAAAAAAACGGGTTTTTATGCAACCCTGTTTATTGACATCACCACCAAACAACCTTATTACGTCATTCATGAGTCTGTCTGTCTGTACGGTAGAAATTGTAGCCAAACGGATTAACATAGAATGTTGAAATTTGGAAAACCCACCATATAGGAAAAATATAGAGTTAAAAAAAAACATCTCCGGATAATAATAAATATTTTTTTTTAAATTTTGACTGGGATAATATATAAATATTTTCTTTCTTAGACTTAAAAGGTAATCCTCGTACAGGATTAATCCAGAGAATTTAGCGATTACTGGTAAATTTGGCGTGGTTTACGAAACAATATAAAAAATTAATACAAATTAGTCGTCACAGTGACCACGTAGTTTTCATATATTTACCGGAGTTCCAGAAACCGCTGGGAAACTATTACTTTTATTATTGCAATCCTCATTTACGTAAGATAAAATACGAATATATACAAGTCGCGTCGTTGAATTTTGTCTTAAAGAAAGGAGTTGGGCGAAGAAGATAAGGGCACATGGGGCACGAGTCCAGGGCCCCGGCTTGATGGGGGCTTCAAAATGCCGAGGTCGTCGTTTACACGAAAAAAAAGGAGCTCAATTTTTTGTGCAATTTTACTACAATTTTACTACTTTTATTAAAAAACCTTAAAAAAGAATCAGCGGACTTGAGTATCTCAGCCTTGTATACTCTAATAAAAGCAGATAAATTGGAAGAAATTTTCCTGAATGTGAAAGTTGCTACAAGGATATTCCTTTGTTTAATGGTCACCAATTGTAGTGGAGAGCGCTCATTTTCATGGCTAAAAAGAATAAAAATTAATTACGAACGACTATGTTACAAGAACGACTTACTAATTTGTCAATCATATGCGTAAAAAGTGATATACTTCAAAAATTAGACTGAGGACATAATAGCAGATTTTGCACAACAGAAATCCCAGAAGAAACCATCATCATTAACGCAAGTCCAATTCTCAAAATAGTAATCACTTCACTTATATTTGATATGTAGAAAGCTAACCATAATAACCAATAAAGTCACTAAATTAAAGTACGTACTGATGTTTTCATTCACATTTTTTTTTGGACTTTCTAAAAGGGCCCCAAACTCTGTGTGCCCAAGGGCCCCTGCATGGCCTAAGACGGCTCTGTAAATGAGAAAGTTAGACGCAGCAAACCACCTACAGATTTATTCAGGCGAGCTGGTAAGAAAACAAAAATCATATTAAAGATCTCTTCAGCATTTTCAACGTCCGAAAAGGACAATGCATATAAAGAAGAATAAACTTCTTATTTATAAAATAATTGTTCGATTTGCGTATTTAAAATGTCACTACCCGTGATACTTTTCATACGCGCAGGTTTCAATATATTTCGTAAAGAAATAAAACACTTTTATTGAGACAATAATGCTTTAATTAATTAATGCAAAATTTAATAAAAAATATCACAAAAAAACTTGGTTAAACTGTTTTACAAAATAATAACAACTACTTCTTTTGTTTACATAGCACACTACTTCTTGTCATCTGACATTTGTTATCTGTCATCTGACATTACAAAATATAAACTTATTTTATATTATTGCATCCAAAAAATATAATTAGTCTCCAACATTCTCCCACCTGAGACACGATCACATAACAAGTGTCTCACCAACATTAGGAGACATTTTCAGTCTAACTATCTTTTTAGAATTTTAATTAGTCATCCGCGACTCGTCACCCGCGTACGCACTTCCTTACTTTCAGGCACATCACTCAGATCGGCAGTAGGATGTTTTTCTTCCTCAAAGTCATCTTGAATCATGGGATTTTCTTCTGGCCATTTCTCTGCTGGACCATACAACTATTTCGGGCCCTCCCACCATTTCGAATCTTGGATGAACATCCTCGAGATGGTAAATCGGCCAGATTCACATTTCCTGGAACATACCTCATAACGTTCATCTTTGTCTTGCGTGACTGTTTTTTCAAACAGCTCTGTAGCAGCCAATTCCAATTCCTTTTTTGACTGCTTTTCTATCGGGTCTGCTATGCCGAGCACATCCAGTTGCGACAACTGCTCGACGGACATATCTTTTACGAACAGTGACAAAGCGGTCGTTGTTGTGGTACTACGAGGAAGGTCAACTGGGATCTTCCCCATTAGCGTCCATCCAAGAAGTGTCTCAATTGCCACAAGCCCACTTTTTAAGACATGCCTGCTCCCAGTTAACAACTTACCAGCCACGTCTGCTCCTATCAGTAACTCAATAGGACCGGCGTCTTTACTGTCTGTTATTTTTATGTGGAGGTTCTGCAGCTCTGACATCCAAGAACCATAAAATACAGGCGCCACGTCTTGACAAATCAAATGCTGATCTATGGCTTCGAAAGTGCAACAGTATTGGCCTTCCTTGCTGAGAACTCGAATATCGTAGCACATATGTTCTTGCTCCGTTGTATTCCAACCACCAATCAGAGCATGTACTATCTTCTCTCGTCGTTTTACAGGATAATGCAATTCTTCTGCCATAGATTTAAGTACGTACGAACGTTGTGATTCAGAATCTATGACTGCACGCACCTCGCGAGTTCCAAATTCACTATGCATGACTACCCGGAGAGTTTGTAAGAACACGTGAGTGTTTGTATAGTTCGACAAAACATTATTGAGCCTTCCGGGAACATTGTCTTTCACTTTCTCCGACTCTTCATTGTCTCGTTTATTTGTCGGAAGTTCAGGGCATAACAATAACGCATGCTGCCTGTCGCAGATGATACAACGTAATTTTACGCGGCACTTACGGCTTTGGTGTCCAATTTTGAGACAACAGAAACACGCGCGCTTTTAACTCAGAATCTTTCGTTTTTCGTCCAGCGAGAGGTCACGTGCTTTAAAGCATTTGTCATTTCTGTGTAAACCGTAGCAAAAAACGCATTTAGAAACCATTTGGGCCATCAAGCTAGTCGCGGTTGGAACATTAGCTTCAGGAATTCTAGCGTGATTTTTCTTTGACCGACTTTCGCTTGAATGTAAACCGAAGCCTTCTGCAGCTAAGGATATTTTCTCCTCATTCTCGACTTCCGATCTGACAAATTGCATTAATCCTTCCAGTCGTGATTTCATGCTGTCTTGTTGGTGTGACGAAAAATCAAAATATCTGTGCCACGCTCGCAACAACTCCTCTGGTAAACAGGACTCGACCAAAGGGTACAACATCGCAGCGCACTTATCTGTTGTAACACCCAATATTTCAAGAAAACGTAATTGGGTCTCTACCTTATCATACAACGTACTAAGAACCATTTTCGCTCCAGCAGACATGGTAGTATTTAATACTATCTTGAGCAGCTCTCTCACGTACTCTTCAACTAGTACGTCATCCCTGCCGAAGCGCGATTTCAAACTTTCAACAGCCTTTTCATAATTCTCCCTTACGGGGGGATAGCTTTCTACTAGTTCTCTGGCCCGCGAACCCGGCGTCATGGCCTGTAACAAAAATTGCAGTTTGTCTTCTGGTGCCAAGTCATGATCGTCATGTATCTTTTTAAATCGACTCCAGAATGGAAGCCAGTCTCGCGCATCACCACTGAACTCTCTTAATTCCATCTTAGGAAGTTTTAATTTGTAGTGGCTACCCTGACTGTCAAAAGATCTTCTCCCAGTCTCGGAACCTACGTTTGATTTTAATAAATGCGTACATGTCACTTTTAGTTTAACGAACCGGCTACTATATTCCTCACACGACATAAATTCAGCTGTTAAAACGTCTTCGCTAGAATCTGCAGTCAACAACAAGTCTAAAATTTGCTTGTCCATATTTTTCAGATCAAAATCCTTCTGCTGCATAGATTCCCAGGCTGCTTCTATTTCGTACAAATTAGTAGTCGACGCATCTAAAAGGCTTTGCAAACTATTTGCACTACGCGTAAACATGCTACGTATTACGCTACGACACTTTTTTAATGGCTACATTTTTAACAAAAATGTTCAAAATAAACCTCGTAAAAAAGTTTGAAACTGTTCTAAGGTGTACTCGATATTACTCGATATTCTATCAGAAACTTCTTTCTCCTGCGGACCGATAATACGGCACCAAAGGCCACACAGAATAACTAAACTACGCGAAAAGAGTTCAAAACTGCCTTCCGCAGACACGTTACTGTTCCAAATGTAACCAAAACTAATTTCCCCGGCGGACCGACACAAAACGGCACAAACACCACTTGGAATATAAGTTTTGATCCTTTTTGGCACTTTATTCAGTTACAAACACAAGTCAACACTAAATTTGTGCATTAATCTTTCACTGACTCTAATAGTCCTGTCACGGTCGCCAAATTTGTTCGATTTGCGTATTTAAAATGTCACTACCCGTGATACTTTTCATACGCGCAGGTTTCAATATATTTCGTAAGGAAATAAAACACTTTTATTGAGACAATAATGCTGTAATTAATTAATGCAAAATTTCATAAAAATATCACAAAAAAACTTGGTTAAACTGTTTTACAAAATAATAACAACTACTTCTTTTGTTTACATAGCACACTACTTCTTGTCATCTGACATTTGTTATCTGTCATCTGACATTACAAAATATAAACTTATTTTATATTATTGCATCCAAAAAATATGATTAGTCTCCAACAATAATATCATCTATTTTGTTTATATAACCTTTCTTTGCACAAGAATAATCGAATAATATCCTAATTGAATTTCCCCGGATTTCCAAGAAGAATGAATTCCTAAAATTTATATATAAATAAACTGCAATATAATGACATAGGGTTGATAATCCTTTAATGTCAGATGTGACTATGCACTTTATGTGCAGTTAGTAGTTCGCGAACATCCAGGAGCATCGGTTGTTACCATGATAACCACTGCAACAGTGTCCTAGCAACAAACCCACGCGCCCTTAAAATATCAAACACATTGCAGCTTTAGGTCATGCCAGGGCGGTAGCTAGGGGTGTTTAGACCAGCGGTTGGCAACTGGTGGTCCGTGACGTAATTTTAATGGTCCGCAAAGAAATTCAGATAGTATTTAAATTCGTTGAGCTCATTTAATAATATTTTTAAATAAAAAATAAATTTTGGTTAAGCTGTATTATTATATGTAAAATAGAACAAAAACATGTTTGAAAAAATTTAGATGCTCAACTTTCGTGGCGATCTCATGTAAACATGGTTGCTAATAAATTAAACACATATCTATTTATGCTTAAAAAAACCTACAGGTCCGTTTCTATGTCAACTGCCAAAATATTATATTATAGCTACATCCGTATAGGGGGGTGTTAATAGATAGGGAAAATTGGCAACACGAGTGACAAAGAGAGGTATATCGGACCTCTGCGGATCGGGCGGCGCAGAAGTCCAATTTTAGTCTTGTCATTTTAAAAATAATTATAACCTTACATTTCGTTCAAACGTTCGTAACGGTCAGTTGTGATATTTTTAAAATATTGTTTTCTAAGTGTTATAAACTGTGTTTAGACTAAAAATGGTACTACCTGGACGTACAAAATATGGCTGTTGTGTGCCTGAATGTAACAATATGTATTTTCATAACGTTACTGATGGTACTAACATTTTTTTGTATGCCCAAAAGTGCTGAAAGGTAAAGTCTTTGGTTAAAGTCTTTTGAAAACATTAAGTCCTCGTAAACAATTATGTTACAATATAAATCGCAATCAGTGATCACAAATATGTAAGTTACGGCAAACTATTAAGAAAATGAAAACATCACATGTGGGTAAGTTAATGGAGACGAAAGCATTTCAGAATTTAATTAATTGTCTGAGCCCTACAGTTGCTTCATTTATAGTCTCAATTTCAAAATGCTGCTAAAAAATTACTATCAAATTCATATTCTTTAAAAGATAAAGCATTTTACCTAGCACTTCATAAACAATAGCCCAAAATGCTACAAATTTCTTCAAAATTTTATGATCATGCCATCCAAATCCACTATTGTAAAACATTAATAAATTATTTTTTGATAAATTATCTACTAGGCATAACTCAATAATTAATTTAATTTGCCTAATTTATTTAAATTAATTTAATTAAGTATGCTTTTTATGCCTGCGTCTGCGATTTCCGACATGTCATCATGTAATATCAGGATACATCGCACTGATGAGAACCAAATAGTTCGAAACGCTTGCATAAATTGTTAAATACTGATTTGAAATTCCCGCCACGAGCGACAAATGCAGTTTAGTACTGCCTGGCGCTACCCTGTCGCTCGCGCTCGTGTTGCCAATTTCTAACATGGGACTAACACCTCTGATACTATACTCTGTGGCTACATCCACTCAACAATAACTTATGGAATAATCCTATGGGGTAACTGTGTTGAGTGGCTAAGAATTTTCAAACTCCAGAAAAAAGCAATTCGTATCTTAACAAACAGTTACTATAGAGTAGGGTGACCATCCGTCTTGGTTTTAGGTCAATTGTCCCGGAGTCCCGAAAAATGTTTTCGGGACGGTTGATTGTCCCGGTTTTTACATAATTCTGTATTTGTAAGAAAAGAAATATGACAATTAGTTAATATGAGAGGTGAGGACCTTTTTTTTGCTCTTCACTTGGATTTGGGAGGTGAGGACCTTTTTTTTATTCTAATTATCTTAACCTACATAAAAACAAATATTGATAAATTTACGAAAAACTCAGAAATACATAACTATAAGCTAAGAAACAAAACCGATATCAGATTACCAAAGGTTCACTATAATGCTTCAAAAAATATACCCACCTACATTGGGTCACTATTGTAAAATAAACTCCCCGATAATGTTAAACGATTACCAATTGCACAATTTAAAAATTGTATCAAACGTTATCTGCTTGAAAAGGCTTTCTATAACCTCAAGGAGTTCTTGAATGCAGACTTGAAAGCTATTATATATTATATTGTCTAGTTTTAAGATATACTGTTCTCTCTGACTGAAACTATGTACTTGATGTATCCAAACTTTAATAAACTTTACTTTACTTTACATTATGCATTAGTAATTTAATTTTAAACCATGAGCAGCAAATGTGCACTAATCTTTAGCATAAATTAGTATTATTTATTATTATTTTTGTGTTAAAATTTAAATTATAAATATAATAATAATAATAATAATAATAATAATAATAATAATAATCTGACATAGAATCGGTGGTGGAAAATTCCAAGTGCCGAATTTATTGGAATTACTCCTTCCCCACCTCGAGGTTACTGACAGCCACTAAGCCGGACATAACCCTCCTGGATATCGAGACCAAACGGAAAAGAGGTCCAAGTATATGGACCTCTTGTCCGATCTTAGAAAGCTGTATCCCGGGTATAAAGTTAAGCTTGTAGTCCTGATAGTTGGTGTTTTGGGTGGCATGAAAACCTCATATCGAAGGGAAATCGAGTCCATTCCCGCCTGTAGATCTTCTGCCAACTCTTTGATCTGCAGGATGCAGAAAGCAGTGCTGCTCGGGTCGCTCCGCATTGTGCGGGCACTGGATCTGGCGTAATTTCCGCGGCTGCATATCGCCAGGTTTTGGGATGCAGTCGTGTGTATTTATCTCCACTAGTCTCTAGTATGACGCGGCTCAAAAGGTTGCTGAAGTTTGAGATTAGTGGACGTTTGTCAAGACCTGACAAGCCCCAAAATAATAATAATAATGTTTATTGACTAAGATACTACACAGAGCAGATATTGTTTTTAATCAGTCAAAATACAAATTTCAAAATTACATATATTAGTTAAAATTAATATTTTTTAATTCCTCAAAGCTGTACAATGGGTTTTTACACAAAATTACTTTGATTTTTGTTTGAAAAAGATTAAAAAAATTTATTGAATAATAACTGCAGCAGATCCTAGATATATTTAGGCGTAGAAAATTGGAGCGAATATTGTGTCTCGAACGAGTATTATGGCTGTGTATTTCGCTGTTGGTTGGAATGTGTTGCAAATTTTTAAAGATATGTAACAAGCAGTAATAGATATATAAGGATGGTAGGGACATTATCTGAAATTTCACAAAAAGATCCCGGCAGTCGACTTGAAAAGGAGCAAAAGCCATTTTTCTCACAACTTTACGTTGTAGGGCGAAGATTCTCTTGGCAGCTGGCAAATATCCCCAGATTAATAAGCCATAGCTTAGTTGGGAATGAAAAAGAAAGAAATAGGTTTTTAGAACCACGTCAATATTAACTTCTCGTTTTAAGTTTATAATTAAATAAGTAGAAGATATTAATTTACTACTGAGAAATTCAGTATGTTGGTCCCACCGAAGATGGGGATCAACATGAATGCCAAGGAATGTTACTTGCGCGGGATTGTCATAGTCATGTGGTCTAGTTGTTACAAGCAGGTTCTGGGATTTGCTTGCATTCAAGCACAATTTATTGATGGTAAACCATAAGTTGGCATTGTCGATGAGGGGTTCATTTTCAGATAGAAGTAAGTTTAAGTCTGAATTTGCAGTTAATAGAGTTGTATCATCAGCGTAAAGGATTGTTTTAGACTCCATGAAAAAAGAGAAGTTGTTGATATAAATTAAAAATAGAAGTGGGCCGAGAACCGAGCCTTGGGAAACACCAAGAAGAAGAGGAAAAGGTTCAGATTTGTGGCCGTCAATTTGGATAAATTGTTGTTGATTGGATAAAAAAGACTTAAGTATAGCACAGCTATTGTCATCAAAGCCATAAAAGGGGAGTTTATTAAGTAAAATACTGTGTGAAATGCAATCAAAAGCTTTAATTAAGTCCAGAAACTCGCCGGATTCAAGTGCATCCGTGGCATAAGCAATATAATCTAGGAGTGCGTGAGTCGTGTTTAGGTTGTTTTTCTAATATTTTGGAAAAGATCGGAAGAATTGATATGGGTCTATAGTACTTTTTTTTAGGTCATCTTTTAGTACCTTTTTTTTTAGATCACTTGTATTTTCACCTTCCTATAAAAATTATGTTTTTATAGACTTATGGGTTATGGGATAAGCGTGATTGAGGAGTTGTGGAGGAGGGATAAGGAAGTGGGTGAGCAAGAAAGGACAGTCAGAATAGACAAATCAAGGAGCGCAAGGAGCATAAGGAGATCAGAACTATAGGGGTACTAAACTATTTGAAGGGAGAGAAGGTCAGGAGAGAGGGCTAGGAGGATTGCGAGGCTAAGGTGCGGGAATGAAGAGAGAGGAAATAGATATTGGAGGAAACAGGAGGATAAGATGTGCAGGATGTGCGGGGAGGAGGAAGAAGATATAGAGCACCTCGCGAAGAGGTGTAGCGAGATGACAGTATGGTCGGGGAGCACATTAGACCTGTTGCACGAAGATGAAAGGGGGGAGAGGTGGGCGAGGAAATTAGAGGCAAGAAGGATAGAGATTGGGGAAGGATAACAGGAAAGGGTAAAGGAAGGAAGAGGCCCGGTGGGAAGCAGAAGGGGAGAAATTGAAGAAAGGAAGGGGGCTGTGGTTACCTGGAAATGGGGAGGAAGGAAGGGAGATAGGAGGAGGGGTGAAGAAATGGTTGGAAGGGAAGAGAATGGAATAAAATAAATTAAAGATGGGCGAGAGAACTGGAAGCAAGAAGGAAGGAGATCGGAGAGGGAAACCAGAATGAGAATAGGAAGAAACAGAGGGACACTGGAGCAAGAAGAAAGAAATGAGAAAAAAATATTGTAAATTGAATTGTAATGAATTTATTTTTGATTGTTTTATTTCTATTTGTAATGGTTAATACCCTGAAACCAAATTAAGAAATTTTTTCTTTCCTGGAGTGGATAAAAAAAAATCCTGTTGAAAAATATGGACCACCCTATTGGCCAGGTATCTAGTCTCCCCACCGGCTCCTGCAGGTGATCACGGGAACCTTTCCGATATTCCTACTGGTCGAGGAAAGGAGGACGGTGACCGAAAGTGCCAGCCACGACGAGATCACCAGACGGAATGCCAGAGAGCAGAGCATCGCTCAATGGCAGGACGAATGGGATAGGAACACCACCAAAGGCCAGTGGACGAAACGTATCATACCAGACGTAAGGACCTGGCTTGAATGCCCTAACCGCAAGCTAGACTACTGGTTGACCCAAGCGTTGACAGGTCACGGTTCTTTTCGTACGTATACGAAGATAATCGGTAAGGACCTGGAGGAGGCCTGGTTGCAGAAATGATGCAATCTAGGAGGAAGTGGGAAGTCATCCACGGA
Source organism: Liopterus haemorrhoidalis (assembly GCA_963971575.1). Classification (NCBI taxonomy): domain Eukaryota; kingdom Metazoa; phylum Arthropoda; class Insecta; order Coleoptera; family Dytiscidae; genus Liopterus; species Liopterus haemorrhoidalis. Next base: position 12,593,022 of record OZ020619.1, read on the forward strand.
ATAATAAAAGTCATAATGGAAAGGAAGGAGTCCGAAGAAAGGAGCAGACAGACCCAGGACTTGGCAGGAGTTGAACAGCGAGGAGCCTAGAGAATAGATTGCCAGAGGCATCTGACGCTGATATCTTAACGGATGGTTCCGGATGCCTCAAGCGTGGCGAAGAAGGGGAGTTTTAGCAGGTAGGAATCCTGCACTACCTGCACACACGGGCATGAAGGGTCTTTGGGAAGTTTTCTCTTCTTTAAAAAAAAAAAAAAAACAAAACCGCTAAAGATCATTATTTTACTTTTACTCTAGTACCAGATACAGGTATTTCTAGTAACCATTTCATAACTCAGAATTTTCAAACAGTTACAAGATAATAAACATTACCATATGTCTATGTTGATACGAGTGGAGTACGCGTCAAACAGTTTATTGATTAAATGCATTGAAGAGTGACGTGCTGTGTGTTTAAGTGCAATCTGTGCAACAAGATTAATGCAATTTTTCTGCACAATAACGGTAGGTGTCATGTTCTTTCTACTCACCTAACAATCTTTGATTACAAAAAATAAATAAAATTTTGACTGGAAAGTTCTCCCGCACGCGAAGTATTCACCTATCTTGGCGTCGACAGATTTATCATTTATTGCTTCCAAAAATTCATTTTGGCTACTGGCAAAGATTTTGGCTAATACAGTTAGTTACGTTGCTGACATTTGGCTAAATCATTACATACATTAAAATTCTGTCAAAAGTACGTGTTCTATCATCATCAGTTGTTCGTATCATGTGACAGTTTCATCAGGCCAATTCGCGTTTCTGCTTAATGGGAAATTATGTATTAATTTAAGAATTATCAGAATATGTCTTTAATGTTTTCTCCCTACCAATATCTAATGCAGTTGAAGAGAAAGTATATAGCATACTGAATATTATTCCTCCTTTTTATTTCCTGATCATTGTTTTGCTATTTTAATTCTGTTTGGGCCAACGCAGTGGCCGAGGGCATCAAGTCGTGCAGTTTGGACTGTTGAAAACAGTCTGGATTGTGCGGTCGGTAGTTCGATTCTCCGTTGGTGATACCATTCGGGCGAGAATAATATGTTTACATTCCTCTCATTTCACAATCATTCACCCCTCATACAGGTGTAGGAGCTCGTCTCCTGGCATCGGCGATTAGCCTCGTTGCAGAAATAGGCCGATGTAAAATAAATAAATAAATAAAAAAATCATTCTGTTTGGCATATTCTTATTCACCTGATCCGTTACTTTATTATTTTCTTTTCTTTAAGTTAAATTTGTTATTAAAATATTTTGGAAATGGCAGACTAAATTCAAAAGGCACTGTTCGTTATTACAAAAAAAGGGTATTAAGGGTGAAAAATTATTAGTGAGTAATTCAACGGCATCTGTAAAAATTGGGCGTATTCGTTCTGTCTTTTTCCGGGACAGGAAAATGAAAATTGAGCCTCCTTCAAACCAAATACGTTATTTTTATACTGCTAATCGAAAAATCAAGCCCGCATGACTCTGCGCCCTAGAGAACACCCAACTATTCAGGTTGGTCCTGTAGAAGTTTCTCAACATGTTCGCTTTCGATTTAGCACAAAACACAATTAGCAGTAATTTTTACCGACCGTCACATGTATAGGGAGGTATTGTGATATATACACCGATTATGACATTTCGAAATTTCGATGAATGTCGACGACTTGAACTCTTGACATAACGTTTCGACCATTTTTAGCCATGACACTTGTAGAGCGAATTTGGCTAAATGGATTTTTAGAAAACTTCATATTTAAGTTAAGCTTTTCTTTTCTAAAAACTACAGAACAAGACTATAATAATAATAATAATAATAATCTTTATTAAACTTCAAAAAAGGTACAAGTTATGTCGACAGAGTGTAATTAGTACACAGAAATAATTGAAAAGTATTACATATAATATAAATTAAATAGTGTATAAAATTTTGTCATTGAAGAATTCTTGCAGTGAATAGTATGTCTTTTCAAGTAGAATGTTTTTAAACTTCTTCTTAAATATAGAGGTTCTTTCTTGTCTGAGGCCTTCTGGGAGATGATTATATATGCGGATTCCTATGTTCTGTATTGATGAGGGCTGTAATCTGACTTTAGGAACTGTAAGATTTTTCTTAGACCGAATGTTGTGGTTATGAGATTGTTCTTTAGTACTTAGGGTTGAACACATTTTCTTAATTTCCAGAGCTTGAATTAATACAAATTGGTCATAAAAAGTAAGAATCTTGAGCTTGTTGAAAATACAATGACTAGTTCTTGAAGAAGCTACAATAGCTCTGACAGCCTTTTTTTGTAGTTTAAATACCCTTTCTGCTTGTGGCGTACCACCCCATAGTAGTAAGCCATATGACATGATGGAGTGAAATAAACAAAAATAGGTTTGTAGGGCAATTTGTTTATTTGCAACAGTCTTGATTCTTCTAATAGCAAATATTGAACTATTGAGTTTCAAATTGATTTTGTCTACATGAAGACTCCATGTCAACCTGGAATCAAGGTGAAGTCCAAGGAAAGTGCCTGTCTCATTACTTCCACGTTGTCTATTTGATGTAAAGGTGATAGTTTTTGTTTTGTTCTGATTGAGTGTTAATTTATTAGCTCCAAATCATACTGCTGCTTCGGAATAAGAATTAGATGTTTTTTGTTTCAAACTTTCTGGATCGTTGTCACTAGTTCCTAATGTTGTATCGTCCGCAAATATAACAGGGAAAGATGTTACGTTGTCCGGCAGATCGTTTATATATATTATGAAAAAGAGGGGTCCTAAGATCGAACCTTGTGGTACACCTTCCTCAATAATTAAGGGTTCACTGAATGAGGTTTTGTGATATACTATCTGTTTTCTATTTGTTAAATAGGACTGTATGAGCTTGAGAGGAGTACCTCTGATACCGTAATATTCTAATTTATTCAAAAGATGTTGATGTGGTACACAGTCGAAAGCTTTACTTAAGTCACATAACTGAATGGAACAATCTTGCTTATCTTCCAGTGCTGTACAGATATATTGAATTAATCCCTTTGCTGCGTCCGTTGTATTTCTGTGCGGTCGAAAGCCATATTGTTGATCAGAGAAGTAATAATTTTTCTCAAAGAAATTTGTAAGTTGATTTGCAATCACACGTTCCAAAATTTTAGAAAATATTGGTAAAAGTGATATTGGCCTATAATTTGTTGAACCGGTGTCCTGATTAAGCGGAATCGACTGTATTTAGAAAAAAAAATATATATATATATTTGTAGAAAGTTGCTGTACTACATGAGAGTAGCAACTTTTATTTGATTTTTTTTTAATTTAGCTTCTTTTTTTTGATTTATCAGGCTGTCATGAATGAAATTTGTAGTTAATAATATTGTCAACTTTAACAGCTTAGTTTTTGACATTGGCTTAATATTTTACCGCTCTGTTTTTGTTTGTTGAAAAGTTACACATATCGCCTGTTTAAAGAAATCATTGTATGCTCTAAAAAATATCAAAACTTTTTTTTAAAATTAATTTTGTTGAAAATGGAACGGTCGGAAATTATGCACTATTATGAAGTACAGGTCTTACGTGGAATTACGGCATCGCAGACCGCGCGAAACCTTAACAGTGTATTTGGCTCTAGTGTTAGTACGCAGCAGATAATATCAAATTGGTTCGCCAAATTTCGTGCAGGATGAAATAATGCAAAAACTTAAAGAAAAACAGCCGGGATTGGTTAACAGATCGACTTCTATCTTGATAACGCATGATAACGCTAGACCACACACTACACAAATGACTGTGGCAAAACTACAGGAATTGGAGTTGGAACTTCTTCATCATCCTCCATACTCACCAGACCTAGCCCCCACTGAGTAGAACTTCTTCCGCAATTTGGACAATTTTTTAATAGAAAAACAGTTTAATTCCGACAATGCTGTAAAACTGGCCTTCCAGGAATTCATTGACTCTCGTCCGCCAGGGTTTTATACCACCGGCCTGAACAACCTGCCGCTTAAATGGCAAAAGGGTATAGACAATATGGGTGCATACTTTGATGAATAAAATAATTCCTTATATTTGTAAGTTATCAAGCAACTATGCCTTTTTTTCTACAAATTTCACCATTGACGACCTAATACCATATGGATGATTGCTCGGCGTGTGGAAACGCCAACTGAAATTCTTGATTTAGTTTCAAAATTTCAAAACTAATCTTATTTGATTTGGTTATTACCAGTGGCGCAGCCAGTATTTTGTCTTGGGGAGGGCCGAATTAAATTCCGATGACACGCGGGCCGCATACGGCTCTCAACCTCATTTTGTTGTGGCTCCTGAAGCGGTAACAAAAGCTCAAGTGATAGTTTATTTAGGAGAAAAATATATTTAAAAATGTAAAATATACTCTCTTCCCCTTTTCTGTTTATAAAAAAATGTCAAGAAACCCTTCGGGATATTTAAAGTTCCGTCACTGCTTATCATTTTGTATGTAAAATAGACTGCAACCCAAATCAGTTCCACACCCCTGCTGTTGGATATTGATGATTATATCAAATAATAATTCCATTATTTGTTGATAAAAAAAAATGTAATTGTTAATCCATGTATCAAAAACTTTCACTTGATTTTTTCATATAAATACATATTTATTTATATTTTTCATGGGATATATTTTCAATATTTTCTCAATAGTCTCAATTTTTCTTTTACTTATGTTCAGTTCTCTAAATCAGCCGCTTGGCCACAATTTGTACCGAACGAACAGACTCATGTGACGGAATAAGGATTTCTTGATTATACCTACGAAAACCTAAAAATAACATGTAAATATGCATTTTCTGTTAATTTCAACACTAATCATAATAAAATATTGCTTATTATTATTGTAAAATATATAAGTTATTTTGCTATACGATCATGATAAATTTGTAAAATTTTCATTTCATTGGACCTTCAGAGCCCCCCCCCCCCTCTGAATACGCCACTGTTGGTCAGTACAACTTATATCAGTCCTTTTTGTGTGTAAAACATCATAATTTCAAAAATACCTAAGAAAATATTGATATTCACATTTATCTACAAAATAAAACCAAATACCGATTTTAAGAGCGCGATTGTCTCCAAAACTACTCCCTTAATTATATTTCTACTATTTCTACTCTATTTCACGTTTGAGATGTCATTTTAAAATTACATTCTGAAGGTTATACCGAAGTCAGATTTTTACTTTATCTTATCTGAAACGAGTAATTAGTTGTTTAAAACAGTTTTATCATTTGACTGGGCGAATATTTTAGTTGATGTGTTAGGGGGAAAAGGATCAACGGTCCCCTTCATATAATTCGGTGGAGCATATTTGGAAAGTGATGTATTTTCACTTGAACAATAATTATGTCACTTTATCAAGAGCAGGCAATCTTAAAAAAAGTTTATTTATACGAAAAAAAAAAAAATACCAATATTGTTTACAATGAAGTAATTGAAAAATTAACTACTGTTGTGGTTAACAAATTTTATCTTCAACTCTCCGAGCAGCGCCGTGTAATCTGCTGGTCCTGGAAGGGGCCCAGGCCCGTCACCCCCCCTTGGCTGCGCCACTGGTTATTACTAAGTAATTACTAAATAGCACGTTAAGCGTGTTAATATTTTTTCTGTCACTATGTAACATGTCAAAATAAAATATAGATTATTCCTAATAAGCATTTAATTTATGTAATATAATATGCATGTACCGTGCACTGATAGCGGTTTACGCAGTCCTAAAAAGATTCACTTGTCGGTTTTAAAAAATCGGTAAAAATTTAACGAAGTTTAATGTCAGTATTGTTATTTATTGTACCTATTAGCTTAAGGATTTTCAAATGTTCCTTTAAATTTAAAAATTGTGGTTAACTGGTTAAATAATACCATCCATAATAAGGGGAGTAAAAACACCCTTCAAAATTTATGGCACAAACATTAAACAAAATTTCCCACTCTTTTTTCATATGATTTGATTTTAGAGAAATGAAAGAAGGCAGAGGGCCGCACCTGGCCCTTGGCCTCATAGTTCCTTCTAATTTTTCTTATAACTGTGAGCTACATGAGCAAAAATTTTCACTGGTATGTAATCCGATAGTTTAGATTTCTCTGCGGATTATGGTGACCTAAAAAGCTGTGCGATATCTTAAGCTGGGTCCATATTAGCGAGCCGATCCTGTAAAGTACCGTGTAACGTAATGATCGCTTGAAATCTACGTGTCGCGAACGTATTATAAACTTCCTGTGAACAATCCGAGACAGATCATGTTGCGAATATAATCAAAATATTAAAATTTCAGTTAAAGGTATTCTAAATTCACAATGTAACTCATTTTATGCAAAGTTTCGTAGAAAAAAATATTCTGGCATTACTGGGTTAAGATATGTTTGATTAGGATAAACTTTACATTGTAGCTTTATTAAATTCTAGTTAAAACTTCACATGTATAATACATACATCATCGTAATCATTGGCGCAACAGTCCGAGGTGAGCCTAGGCCTCCTGTTTCCAGGTTTCATGACCATGTTTTCAATCTATTTACATTCAGGAGTTATATGGTCAGTATTACGTTCATATTTTAGCGTACACAGAAAGGCACCTACTGTTTATAGCCGGTTGCGAACGGCTAAGCAGAACATGTAGTTTGTATAAATATTTTTACACAAATTATTTCACATAAGCAGGAATTGAACTTAAGTCCTCGCCCTCGCTTAGCGGAAATAGCAGGTAGGTACAAACGATTTAACGCTTGCAGCTACAAGCTTGCCATGTATAATACATACACCATAATAAAAATCTTGAAGAAGCTAAACTGTAGGCTGACATGCAGAAAAATAATTAAAGAAATTTATTAACTAACATTTACTATCTACTCTAGATCAGTGTTTCTCAAAAGGTGGTCCGCGGACCACTAATGGTCCCCAGAAAGATTTTAGTGGTCCGCGAAAGTTTTTACATGTGTTTTTTGCAGTTTATTTTTTATGCATATTTTTTATATAAATAATTTATATTTTGTTTATTTTCTGTAAACTTTCTGTGATTTTCTACAAATAAAATAAATGTATTTAGTAGCACATTAAATATATTTGTTTTCTTGCAAAAAAATGTACCAACAATTATTATTAGTAGTCCGGGTTAGAAAATTATATATTATACTGGTCCGCGGTGCGTTTTTGGTTGAGAAACACTGCTATAGATAATGTAAACTTTATGTCAAACGTCCATGCTCGCGAGTTTCAAAATTACCTCGAACTCGTCCAACCCAATTCGCCGAACGCCTTTGTGTTTGCGACAAAAACCGACACAGAACGGTTTAGATCGAGCGCTTAGCGGACCGCTCGGCTTGTGCAAACTAGATAAATATGTTGTACGACGAGTTGCATTACGCGGTAAGTTCTAGAACCGATTCGCTAATCTGGACCCAGATTTACAGTGTCACAGAAATTAGTGTGCAGCCGAGCACCCACACAGTTTAGAGGCAACTATTTTTGGCCCCCTTTCATCTTCACAATTTTATAAGTTCATGATGACCACCAGGAATAACTGAAATCAGGGGCAATGCCTGCCATACCTTAGATACACCTCTGTTCACCTTTGAATTTCATTTTATTATACGAGGGTTACCTTTTAAGCTTTTACAAAAACTAAGAAATACATTTTTTTTTCGTTTTATTTCTTTTCAAAATATTCGCTTTTAAGATTTATACATTTTTGCAAGCGTTCAAACCATTTCTCCAAACATTTTTTTCACTCTGAAGCTGGTATCTCAAAAACATGGTCTTCGAAGGCTTCAACAGCTTCTTCGTTAGAGGATAAATCAGGTGAATACGGGCAATAAGATATTAATTTGATGTTTTTCTCCTTCAAATAATCAATAGTTTGACGTGCTGTGTGGGAGCTTGCATTGTCATGATGAAGAATGATGCGACATTTTTGGTTGTTTTCCTAATTTTGTCGATGGCTTTTGGCAAACAAATTGTTGTATACCATTCAGCATTTACTGTTCTCCGATCCTCTAACGGAATGGTTTCGACATGTCCAGTACAACCTAAGAAGCAACTTTTGTGGGTTTTGGTTCATTTTGGAAGACCCAAACAGTGGATTGTTGCTTAGTTTCCGGTTCTTAAGGATAAATCCAAGTTTCGTCACCTGTAATGATGTTGTATACGGATTTTGCAGTGCCTAGGTAGATTTTTTTTAGCATTCGACGCACGACTACGACGAAATTCTGCAGGACAATTGTAAATAGTCTTTTCTGATGGTGCTTCATTACCAAAAGTTGAACGAAGCGAATTTATGCATTGTGGTTGAGTTAGGCGTTTAATAAATCATCCAACGAAAATCTTCACGAGTAATATCCATTTTTTCACAAACTTGTTTTCTTTAACACTCACTGTGAACAAACTACTCGGTCAATTTATATGCTGCCAATGATTTCACAATAACAAATATCAAATTTTACGAATATAGTAATGACACATTTCAATATTGCCATCTAGTGGTCGTTTGTAAAAACATAAAAGGTAACCCTCGTATTAACCGTCACAACACTTAGCATTTTCTCATTGTGAACGCCACTGACATAATCCTCTCCGCTCCATGGTGAACTGCAGCCGATCAACTGGTTGCAATTTACGATTCATTTCTCTACCACAACTTCTAATTCAAATATTTATTCTAATTGTTAGCAGTCATAATATTTACGTAACCTTCTTCCTTCAAGTTTTTGTTTCTATTTTAAACATTACTATTTCTGAGAATCAGGCGCACCTGAGATTTTTCCTTGGAGGGAGCTCAGAAGTCAAAATGGTTTCTTAGGAGGCCTCAGAAGTGAAATATTTTTCTAGGGGGATCAAGTTTAATAACAAGAAAAGTGTAGACTTACAAATTTGTTTTTTTTTTGAGAATTTGGGGGGTAGGGTAGTAGTACAGTGACTGTATAAAGACAGTGTGGCCATATGAACTGTAGCCGCCATGTTTATTCCAGATTTGTATTGGGTTATCACGGATTCTTTAATATCTCTTCGGGTCGATGGGATATCGACTTAGTTTTTGCTTACAAAGATTACACATACATATGCCGAAAAACTTATTTCAGGCTTTTGTCCTAATCAACCCCTAAAGGGGTGAATCTACAAACGGGGTGAATTTTACATCCCGTCGTATTTCCTGTGTTTGTTGAGTTATAAGGTTTCTTTTTGGCACATAGGTGTCTTTTTATAATATCTCGAAATAGTTTTGACAGTTTTTTAAAATTTCACCCCTAAAGGGTGAAAAGGGGTAATATGTGATTTCAAGGATTCTTTAATATCTCTTAGGACCAATAAGATATCGACTTGCTTTTTGCTTACAAAAAATACCCATACAAAACCGAAAAACTAATTCCAGAATTTTGTCCTTATCAACCCCTAAAGGGGTGAATCTACAATTGGGGCGAATTATACATCCCGCCGTATTTCCTGTGATTGTTGAGATGTGACATTACTGTTTGGCACATAGGTGTATTTTTAAAATATTTCGAAATGGTTTTGACAGTTTTTTTAAATTTCACCCCTAAAGGGTGAAAAGGGGTAATATGTGATTTCAAGGATTCTTTAATATCTCTTAGGACCAATAAGATATCGACTTGCTTTTTGCTTACAAAAATTGCCCATACAAATACCGAAAAACTAATTTCAGGATTTTGTTCTTATCAACCCCTAAAGGGGTGAATCTACAATTGGGGTGAATTATACATCCCGTCGTATTTCCTGTGATTGTTGAGATGTAACATTACTTTTTGGCACATAGGTGTATTTTTAAAATATTTCGAAATGACAGTTTTATAAATTTCAGCCCCAAAGGGTGAAAAGGGGTGACATGTGATTTCAAGGATTCCTTAATATTTCTTAGGACCAATAAGATATCAACTTAGTTTTTGCTTACGAAGATTACCCATACAAATGCCGAAAAACTTATTTCAGGATTTTGCCCTAATCAACCCCTAAAGGGGTGAATCTACAATCGGGGTGAATTTTACATCCCGTCGTATTTCCTGTGTTTGTTGAGATCTAAGGTTTCTTTTTGGCACATAGGTGTCTTTTTATAATATCTCGAAATGGTTTTGACAGTTTTTTAAAATTTCACGCCTAAAGGGTGAAAAGGGGTAATATGTGATTTCAAGGATTCTTTAATATCTCTTAGGACCAATAAGATATCCACTTGCTTTTTGCTTACAAAAAATACCCATACAAAACCGAAAAACCAATTCCAGCATTTTGTCCTTATCAACCCCTAAAGGGGTGAATCTACAATTGGGGCGAATTATACATCCCGCCGTATTTTCTGTGATTGTTGAGATGTGACAATACTGTTTGGCACATAGGTGTATTTTTAAAATATTTCGAAATGGTTTTGACAGTTTTTTTAAATTTCACCCCTAAAGGGTGAAAAGGGGTAATATGTGATTTCAAGGATTCTTTAATATCTCTTAGGACCAATAAGATATCGACTTGCTTTTTGCTTACAAAAATTACCCATACAAATACCGAAAAACTAATTTCAGGATTTTGTTCTTATCAACCCCTAAAGGGGTGAATCTACAATTGGGGTGAATTATACATCCCGTCGTATTTCCTGTGATTGTTGAGATGTAACATTACTTTTTGGCACATAGGTGTATTTTTAAAATATTTCGAAATGAGAGTTATATAAATTTCAGCCCCAAAGGGGGAAAAAGGGTGACATGTGATTTCAAGGATTCCTTAATATCTCTTAGGACCAATAAGATACCGACTTGGTTTTTGCTTACAAAGATTACTCATACAAATGCCGAAAAACTTATTTCAGGATTTTGCCTAATCAACCCCTGAAGGTGTGAATCTACAAACGGGGTGAATTATACATCCCGTCGTATTTCCTGTGTTTGTTGTGTTATACAATTTCTTTTTTGCACAAATGTGTCTTTTTAAAATATCTCGAAATAGTATTGAAAAACGCATGTTTATATAAAAAAAAAATAGGATATTTTCATATTAAAAAAGAATAAGCAGAACATGTTATATACCCTGACTTCAAAAAGAAATTACATAAGAGTTGGCTATGGAAAAATAAAATAATGTATACTACAAGCTTTATGTAACAATAAATAACTTATGACAACAAGAGTGATTTAATTAATTCAGACAGTAAATTAATTCTAAAGCTTTCTGTTGACATTACTTTTATTTTCCATAGCCAACCCTTATGCAATTTCTTTTTGAACTCATGGTATAAATGATATATTAATAAAGAAAACTGATGTATATATTATCAATTATGCATTTATTCAACTAAAATTATGGTCAGGTGAAAAATAAAATGAAATCAGTATGGAATAACATTAAAATTAATGAAAGTAAATACTTCTTATAATTGTGAAACCATCCATTGATTTACTGGCATAATGTTTTTTTATGTTCATTTAGCCTTTTTTTTTCCTTCAATTTTAAACCTAAACATAACAAATCGTTTCATTATTTTTAATTTTAATTTGTGACAATTTAAAATATGTGCACAGTTTACATTATCTACATTACTCATTACTCATCACAAACACAACAATATTCACTATTAAACGTCTAAATATACGTATATTATTTGAAAATATCACTTAAATCTGTTGAAACACAAGCTAAACACATGTAAACCATATATAATCTGTAAAAAATTTGGTAGAAACATGGCGGACTTCAGCTCGACCAATAGAAAATGAGACCATCGTATGGCCACACTGTCTTTATACAGTCACTGTAGGTAGTAGTAACTCAAACCGTTATTTACTTAACATCAAAAATACATATGAGGAAACATTTTCTTCTCTTCAATGCAGTTTTTAATTAAAAGATTATTAGTGGGCAAAAACTTATAAGGTTGAAATATCTCATTTATCATTTACTTAACAACAAAAATGAATATAAGAAAAGAAACTATTCCTCTCTGTTCAATGCAGTTTTTAATGCGATATACGAGGTCTGTTCAAAAAGTATCGCGAATTTTGTGTTTTTTCAAAAATTATTTATTTATTCATGAATATCTATTTTGTCCCCTTCAAAGTAATCCCCACCAGATAATATACACTTGTGCCAACGTTTTATCCAATCCTCGAAGCACTTGAAAAAATCATTTTATGTGATCTTGTTCAGCTCCTCCTTCGATACCGTCATTATCTCCTCACTCGTAGCGTAGCGTCGTCCTTTCATGGGCCTCTTCAGTTTCGGGAACAAGAAAAAGTCACAGGGGGGCCAGATCTGGGGAATACGGTGGCTGCGGCATTATTAGTGTGTTATTTTTGGCCAAAAATTTGGTACGAATTTCGCGGCGACCCATCTCATGCCCAAATCATTGGTAAAAATCGAATGGCACGAGCCAATCGATATGTTTAGGTCCTCAACAACTTCTCTAACGGTGATTCGACGATTGGCCAATACTATTTTTTTCACTTCATCGATGTTTTCGTCTGTTGTTGATGTGCTCGGGCGTCCGGCACGCTCTTCGTCTCACATCTTCTCGGCCCTCTGAGAACATTTTGTACCACCGATAAATTGCTTTGGTCCAAGGCAGCTTCACCATATGCCACAGTCAACATTCGGAATGCGTCCGCGCACTTAATTTTGTTTATCACACAAAATTTGATACAGATTCTTTGATCCATTTTTTGGTATAGGCAAAAATCGAAGACGAGCCAAAACACGTGCAAGTAAAGCAACTGTCAAAAATTGAACTAACATTCAAAATGGCCGAACTTGTCGGCATAAGTGAGATACATGAGTACCAACATAACGCCACAAAAAAATCGAAAATCGAATATACGTAACCCGCGGAAATTCAAAATTCGCGATACTTTTTGAACAGACCTCGTATATTTGGGGAGCTATGGGGGAGCTATGGGGAGCTTGAGCTATCTATCATACTTATAAACCAAGTATCTCACTAATTATTTACTTGACATCAAAAATATGTAGAAAAGAGTGGTTTAGAATAATGAAACTATTATTTTGTGTTCTACTTGAAACTGAAATTTCTCACTTATCATTTATGTTACAGCTAAAATGTACCCTACAAAAACCGTACGAGGTACGGGTACTTCAACTAGTATAGTATTTCCAAATGAAGTATTTATGACGAATGGAAGTATTTCCATGAAATGGCGACTCTTGTTAAGAAGCTTAACAAGGCGGTAATGGGTTTATGGCAGTAATCTTAAGACTCGTTGCTGTAAAAAGAATATAGGAGGTATTAATGGAATTTTAAATTTAAATTGACTAGATGTAACAGTAGTTCAATTGAAATCTATCCTTAAAAACAATTAAGAATATTTTCCAAATTTATAATCCTATTGTTTCTAAATTTTAGGGGTTGTTATACTTGTTTGTTAGTTAATTTTCAACGTTCATAGCGTGCATACATTAACAACATGGCTCTTTGGCGACCATTTGATTTTGAAGAAATTTCTAATTTCTGAAAATAGTGAATCCGTGCAAGGTGATATGGAGTGCGAAAATGTGGACGTTGACGTGGAATGCGAAAATGTAGACGTGGCTACTAAAGACAAATGTCATTTGTCAGAAGATTGCAAAGTTCTGGTACTGAATGTTTATAAAAAATTAGTTTCGTTAGTAGTTAGGTTAGTTATTTGAACCAATTACACAAATATAGAGAAGAAGGTAGACTAATCGTGTATTTAGATGAAACACGGTATGACACACATGATATTCGCAAGAAGAGTTTATCATACAATTCTTCTAAATGTTCCAGAGGGATGGGTTCAGAATGGACTCTTGATATCAGCTGAGAATATTAAAAATTGTAACGCCGATTATCACGAAGATATGACGTCATCATTATTTGAACTTTGGTTCAAAACTCAACTTCTGCCCAAAGTGGCAGAAAATACGGTTATTGTAATGGACAATAATAAGTATCAATCTCGACAATTAAAAAAAAAAAAAACTGCAGCAACACGAAAAGCTGATATAATATTTTTTTTAGAAGAGGAAAACATATTTGTTGAAAATGTTAGTAAAAAAACTAAAGCAGAATTATTAAAAATAATAACGGCGAAAGAGTTGAATAAAAAACATTTGTGGTTGACATAATGGCAAAAAAAAAAAACGTTACAGTATTTTTAAGACTACCGCCATATTATTGTGATTTAAACCTTATAGAACTAATATGGAGTCAATTAAAAGGTAATGTGCGCCGGGAAAATACAACACCGACAGAAAATGACACTGTAGTACAATTACCGTATATTCCGGCGTATAATGCGCACCTTAAATCTGAATAGATTTATTTTAATTTTTGCATGTATTCCTCGTATACCGCGCACCCTTATAATCTGCTTTCCTGGAAACACTTTTATGCCAATATTCCGTCATAACAACCGTATGTATAAACTAATGACGAAAGTACATCTGAATTTGATGATATACCTGATAATATTAGCGAAGACGAATTTGATGAACTTTTTATGTCATAATAAAGATTATTTAAATTAATAATTAAGGTAATATTTTTGTTATGTATGTAAGTAATATAAATAAATATGTATAAATTTAGATAGTTTAGTTGGTTATTATTTATATTATGTATTCATTATATAACAGGAATCCTATTTATACCCTATTTACACTATTACCATTCTAATCTTCGAACGGGTAAGTTTTATACCCGGCGTATAACGCGCACCCAACAAATTTGACAAAACTTTCAATGTTAAAAGTGCGCGTTATACGCCGGAATATACGGTAATTAAAGATGAAACAAGTGCAATAAGTAGTGATTTGTGGAAGAAATGTGTAGAACATGTAAAGACAATTGAAACAATTTTTTTTTTATAAATCCACCAAATAAAACTTCTATAATTATTAATTTTAAAAAAAGTGGTAGTGACACAAAGTCTGATAGTGACATTTATGTCACTATACTATTGTTTACAATGATAATAGTGATAATGATTAATATTTTAATAATTTTAAATTGCCATAAATTGACAAGTTCAAAAAAAGAATAATTCTTGTTTGTTCAAATTTGAAGTATTTAATATAGACTATAAAGACTTTAAAACAAAATTTTTAAACATGCCTATATTTATAATTCAAATATAGCCAGTCCTAAGTCTGATAGAAATATGAAGGAATGTCATGTTAGTGTATACAATTCATTCTAAATAGCATATGAAAAACACGTTTATTTTAAATAATTATTACGGTCCTGGCAACTACTATTAACAGAACCATAAACTCAGCAGGTATAATGGTTAATAAGTGAGGGTGGCCAAAACATCTTGGAGATGCTATACAAAATATTATTTGGGACAATCATAATTTTATGAGCGATAATAAACTTCATTATTATTATTTTTTTTATTTGTTTATCCATATAAAGATTCTGGTAGAGGTAGGTATAATACTGGATTTAGCTCCGAAAACCTATTGAAAAAATTATTACTTTTATGGTATGTATGTAATAGTTTCAATGTTACGTCAGCTTCTATCTAAAGGTAATATCTTCGTGTAGTATTCACGTAGTACTCGCCGAGTTGAATGAATCATTTAGTTTGCACGTTATTGCATCACCACCTACAAAAAAATATAGGGGAATATCCACGTTAAATTTTATCTGAACTTCTTGGTATAATTCAATGGTTGCGTCACACATGTATATAAAGTTAAAATCTATATTTTAAAATATCTTTAATCTATATTCTAAAATTATTGAAATAACAAATTAAATCAAATTATATAAATACACTTGGATGCTCATATCTATTTTTTATATTTTTTTACATGCTCGTACTTCGTTCTACCGTTTAAAGCCCTGTGCACTCCCTAGGGTGTACACCTGGTTTAAGAAACTTTAAGAATGTTCTTTAAGAAGCATTGGCGCACCTAGGGGAGGGGCCCGGGGGACCGACCCCCCCCTCTAAGAAGGAAGGAATTAAAAATAAAAACATAATAATATTTAATATAATATTTATTTATTGACCAAGGTACAAAAGAAATATTGTTTTTGGTCAGTCAAATTACAGTCTGTTTCAAATACAATATTAATAAAAATAATACAAAAGAAAATAATAATAAATAAATAAATAAAAAATTAATAATATAAAAAAAAAAAAAAATAATAATAACATAAAGTGTGCAAATATCAGAAACAGTGAGTTATACAATATAAAAAAACATATTTTAAAATTAAAAATGGTCGCATATTTAAAATTACAATTGGTCATATATTTAAAATAACAAATGGTCACTTATTTAACTATAGCACGCTTACAACATATTAAAATGGATAAAATCATCAATCGAATATATTGGATTTTTCGACAGAAATTTTTTAATTTTTGATTTAAAAATGTTATTATTTAGATTTCTTGTTTCTTCCGGTATCATGTTCATAAACTTGACTGCATAGTAATTTATACTGTTCTTAGATACATTCAGACGTACAAATTTAGGATAAATACGAGATTTATTTCTCGTGTCATATGAATGTATCTCTTCAACAGTTGTGAGGTCTGACATGTTCTTATGAGCAAATAATAAGGAATAGTAAATGAAGAGGGCTGGCAAGGTCATAATGTTTAGTTCCATAAAAGTATCCTTACAGTCTGCTCTATAAGAAATCCCCGCTATTACGCGTACAGCTCGTCGCTGTAATGCAAAGATTCTCCGAGCAGCAGGAGAGTGGCCCCAAGCGAGTAGACCATACGTCATATGGGACTGGAAAAGGGAGAAGTAGGTGGTAATCAAAATGTTTTTAGTTACTGTAGAATATAGATTTCGAAGTAAATAAATTGTCTGCGATAATCTTGAACTCAGAACAGTAACATGCTCATCCCATCTAAGATTTGGATCAATTTGCATACCTAGAAATTTAACATGTTTTGGATTTTCATAATTATGAAATTTAGTGGTTATTAGTAAATTTTTTGTTTTATTTATATTAAGGGACAGTTTATTTGAGTGGAACCAGTTTTGTGCTTCCGTCAAACTTGCCAGACCAGTATCTATTACTGAATTTAATATTGGCGACGATGTTAAAAGGGTTGTATCGTCCGCAAAAAGAATAGATTTAGCAGAGATTGATGTTGGGAAGTCATTTATGTAAATCAAAAAGAGCAGTGGTCCTAATATGGAACCTTGTGGGACACCGTGGTTTATATTTGCTATATTTGATTTATTATTATCAACTTTAACAAACTGTTTCCTATTTGAAAGATACGCACGTATCAATAAGCTGCTATTTGCATCAAATCCATACTTGACAAGCTTATCAATAAGTATGTCATGCGAAACGCAATCAAAAGCCTTGCTTAGGTCTAAGAAAGTTGCTAGGCAGTAGCAGCCAGTTTCAAGACTATTGGTTACGTTCTGCAGGAAGTCTAAAATAGCGTCCGATGTTGATTTGTTGCTTCTAAAACCATATTGACTATTGGTTAATAAATTGTTATTTTCAAAATAGGAAACAATTTGCAAATATAGAATTTTTTCAAAAATTTTAGATAATGCCGGAAGGATAGAGATGGGCCTATAGTTATTTAAATCATTTTTGTCTCCATTTTTATAAACGGGTATAACAGAGGCAAGCTTTAAGGGATCTGGAAAAGAATTAGATAGGATGCAAGAGTTTATTACTTTTGTTAATGGGATGATTATGACATTTTTTACCGTTTTAAGTAAGTGTACACTATGATCAAAGCCATCCATACATTTACCATTCCTAATTAAATTAAAAACTTCTCGTACAGTATTGTACGATACCGTAGAAAAGGAAAAAACTAAGTTATTAGGCATCGAAGGCATCAAATCTAGAGGAGATATATCAGTATTCGGCAATTTACTGATTATTTGTTCACTAATATTTACAAAGTAGTTATTAAAGTCCGCACAAGATAAATTAGTAGGGGGTGGTATTTCCCTTTTGGTAACTCGGTTATTATTTATAAGTTGCCATATAGCTTTGGGATTATTATTAAATTTCGAGATAAAGAGAGAGTTAGCATTTAATTTGGTTTTCTGTATGGCATTACGATAGATTTTTTTGAATTTATTTTTCAGTGAGCTATTTTCAGAATTCGGACTGTCTTGGTATTTTTTTTCTAATAAATCAAGATGCTCTCGCATATTTTTAATGTTGTCATTGAACCACGGTATTAATGTTTTATTATTTTTGTTTTTATGGGTGTTGAGCTTAATTTCTTTCACTGGAAAACTATCAAGAAATTTTGTTTGAAATATTTCAAAAAAGTTTTTAAATGAAACATTACTGTCTTTGGTGACATTGAGAAAACTCCAGTCGACTTGCTCTAGAGCTTGATAAAACAAATATTTACCAGAATCAGTTATGGGTCTGTAAGTTCGAGATATTTGTTGTTTTGTTCTAAAGTGATTAGATGAAGAAAGAGAAACGGAAAATACAATGCCACTATGATCAGATAGAGAGGTAGTTAATTTGGAAGTAGTAGTATTATCGTCTCCAAAATTGTGAAAAAGGTTATCCAGACGATTGTTACCTCTTGTATTAAAATTAACCGATGAAGTCAAGTTATAACTAGTGAAGAAATCAAGAAGATCTAAAGCCTGTTTATCATTTGTTAGATTAAATTTCACATTAAAATCTCCACAGATAATTATTTGTTTTGAAAAATCCAATATATTAAAAACATTGTGTAAATTTTCTAAAAAAATATCAAAACTAGCATTTGGATACAAACACACTAGAAAATTAAAAAAATAGAGATGAGGATCTTTTTTTTTAGGTCGTCACTTGTATTTTAGGACTAAAGACCTTTTTTTTAGATCATCACTTTGTATTTCCGGAGCGAGGACCTTTTTTTTCGTCACTTGTATTTTAGAAGTGAGGACCTTTTTTGTTTTAGGTCATCACTTTGTATTTCCCAAGCGAGGACCTTTTTTTTAGATCATCACTTGAAATTTAGAAGTGTGAACCTTATTCATAATTTAAATAATTTTATCTTCAGGCCCACCTTAACAAAAATTCCTGGGTGCGCCACTGTTAAGAACAGTTGAAAGTGCGACAACTTATATTCTAATAATCGTGCTGGATTCAAAAATAAAGTTGTGTGGGAGCGGTAATCAGAAATAAAATTTCATTATTCAATTAGTTAAAAATATTCAAAATTATTTAAATATAAAAACTTATCTATTTTAAGATAAACATCCTCAAAGACAAATTGAGTTATCAGCAACTGATTTTTTTTAGTTATATGTTGAAAGACAAGGGTAGAAAATTACGATCGTATGTTATGGGGAGGTGTAAGCTATTCTTTAAGAATTTTTAGACTGCAAAAGAAAAATATTAGAATTATGAGCAGCTTGCACAGAAACTTTTCATGTAGGAATCTATTTCGAGAATTAAAATTTTTAACTTTTCCTTGTTTATACATATACAAAAATTTGATCTTCGTAAAAAAGTATATAAATGATTTTGAACTATTAAATTACAATCACAGGTATAACACTAGATTTGGACCTCATTCACTAGAAATATCTACACACAAATTATCTACATTTGAGAACTCTCCTATGTACAATCAAATATGCTTATTTAATAAACTTAGTTCTGATATAAAGCAGATTAATTTCATAACATTATTTAAAAAAAAAATTGAATCATTCCTACGAGAGAAAGAATATTACTCGGTAGATGAATACATGGAAGATTCTGCTGCATAATTGCTTCTGCTAATAATAGTGTCCTGTAATTATACGTATTTAGGATACATCTAACCAATGTAAGTTATTGCAACTGTATAACTGTGTATCATATTATGTATTTTATTTGACATATCTTATGTCTGTGTGTACAGATCGACTGGAATAAAAGTATTATTATATGGGGTTTGTCAGGTCTTGACAAGCGTCTACTAATCTCAAACTTCAGCAACCCTCTGAGCCGCGTCATGCTAGAGACTAGTGGAGCTAAATACACACGACTGCATCCCAAACCCTGGCGGTATGCAGTCACCGAAATTACGCCAGATCCAGTGCCCGCACAATGCGGAGTGACCCGAGCAGCACTGCTTTCTGCATCCTACAGATCAAAGAGTTGGCAGAAGATCTGCAGACGGGAATGGACTCGATTTCCCTTCGATAGGAGGCTTTCATACCACCCAAAACACCAACTATCAGGACTACAAGCTTAACTTTATACCCGGGATACAGCTTTCTAAGCTCGGATAAGAGGTCCATATACTTAGACCTCTTTTTCCTCCTCCTTGAGAGAGATATTCTTCTCAGCTGGACTTGAGAATTCGATCACAAACATCTGTTTGGTCTCGATATCCAGGAGGGTTATGTCCGGCTTAGTGGCTGTCAGTAACCTCGAGGTGGGGAAGGAGTGGTTCCAATAAATTCGGCACTTGGAATTTTCCACCACCGATCCTATGTCAGAAGGGACGTACGATATAACCGGTATTTGGTCAATATCATAGGCATGTCTAAGATGATAGTAGAGCACGCGGAGAGCAGCATTATGTCGAGACACGTAGTTCGACGCTGCAAGAGATGGACAAGCAGACAGAATGTGCATAATTGTTTCAGGATGGTGGTGGCACAACCTACAGAGTGTGGACTCCGATATTTGGAATATGCGGGCCCTGTACGCCAAGGTATTTATAACACCATCCTGACACGCAAACACAAAACCTTCCGTTTCCGATCTCAAATCCGCAGACTTAAGAAACGAGAACGTGAGTTCGGTTATT
This sequence comes from Liopterus haemorrhoidalis, assembly GCA_963971575.1. Lineage (NCBI taxonomy): Eukaryota > Metazoa > Arthropoda > Insecta > Coleoptera > Dytiscidae > Liopterus > Liopterus haemorrhoidalis. Next base: position 12,613,788 of record OZ020619.1, read on the forward strand.
ATTATTATTATTATTATATGATTTGTTTAAAATGTTATCAGCGTTATCTCAAGTACATGATCGAATGTTACACAGACGCTGATATGCGACCATATATTTTCAGTGATATGACTATGGACTATGGTAATTAGAGTCAAAATTAATTATTTGGGATTATGAATTATTAGGGGTTGAAATATGGGTCTTTAACATAAGTTAAAAGGTTTTTGTTGTTAATTGGAGAGATGATTATTTTTACAACCACAAAAAAAAAAATGGAGATCAAATTATTAGTTTAAAAAAAAGAGCTGGAAAATTTTTAAGCTATCATTTGGATACCGATTTCGAAGTAGATAATCAAAATTTCAGAAAACTAATAACAGGGTCGTGTTTAGGAGTTTTGAACACCCCCAGATATTGAATTTCAACGCAATCGAAAAAACTTCATTTTTTGTCCTATTAATATAACATGGGAAATTATTTGGATTGCAGGCTCGCTCCATTTTTGAATTTTCTAGCTTTAGGATATTTCTCAACTTAAGAATGTTCCCAGGAAACCGCATGCTAAATTTCAACTTTCAAGGTCACCGGGAAGCTAAAACCGCTAAAAACCTCTGGAAAGACATAGGACAGACACCTCAGCGATTTTATATATAGAGATATGCCAAAAGTATGAATTTTCGCCAAAAATGTGTAAAAAATCTTTTCACCCTACCCGTTTCCTCAGTGGAGATTTTTTTTGGATTAAATTTTGGAAGCGGCCCAAAGACCTAAATATTTCCAGGCACCCGCTGCCCCAACTAGTGCCGCTACTGGAGCCATATGTCAGTCCAATACGCTTAAATATCTTAGTACGGCTCTGGGTATGCATTTATGACTGCCGGCACACCAGAAGTACTTGGACACCGGTTGCCGGTTGAAAATCACCGACTTACATTAACATGACTTAAAATGAGTTTTAAAACATTTTGATTTTAATGCATGCACAGTGAATAATTACCCAGAAATGTTATTATTTACTAAATACCTACGAAATCCAAAAATGTGTGAAAATTCACAATTCACATCAAATTTAATAATATTGATTACTGATACCATTACCTTAATACTGACTAAATTAACTTTTAATAATCAAACGTAATACAACTAAAAATATGTTACTTTATCTTCCTAACCAGTGGTCGGAAACCGGAAGCAAAAAGCCGACATGAGATTACAGCCTTAATACCATACTTTTATACAAATATTTTTCCTAATTGATATAAAACAAATGTATATAAAACATATGAAATATAACAAGTAATTAAAAAGAGTATATATATAGCGAAAAAATTAAATCGCAATAAGGAATGAAAAGCTAAAAGCTCCAACCTACATATACAGGGTGTATGCGCAAACTCTATGTGGTGGGTCGATGACAGTTGGGGTCACCTTTAGTCCTGGAGATCCTAACCGTCGTCCTTCATTCGTCGTTGAACGTCCGAACTGTCAAGACGTGCTTGTGTTGTGCGCGATAAGCACCTCTTCACCATTCAGGAACTGTTAATACTTTAAAACCAAATGTTTAACTGATAGTGAAATTATTTTTAAGTTTTGTGTAGTTTATTTTTGGCTTTTTAACTTGGAAAGGTAAGTCTCATTTATATTTAATATAGATTAAAAATAGGACATTTATAATTAGGAACACGAAAATAAATTCATAACTTTAAGAACTATTTTACGATTAACAAAACATTTATTAATGAAAAATTAAGTTAATGTTGTTATTTTACTGAAAAATTTGTTATTTTATAAAAACGAATTTGAACAATATTGTGACCTCTTACAAAGTATTAATTTTTGAACCACCTTAAAATCATCATTATTATCATTATACCCAAATTTTGGTCGGAAAAAAATTTTGGTGCGTAATATTTGCAGATTTATTGTTGCTATTTTTGATATTTGCAGAGATTGTTTTTTTTTGCTCATCAGGTTTTTGAAATCTTTTTTTGTTGCTTATTAGGCTTCTCGAAATCTTTCTTAATCTCATCAGGTTTCTGAAAATGTTATTTTTTTATAAACTCCAGTTAACTTTACGAGAGACGCAAAATTTTCTACAACTCGATCTAAAAACTAAGTGTTGAGGTAGGTTTGGTTCGTGAGTTGTTCGTAAAGATCCCGAAAGGCTCGGTTTAAAAAGTCTTCTGAAATAAATACATTTGCAAATCTTTTAAATCAGTTATTTTTAAACTGGGGTATTAAATGAAATTAATTCTAATGACATTTAAATAATTAAATTTAAGTTATATGACCAAATGAGTATATTAATAGTGTTAGGACGTACTTAGGCTTTGAACTAAATTTAATGTCTTCATAGGCGTAGTTTGTAACGTAAAACTGGCATTTTTTAAATAAATTTTTTTGGCGATTAGCCTCGTTGCAGAAATAGGCCGATGTAAAATAAATAGTTAGTTAGTTAAAAATTTTGGCGCACAGCAACAAAGGCTATTTGCGCCTAATGCAGCCCTACATGATCTAATTGACTACACCAGTGTTTCTCAACCAAAAACGCACCGTGGACCAGTATAATATATAATTTTCTTACGCGGACCGCTAATAATAATTGTTGGTTAATTTTTTGCAAGAAAACAAATATATTTAATGTGCTACTAAATACATTTATTTTATTTGTAGAAAATCACAGAAAGTTTACAGAAAATAAACGAAATATAAATGATTTACTTAAAAAATATACATAAAAAATAAAAAATAAAACTGCAAAAAACACATATAAAAACTTTAACGGACCACTAAACATTTTCTGGGGACCACTGGTGGTCCGCGGACCACCTGTTGAGAAACCCTGGACTACACTACATATTAAAAACAATAAATTAGACAATAAATAAATAAATAAAATCATTAGAAATACGCATACTCAATAAAAGAAATCTTGCACGGACAAATACAAATAAATAATATAAAAAGTCTGTTCGAAAAAATGAACAGACGCAGGGTGATGGTAATAGGCTGTAAAGGGACCAATTACCATTGAATATCACAGGTTAGTAATAAAACACATTAAAATAAAGTGCAAGTCTTCACAAATATAACAGAATGCAAATTAAATAAAAATAAATTAATTTTTATCATTGATTTCCAAGCAAAATAAATAAATTACATTCAATCGCCAATGATTATAAATAATATAATATTTATTAATCTGTCTCATTAAAAAAATATTTCTGCATAGGTTCACCCAATTAGTAAAGCTTTTTATTTTGATTAGTAGACACATTTCAAGACAGTTACTTGTTTGGATTGTACCACAATCATATTAATAAATTTAAGGAAGTGCAGTACACAATATTTAATTAAACACATTAGAATAACCAAGATGAACCGAAATCCACAAAAGTTCACGAAGCACTTCCAAGAAAATAATCACTTTTTTCTTCGGTTGTACTGGACATGTCCCAACGATTCCTTTAGAGCAGTGCTTCTTAAAGTGGTGGGCCGCGGCCCCCTAGGGGGCCGTGGTGTTCCCACAAGGGGGTCGCGAAGAACCGCAAATATAACACTTAATTATTTTATTATTTAAAACTGATATGTCGCCTTAACTTTAATGCTACATAAATATTATTCTTCATTATACATAGATTATTGAATGATATGAGGGTAAAAAACTATATGTATGTATATATTTTAACTAATCTTGGTTCCAAAAAAAAAATTAGGGGGGCCGTGGGTTATAGATTTGAGTTGCAGGGGAGCCGCGACATCAAAAAGTTTAAGAAGCACTGCTTTAGAGGATCGGAGAACAGTTAATGCTGAATAGTATACAACAATTTGTTGGTCAGAAGTAATCGACAAAATCAGGAAAAACAACCAAAAACGTCGCATCATTCTTTATCATGACAATGCAAATTTCCACACAGCACGTAAAACAATTAATTATTTGAAGGAGAAAAACATTGAATTAATGTCTCATTGCCCGTATTCACCTGATTTATCTCTTAACGACTTTTTTTTGTTCCCCAATGTTACACAAAAAATGCGTGGACACTGATTTTCATAACTTCAAGAAGCTGTTGAAGCCTTCGAAAACCATGTTTTTGAGATACTAACTTCAGAGTGACAAAAATGTTTCGAGAATTGGTTTGAACGCATGCAAAAGTGTATAAATCTTAAAGAAGAATATTTTGAATAGCAATAAAACAGATTGTTCAAAAAAAAAAAAATCTTAGTTATTGTAAAAACTTAAAAGGTAGCCCTCATAATAAAAGACAGGTTCTATAAGAAAATTTAGTTGATAATAATAAATGAAACATGGCCAGTGAAAAACAAAAAGCCCATCAAGATCGATGGGAGAGACTATAGAATTGCAAAAGTCAAGGTTCAAAGTGTGCGACCAGTGTCCGACCCGGCAATCGGGGAACAACTTAACATCGACACATATTCGAAGGTGGCAGTGATCGTTCTAAAAGCATCCATTCTCTAAATTTCTGTAAAACAATTCAATAGATCATTTTCTACGAATTGCCATTTAATGGCCTTTTGGGTGCTTTTGAAGAAAACGTCAGTTGATAACAGCCGTTGTAATGAAACAGTTTAGAACGGGGTAGCTGTAAAGCGCATTCAGAGCTCTTAAATCAATAGTCTATAGACTGTAGCTTGTACTCTGTTGATTGTCACTACAAGTTTGTCATATGGTACGACATGCAACCGTTCAGACCTCTAAATTTAATACGTTGTTCGTTGTCGATTTTGGATAATTTTCTAAACTTATAGCTAGTGAATTGTTTTAATGAGACATACATATAAACACATTGGCTATCTCAGTCTATCGGAGACACCGTAGATATTGTATGCCTTTACATAACCTAACAAAATGTCATCATTAACAAATCTTGCTCAAAATTAAAAAGACGGACAGTAAATATGATCAATTTAGGTAATTAGGTTAGATTTAATTAGTTAAAAACTAAGACAGCAGAATTATAAAAACGATAATAGATAATAAACATTTTACGAAGCCATTGTTGTTGGTTTAAAGACACACAGATGTCGGACTTTTCGTAACCCACTTATTTCTAACAGCTGTAAACGTTACGTAGAACGTTAAAACAATGTAAAAAAATCAGCTGTGGCCACCATAGGACCGACCGCCATCAGAAAGTAATTGTATAAAATACATTCTAGGAGCAGAGTAGAAATAACTTTGCCTAAGATTTTCTAACAGAGATATTATTTATCATGACCATGGAAACGTTACATATAAGAATGAAAAAATTAGCTGTGGCCACCACAGGACCGACCGCCATCAAAAGTACTTGTATAAAATACATTCTAGCAGCAGAGTAGAAAGAACTTGGCCTAATATTTTCTAACAGAGATATTATTTATCATGACCATGGAAACATTACATATAAGTATGAAAAAATTGAGACAAAAAATTTTTTAAAAATTTTACAAATATTTGTCGAAATTTTTCGTTTTATCAAAAAACGTCTCAAATAAAAGTTATTAGTTATTGCATTTCTAGCAACATTTGTTCAATACATTTTTTCGAAATATTTTTCTGTTGCTAAATATTCGCAAAAATCTTAAAATCGACACGAGTAAACTCCCATTTCTAGTCAACCGATTTTTACAAAAAGTTGATCAACTCGTGTCATTGATGTCAAAAGCTTAAATATGCAGTTTCATAAAAATCCTTTTAGCCGAATTTGCTCTGCCCGTGTACACAGACAGACGGACAGACGGACTGACAGACAGACAGACGGACAGACAGACGGACGGACAGACAGACCGACAGACATCATACTAAAAATAGTCAAAACGTTATGTAGGGACCTCAATTCGTTGAGATCCATCGAAATCTCGAAATGTTAAAATCGGTATGATCACAATACCTCCCTTATATATGTTGGCGGTCGGTAAAAACATATGCACAACGTAACAACGTACAGTCTATTCGCGACTGAAACTAACGTTGGCGGCGCTGCGTACAACAGCTGATGGCGGACGAGAAGCGTATATGTCAGAAGTTTTTTCCTAATATTTATCTGTTCAAACAATATTTCGGCAAAAAAGCACTGTATTTAAGTCAGTATATTTTAAAATACTTCTTAATTCACATAAACTGCAGCACAACACGCTACAAATATTATCCAAATATACGCTTCTGTTTAATTTAGCCAGTCACCACCAGATGTCTCACTGTTATTTGCAGTCGTGAATAGTGTATTAATTTAAGGAACTCTGAACGCGGCTTAACGTTCTTACTTTATTTACTGTTTCGACCTTCGGATGGGTCATAAAGTTATCATTCCAATTAAAATATTTTTAACTCAATGTATTCAATGTATCCAAACATACGAGTATTGTATTTGGAATTATTTTGACAATATTTTTGATGATAAACACAGGGTCAAACTTCACGTAATAAAAATCTCGGGTTTGAATTCTAATTCAGGCAAATTTGAATTTGTAATGTCTTAAAAATTAATGATCTTTACTCCTACAGGTAGTTTATATAAAAATATATAAGATATACTTTAGGGCGTACTGGAACAATAATAATAGTACTTTATTTAACAAGCATATAATGGGGCCTATATTTCACGAGGATGAAGTTTACAATTCGAGCCGTAAACGAGGGTTGTAATCATCCGAGTGAAATATAGCCATTGTATGCGAGTAAAATACAATATTTTATCTACAACTATATAAGTTTAACATTAGAAAATTAGTAAATTTAATTTAAAAACGCATTCTGAGTATCACTTGTTTAACTTCAGAACCTACGTCTTCAAAGATGGTTGCCGAACCATCAGCGATTGTATTATATAACAATGTTTAAAATACTATTATTTATTGTTTTATTCATTCTAAATTATAAATAATATTCTAGTTGTAAAGATGAGCTGTGAGAGACGCAAATAGTCATCATAGCTGAGCGCCAATATTATCGCCAATTTAACTATCTAAAGCCGCATTCAAAGCTCTTTAAATTAACACGCTGTAGACTGTTCGTTGTTATGCTGTAAGTTATGTTTCTATGCATTATTTTAACGTTCTACGTACCGTTCACAGTAAGTTAGAAATTAATATGTTACGAATAGTCCGACATCTGTGTGTCTTTAAACCAACTACATGGCTTCGTAAAATGTTTTCCATGTATTATCGTTTTTATAATTCTGTTGTCTTAGATTTTAACTAACCAAACCTAATCTAATTATCTAAATTGATCATATTTACTGTCCGTCTTTGTAATTTTGAGCAAGATTTGTTAATGATGACATTATGTTAGGTTATGTAAAGGCGTACGATAACTACGGTGTCACTGATAGACTGAGATAGCCAATGTGTTTACATGTCTGTCTCATTAAAACATCTCACTAGCTATAAGTTTAGAAAATTACCCACAATCCACAACGAACAACGTATTAAATTTAGAGGTCTGAACGGTTTCAGGTCTTCGCGAGCACGCATGCGCGTTTCTTTTTACACTTGTTGCAGTATGAACAGCATTATGTATTTACAGTTGAACACATAATGCATTATTTGATTTTCGAGAATGGAATTACATTCGCTTATTTACTAATATCTATTTTTTTGTACGTAAATTGTTTTCCGAAGCACGAAATAATTACTCCATAATTTAAATGGTTTCAAAATTTTATGTATTTCTGTAAATTATGCGAACACTTTTTCAGACACGTACTTTTTTCCCGTCACACCATATTTCAGATTTGTTGTAGCTAGTTTCGTAAATTATTTTGATTTTATCTGGTATCAACTAATTACTAATTTTTTTAAATCACTTTTGACATATGCTTACACTTAGTTTATCACCATATACAGTGCAAATGTTTTTTATAGCAACTGTAGCAGAATTTTTTGTATGGTACTTATGAAACATTAAACAGCGTAAAAAATGTTTTGATGGAAATTCTTCCGCCATTTTAAAATGTAAGGGTTTAAAATGAAACGAAAACAATAATTAGGTACTCAACGCAAAAGGCGTCTGTTCAATTCAGCGAACAAGTCGTGACTGGTTCGCATACTGCACTAATAATAAAAACGAAAGAACTTTTTGGTACACCTAATATATGAATGTATCTCCGAATCACTCATTTTTCACTTCTTTTATTGACTGCGATTTCACTTGTTATTTATTTTATAAAATAATTTATTTGTTTGTTTTTATTAAGTAAACAATACTAGGCCGTCAAGTTTCAATTGTTACTGGCCTACTATCAATTTTATTAAAAAAGTATTAGAAATGACAGTTACGAAAATATTGAATTTTATATTTTAATTATGGTTGTAGAAAAAAACTTGTATGAAACACATGCGAAATGAATTTTAGGTACACGACGTGTCGTCCATCTCTGCCTGTGGCCGTCGGTGGACAATTTAACGTCTATTTCTAAAACACGCCCATTTCGCTACTTGTTGCATAAGTAGCTATTTAAAAACCCCACATTTAACATTTTATTTGGACACATTCTGGTTAAGTTACTATGTTTTTCGTGCAATATTTCATTTGTTTTTCGTAACAAAAGAAAATCTCCACAAAAATAGTTCTACGAAATCTTGACAAAATTAGTAACAAAATAAATTTAGAGCATAAAACTTGACTTATATATGGCAACACCTGTCTTAAAACTACTCGCAGGATCTATTCAGCTTTTCTGCGATGCATTGAATGTTCCCCAGGTTATATTTAGCTTGTATGTCCCATTTAACTACTGAATTCCGTTGACGCTACGCTTAAACATAGATGTTCTCTGCTATATACTTAAGTAAAATTGTCCCAGTTTGGCATTTTTAAAATTCTCTATTTTTTTCTAACTTCCCTTTTCATATCTAACCAGTGGCGAAGGGAGACCTCCGCTAGACTTGCCCTCCCATAAAAAAAAATAATAATAATAAAAAAAAAATACATATTTTTTTTTTAATTTAAAAAAATATTTAGGTAAATCTTCAAAAATACATCAAATTATGTCCTATACAATTTTTTGTCCAAGGCTTGGTTTATTAGTTACGAATTTTTTTAAATTTTAAAGTTTAATAACTTCCGTTTCCGGTTTTGGATTTTAATAAAAAACAATAGGGTTCTTCCCAATTATTAGGAAAATTTTTTAGTACCAGAATGAACTCTTTAAGTTAAACCGTTTTTGAGTTATCGTGCATACACACAGACACAAAGCCACACACACACCGACACACACACATACGGACGGCACTTCGAAAATAGGTTTTTTGGATTCCCTGGACCATGAAACGTGGTCATCCGTCAAAATCTCGACAATTTTCGCGATTACAATACTTGCCCCTTATATATTAAGGTCGGACAAGTAAAAATGATTTAAATAATCATTTGTTAGTGTTACATAGTGTATTAAAACCGCAGATAACGTTAAGGATGTGGTTTTACTACGAATTCAAAACGTTGTGCGGAATAAGAGGGTGTCATTAACTACACAGGGCTCCGAAAAAAATTAAATTTCGGCCACTTTTGATTTTAAGGGGTGATAGGTAGAATGGCGAATTCTGATTTCACATCAAGTTTTAGTTTTTCTCCATCACTTTTTTTTTTGTAATTCTCAAAAGCATGTATAATATTTTTAGATAAATAACTTCAGTATAAAACAAGATAAAATATGGTGATTTTTTTATTATAAAGGCGATTCTTAATTATTTACTTACTATTAACACTTCTCAGGGAGAAAAGCACGCCTTGTAGCCTTTCTCTTGTGTTTTTCGGAACTGTCATGAATACATGCTTATTTGACGTTACCGCATAAATGTGATTTTTATCACTCAACACTTTTGATGTGTAAGTGTTTACATATTATAATCATTGTTTATTTATATGAAACTTAAGACAACTGTAATATTTACATTCGGCCCTACTAAATATGAGTCCTAAATAATAAATCATCAATTTTTAAAGTGTGGTAAAAAAAATTGATACGTGATAAAAAAATAATAATATTATTTTCTAGCATTATCACTACTTATCTGTTATAATTACCATATATTATTAAAAGGGGCCAACCTTCGCAGCCCTGTGTTATCTAGGTATATAAATAAAATTGGATGCCATATCTGTTGTTACCGACCGCCAACATATATAAGGGACAGGGTCGGCCCGAGAAAAAGTGGGGCCCGGTGAAAGATGCTCGTGCGGGGCCATCTTCTTCTTCTAAAAAAAAAAAAAAAACATTTGTATTTTGCAATATTGCACTTATTATTTGTACATATTAGTTACACTAATAATTTATGAATAATTATAATTAATATTTAACAAAATAATATAAATAGCTAAAAAGATCTATAAATACCTACAGGGCCGCGCCAAGGTGTGTTGGCGCCGGGGTGCAAGGTAAAAATTGCTGCCCCTAATAAGTTAAATGCAATTTTTTTAAATATAACGAGTATACATATATTTTCGAAAAAACTATGTTACGCAGGATAACAAAAAAACATACACAGATTGCTATATAGTGATTCTTAACCTATCTTCGAAAATTTAACTATATATAGAATTCATCACTACAAACAACTTTTTCCTATATCATTTTTTAAAAAAATTAAAATTAAAAAAGCTTGTCAAAAAAACAAGGCGAGTACCACTAATTTCAAATAAAAATTCATTAATTAATTCCGTTAAATCTAAATCCACTGCTATTTTATTTTCTATACTAATTAAAGCCAAATTAGTTAACCTATCCTGTGACATGGAAGATCTTAAGTAATTTTTTATTAATTTAAGCTTGGAAAAACTTCTTTCGCCAGATGCCACTGTTACAGGAATGGTCAAAAATATTCTTAATGCAATTGTTACATTTGGGAAAATTGCAGTAAGATCATAAGTTACTATATACTCTAAAACTGCCAAAGCATTCATGTCGGGCTTAATGAAAGTTAATAGGATTTCGATTTCATCGCATAAATCTATTGCATTTATATCAGATTCATTTTTTGCATTATCAGATAATTTTATTTGTAGATCTATACAATGTTTTATTTTCATGTCACGATTGAATTCCAGCAACGAATACATGGTGTTTAAAAACTGAAAAGTGTCATTATGAGCTGTCATTAGTTCAAATCTTTCTTTTATTTTCGATATTGCTGTATCTAATATAGTGAAATAAAAATTAATTCTATAATTTTGTAATGGCAGATTAGGACTTTCATCTACATTTTCATACGAAAATATTCGACTTACTTTTTTTTCGACGTCTGACAATGTCAATCGCTGGAAACTTGGTTTCACAATCAATTTCTTGTGTAATTTTTTTAGCTTCATTTAAGATATTTTCAAAATTATCATCGGACCTACATTGTTGCAAGAAATCATTAAGATCTTTTAACATCTCAATTGCAGTTGGCAAAACTAAGTCGCTTTTTTGTAAAAATTTACTAACTACATTTACTTTGGATAATATGTTATACCAAATAAGTATAGAACATATAAATTTGTATGATTTAATTTTTTTTATGAGAGAATGAGCTATATTTCTAGTATTAGCATCCTTAGATGAATCGTTAAATAAAATGTATAATGCGTCATAAATGGATTCTAAATTATACCTTAAAACTTTTACAGCGTCGATTCTACTTTCCCACCTAGTTTCAGACACTGGTTTTACGGTCAATGAAGGACACTCTTTCATTAAAATTTGCCAACGATAGTTTGATGCCGAAAAGAAAACATAAATTTCTTGAATTAAAGTAAAAAAGTTAGTAATTTCTAAAGACGCCTTTGCGGCGTCATTTATTACCAAATTTAAGCTGTGTGATGAACACGGTACATAAAAAGCCCTAGGATTTATATCTAAATTTTTTTTTTGGAGACCATTATTTTTTCCTTTCATATTTGTTATTTATACATACAAACACTTTACCATTCAGTAAAAACTGAGGTTAGGTGTTCTGCGTCAACGTTCAACGGCGTCAAAATTTGGAAGTTGACGAACGTCGTAGGACGTTGTCCATTCTGTGCACTTGCGTACGACAGCTTGGTTTTAACTTTCTTCTGACAGATAGCGCCGTCCGAACGCCGTTAACGCGCCGTAGAACTCGTTGCATTCTGTTCCCCACTTTAGGGTCAAATTTTATTACATCTCTGGTTTTCATGTTCATAAGGGAGTTCCAAGAGTTTACCAGATGATTGAGAAAAAAAAAAAAATATATATATATATGATTGTTAGTTTTTTTTTTCAAATGGCAGTAAAATTAGTTTTTAATTTTGCGTTCTATCAGTTTTGGCGCCTCCCTTCATTTGGCGCCCATGGCACGTGCCATGTCTGCCATACCCTAGTTACACCTCTGGTGCCGCCCCCAAAACGTACCGCCTGGGTGCCATGCACCCCTTGAACCCCCGCTTAGCGCGGCCCTGAATACCTATTTCATAACGACCACTGCCCATAGAAAACCTATTGTTATGAAATCTCATTCTGAAAACAGTACTGAAATCATGACGCGACCCAAAGGCCCATAGAACGTTTTAGACCGTATGCAAAAGGGCTTTATTGAGATGCGGATATAATTTAAAACGTTATGAAGAAAAAAGTTTAATTAAATCGACTAGGATGGACTGGAGCCAATGAAATAAACCATGTACAAAGAGATTTTCGTATTGTGCCAGTAGGTAGTAGAATTGAGGTAGACCAAAGCTTAGGTGGGTTGAATGTGTAACACAGGATGCTCGATCTATCGGTGCACACAACAGGAGGACAATAACACAAAATCGGAAGACGATTGGGACGGCTATGGCCTTCAAGGGCCTTGAAGGCCGTACCAGTAATGATAACTAATAATTCCTTCTGGCATGTTTGAATGAAGAGAATCGCTCCTGACTTATACAAGATCGTAAATAATTATTTATTATTTTCAGTTTTGAAAACGATCTCTCTGCCGATGCAACTGATACTGGAATTGTCAGTATTACTTTCAAAACAGTTAAATTGGGATACAATTCAGATAAATTGTTCCTGTAAATATATTCTAAAATTTCTAAAATTGTATTTCTAGGCGACAATACCCGACGACACATTTTAATTTCATAAAAAAGATCTGTACAATCAATGTCGTCTTTTAAACACAAATTTAAATCTTTGCAACATTTAAGCAGATCGTCTTCAGTCATCTTTTGTATATTGTCTGAATTATACAAAAAGCCAAATAAATTTTCGTGGTGGTATAAATTTCGAATCTTTTTTTAAATGATAAAATTGCATTGTCGAAAAACACAAATGTCGGTACTGGCTGCATTGTTTATACATACCTATTTAATAGAAATAAGTCCAAATCATTTCATATTTTGTTAAACGTAAACTGCAACTATGAAAAGAACCGATTTAGTCATTTTATAAAAAAAAAAACTCGGGTCGCGCGGGGCCATCCGAAGCGCAGGGCCTTGTGCGACCTTGCACCGTTCGCACCCCCTCTGGCCGGCCCTGATAAGGGAGGTATTGTGATCATACCGATTTTGACATTTCGAGATTTCGATGGATCCCCACGCATTGAGGTCTCTACATAACGTTTTGACTATTTTTAGCATGATGTCTGTCGATCTGTCTGTCTGTCTGTCTGTGCAGAGCAAATTCGGCTAAAAGGATTTTTATGAAACTTCATATTTAAGCTTTTGACATCAATGGCACGAGTTGATCAACTTTTGGTTAAAATCGGTTAACTAGAAATGGGAGTTTACTCGTGTCGGTTTTAAGATTTTTGCGAATATTTCACAACAGAGAAATATTTCGAAAAAATGTATTTAACAAAAGTTGCTATAAAAGCAATAACTAACAACTTTTATTTGAGATATTTTTTGATAAAGCAGCACAAATTAAACAAGTACTTTGTAATGGCGGTCGGTCCTATGATGGCCACAGCTGATTTTTTCTTGTTCATTCCATGCAATAACACCTACCACACGAACTTGATACTTAACGAAAAAGATTCGAATCGTTTTAATTTATATATTGTACAGCTAACATTTAAGTTCCCCTTTAAAGAATCTTGTAAAGCTTTGAAATGTCTTACGGAACATATGTTTATGGAATTGGTGCCAGCAATGTGGGTCTATTAATAGAATCAATAAAACAATTCACGGTGTTGAAAAGATAACGCTATGAAGAAGAGACTATGAGGGCCGTTGACCTTAAGTTCTAATAGATCTTGCGATAGAAGTGATAATAGAAAAAAATAATAAAGTTTAAACTTTGTTAATGAATGACTAGACCAGTTTATTGCCCTTAAACTTGGCGGTTTGATTATGTAAAGTAGGTCATTCGAAATGGAACGTAAACTAGAAGAAAAGTTTAATACGAGTAGTTTATTTAGACCGATTGTCATAAGTTGGAATTAGCATCTGCTAACATATATCCAACTTCCAAAGTTTCGCGTCTGCATCTTGGGCATGGAAGTTATTCATATTTTCGAAATTAACACGTTCGCTACCAACCGGCTCTTATTTGAGCCAGCATAAGTATGGGAATGGATCATTGACTTGCAGAGTAGCCATCCGCTGGAGCTTATTTGATGGCAAATTTTTTCATTCGGTATATGTTTGAGGTCTTGCTTTCGTAGGCCTGAGTCAGTGTTTCTCAACTGAAAATGTACTGCGGACCAATAAAATATTTAATTTTCTACCGCGGACCAGTAAATAATTTAATTTTCTACCGCGGACCCCTTAATATAAAGTACTATTAAACAAATTGTATATGCTAACTCTACATATCTAGGGGTGGGAATATGGACCATGTTTTGTTTTTCTAGGAAAACCCTCACTGTAAATGTAATAATTGCATAAATGAAAGCTTTAAGTGGTAGCTTACACATTTGTAATAATGTACTTCTAGTTATTTTAAGTAAAAACGAATCTCTTTAAAAACCAGGACCTTTTTTGCAAACAGGTATCAAAAAGTGTATTTTGGAAAAAAGGGTGGTAATATGGACTAGAGGTAAAAATATAAAAAACACAATATACAATTAAACAAATATATTTATATGGAATTTTTAATAGTAGTTATATTGAACAATTATAATAAAAAAGTAATTAATTTATAAACAAAAGTCACAAATGAAGATATCACTTTCGCAGCCACTGCGTAAGACGTGAGCCCATTCTTTAAGTCTATTCTACATTATACTTTTTTCAATACTTTTTGCAATACTATCCAACTCTGACTTCATTTCAACTTTTGATGCTACAGAATATAGTGGGGGGAAAAATAAGAGACAGTGATATATTTTATACCTTCCATCTTTTATTACTTTGTCATACTTCTCATTGCCAACTTAAATATTTTTAGGTTCAGGTGGCAGACGACAATTTGGTAATAGTAAACCAATTTATAAATATTGTTTAATTGTGCTAAGTTTATATTTAATTATATGTTCTAAATAAACTTCTTATCAACTTAATAAACTTGTGAAGTTGTAAACAAAAACTAAAAAGTTGGTAGTTGGTACGACTGAGAAGTATAGAACTGTCAACCAAAAATTTGACCGAAGGTAGTTTTGAAAATAGTGTAGTTTGTAGTGTAGCATCGAAAGTTGGAAGGAAGTATTGTGTTTCACAATATACTTTTTACGTCAGTACTACGCAAAAAATCTGTAGTGCTGCGCAAAAAAGTATAATGTAGAACAGACTTTACACATTGCACATTGAATCCAAAGTTCTTATATATATTCTTTATTTTCCTAGGCCTTGCGGCGTTCAGGGTATTAGCCATTACAAAAATAAAACCAAATAAAATCAATCCAAAAATACATAAAAAAACAATCCACTACAATTTACAATGTTTTTCCCTTTTCTATCTTCTTGCTCCAATGTCCCTCTCCTTCTTCCTGTTCCCCTTCTGGTTTCCCTTTCCGATCTCCTTCCTTCTTGCTTCCTGTTCTCTCGCCCATCTTTGCTTTATTTTATTTCATTCTCTTCCCTTCCAACCATTTCTTCGCCCCTCCTCCTATCTCTCTTCCTTCCTCCTCATTTCTAGGTAACCTCATCCCCCTTCCTTCCTTCCATTTCTCCCCTTCTGCTTCCCACCGGGTCTCCTCCTTCTTTCCTTTACCCCTTCCTGTTATCCTTCCCCAATCTCCATCCTTCTTGCCTCTAATTCCCTCGTCCACCTGTCCCCCCTTCCATCTTCGTTCAGCAGGTCTAATGTGCTCCCCGACCATACTGTCATCTCTCTACACCTCTTCGCGAGGTGCTCTATATCTTCCTTCTCCTCCCCGCACATCCTGCACATCTTTTCCTCCTGTTTCCTCTCTTACAATATACCCTGTTCCAGAACTGGATACTGAATCCAAAGTTCTTCTGAGCTATTAAAAGTCTCAGAACAAAAGATGCAATCAATATCTTTTTCGGGAGCTTTCTGTCCAATCAGTTCTTCGACTGGTGAGCTTCCAGAAGACAAGGTGAGGGTTTCATTACTCGAACTTTCTATTTCTTCATCTCTCTTTCTCTTAGTAAAAAGTTTTCGATTTACTTTTGGAATATTTTTCTCTTTCTGCAGTGTTGTAGGGATTTTTGAACCCGTGTTGTTTCCAAATTTATTATTTTTCTGTCTTTTATTTCTTCCATTTGCTTTTTCAACTGTTATTTTCTTATCCAATGACTTTGTTGAAGCATTTTTGTATGGAGATGTAGTCAGAACAGTTGCTGAAAGTGATTTTCGACCGCTGTTTGACTTCTTCTTGTTCAAAATAGGTATTGGAGATATAGAACTGGAATAGTAGTCTGCTTCATGTTACCACCAGTCATCATTTTCTCATATAATAAACAAATCTGAGCACAGGAAAGATATTTTCAAATAACTAAATAAGCTATTTTAAACCGTAATCTTATAACTAATTGGCCCTTTATAACTTGTATGGTAAATTTGACGATGGATAAGGGAGACAATTTTTTGTAACTTACCTTTAAAAACTTGTGAAGAGTCTAAAAACAAACACGTACCCTTAGTAACTGTAGCAAACATGTGACTGATGGCTTGAAGTTACTGTATGGCTTGAAGCATGCTAAAGGTTAGTTTATATCATTTTCTCACAAATCGCAACACTTATTAGATCAAAAGTCAATATTACAATCCCAGTTCATATTCCCACCTTCTCTTCTATATCTTAGTAATAAAAAATTACTGAAAAATTAACAAAATACACAGAAAACTAACAAAAGATCATAAAAAAATGAACAAAAAATCTCAAAAATAATAAGTCTTTCGTGGACTACTAAAATTTTGCTAAGGACTACCAGTGGTCCGCAGACCACCGGTTGAGAAACACTGGTCTGAGTGAATGTCAGACTAGCAAGTGAGACGAGCGGTCCGGAGATATTTTGTGAGATGTCATGTATAGGGAAATGCGATACTAAGATAGTATCGATATTTGGGTAGTATGGGCATTAAAGTAGTAAAAACGACTAAAACGTGACAGATGACCTAGGTAACATAAATTGGACTCCTACAAACAACGTAGGCGAGGAAGATTCGTTCATGGAAGAACTAATAAATAAGAGGCGTTCATGAAGAGAAGAGGTAGACGAGGCCATGGAGCCTAGCAAGAGTTCATATACATATCAGTTTTGTGAAAGATCGGAAATCCCTTCGTAAAATGTTTATTATCTATTATCATTTTTCATATTCTGCTGTCCTAAATTTTTACTAATTAAATCTAACCAATTACCTAAATTGATCGTATTTACAAGTTTATTACACTATATCTAATGGGCTATTGTTTGTGGGAAAATAAAGTACTATATACCTAAAAGCTAGGTAATTAGGTTAGGATGAGTTAGTAAAAATCTAGGACAGCAGAATTAGAAAAATTAGGAAAACGATAATAGATAATAAACATTTTACGAAGGGATATCCGATCTTTCACTTGCAAAACTGGTGTGTATATGAACTGCGCCAAGCACTATGTCCTGGGCCGATTCACGGTAAGTTCATCGAAAATCAATTCATCAAAAGCAAATTCATCGAAAATCAATTCATCGAAAACGAGTTCATCGAAAACGAGTTCATTGAAAGCAAATTCATCGAAAATCAATTCATCGAATGATCAATTCATCGATTCGATGAATTATAATTATTATTAGACATGTTTATATATAAAGGACAAGGGAGATTAAAAATAACACTGAAAAAATTTAACTTTTAATTTATATTTAAACAGCAACATTTCAACATTTCAATGGAAAGAAGAAATTAAGAATACATATTAAATTGAAACAGAGCCACAATTAAAAATGCACTCTCAAATATTTACAAAATATTTTTTTCGATGAACTGACGATTCGATGAATTGATCATTCGATGAATTGATTTTCGATGAATTTGCTTTCGATGAACTCGTTTTCTATGAACTCGTTTTCGATGAATTTGCTTTCGATGAATTGATTTTCAATGAACTCGTCGGTTACCTCCTGAGCCATTGCGCTTTCGTACCTCGTGCTACCAGTTTTTACCAGAGTACAATTTTTATAAGTGTTTGTTATTGAAAAAAAAAAAAAAAAAGTCACAGAAATATTTATGTGATTAAAAGAAAAATTACGATATTGTTTTAACAAAAAAAAAGAAAAATAATCTATACGATACTGGGTCAAATATACTGATATTAATAAAGTATCGGAAGATTAGTATCGATACTTTTTTATCTTTAAATAAGAAAAAAAAAAACACAAAAAAGCTCGGAAATAGGAAAGTATAACTAGAGCCCTGCAAATCCGCAGTTATCCGGGGATTATCCGCGGATATCCGCCGTTTTTCTGCGGATGCGGATTAATTATCATTTGAATCGTGTGGATGCGGATCGGATGCAGATAAAATATCATATCCGCTTATCCGCAATATCCGCGTGAACATGAAATCTTCGGTTTTTACACCTCTTTTCATGAAAATGAATCGATGTCATTTAGTTGTACTTACGGTAAGACTGAAATAAAGACACGTTACGGCCCATTTTTCATGCTTTTTATTTATTTTTGTTCTTTAGGTCTTTAGACCCTTCAGATTTACTTTATGCTTAATAATAATTTCTTTGGAATTATTGCCAGTTTATGAATTTAAAAATAATTATTAAATGTTTCGCATTATTTGGCATTTTTGGAAATATTGGTAAAAATTAACCATGGTAATTTGCGACATTTATAAACTTATGAAGATCATTAAATTAAAAAAAATTAAGATTTTAAATTATTTGAAATCGTCATAAAACTTCTATCTTTTAATAAGACGATTTTAAGAATTAAGTTTTTAATATTTGCTGGTCTTATAGCTCTTCTTTTTTATTGATTGGTCATAAATTTGATAAATTAAACTCTTCTCTAAAACAATTATTATGAGATATCTTAAAAAACTAAGTTTCTGACATATTCCTGTTTAAAGGTTTACATTTTATATAAACTTAGTTTAAGAGAGAGTCGAATAATTGTAATTACATCCTTATTTTTTAAGATGTATAATCTCAGTACGGCATTAGATAGAAAATATTTTTCTGAATCCAGTAAATGTATTGTGATAAAAATCAAAAAAATTCTATAGTGTTTTAAAGCTTCAGTAGTTATTTCCAAACTGACAGCAAATGTTGTTGTGCGGATTGTGCGGATATTTTTGCGGATGCGGATCGGATACGGATTTTTAATTTACAAAATCTGCGGATGCGGAATCTGGATGTGCGGATGCGGATACACTTAGAGCCCTGACTTAGAGCCAAAACTTAGAACCCTGCGTGGATACGTATCCGCGCAGGGCTCTAAGTATAACTCGTGTTCATTTTCACCTTGTAAACAAATACACAAGTAACAGTTTAATGTCACTCTCGAGTGTTCCAGCTTTTGCCGCACATGGCGCTGCGATCTTAAAAAGTTTCCTCTATATCTGTCATGTTGATTTTGTATACAATATTATCAAGTATACCATAGATTAAAATATAAAAATGTGCTTACCACTCCAAACCAGAGGGTCTCCCCTTCTGTTTACATTGCAACGTGCAAAAATGCAATGTTAAGAATATTATTTATATTTTGCTAAGATGATAAGTAGCAGATTTGGAGTCAGCAATTCCCTTCTGTTTACTCGTAACCTAATCTCTTCTTGCAAGTAAATATGTGTGTAACTTGATCTGCATGAGACATAGTGTGTGGGCTTTTAAATCCCATTGATTTTATTAGACCATTAATTCAATATTATTAAGCATTATGTAATTGTTATCTTATATTTCTATGAGAATTTGTTAGGTTTGAAAAAAATCTGCTTAAAGTCAAGGTTAGGTCTGGCATTTAAATAAATTTTAGATAAATTTAGTTAATTTAAAAACTTGAAAAACTTTTCCAAATCAACTTAGAAAAAAGAACTATAATAGAACTATACTAAGGAAGTCAGAGGCGTAGCAAAGAATTTATTAAGAATACAGAAAAATTGAAGTTAACTAGTACTAAATGTGTAAAACGAAATTGAGCAAACGAGCATTCATCTGTAAAGCGAATACTCCGATTAATTTTTAACTTATATGTATATTCGTGAGTCTTGTTGAGACTGGTTTATAAATAACTAGTGAGTGTACCCGAGCTTCGCTACGGCATTCAACTACTTTAAAACGAAGAAAGTAAAACATAACGCTCATAACGTTAAAGATAAATATATAAAACGATAATATAATTTGCAATTAACTATTAGACGATGGGAAATACAGAAATCTCCAGCACTGCCAATCTATTGGTTCCGCTCCAAATAGCAATACGAGCCCTGTCCACTATCAGTTGGCGCAGCTACGAAATTTTTACTTATTGGTGTTCAATGAACAGAATGCGCATAGCTTATGAAATCTAGGTAATATTTTATTTTCGATTAAGCATTTTAGAGATTTACGATTAATATTTACAACAATCAAAGTAAATTAATAAGAAAAAAATAATATTTCCATTGGAAAGCCATTAACTTGGAAACCTATTTCAGAAGTTACCACTGGGTAACGTCACCTTTCATTTTTATAACGGCATTAATTCTTCTAGGCATAGTATCTACAAGGTCTTGGCATTGTCGAGGAGTAAAATTATCTCATATTTCTTGAAGCTTTAGTCTTAATTCTGGAATTGTTCTAGCCGGTGTTATACGCAATCGTTTTTTCATTTCGTGCCAAAGTGTCTCGATGGGGGATAAGTCTGGGCTACTTGAAACCCACTCTAAAAGTGAAATAGAATGATCAAGGAACCATTTCAAAGTATTTTTGACGTATGGCAAGCGGCTCCATCTTGTTGAAAAATAAAATCCTCCCCAGAGATTAATGCATGTTCCATAGTTGGCAACAGAGACTCCTCTAAAATACTTAAATATTTGGCTGTGTTAACAATGCCATCGATAAAGTGAAGTTTTCCTACACCTCTTGCAGGCATTGAACCCCACACCATGACAGATGCTGGAAATTTCACATTCCTTTTCAAGCAATCTGGATGATGTGCTTCATGTTTCTGACGAACAACTCTGCTCCGATTGTTCCCTACACAGACTTCAAACCTAGGCTCATCGCTCCATTGCACGCTGTTCCTCTTTTCACAATTCCATATTTTATGTTCTCTTGCCCATTTCAACCTGTTTTTCTTTTGCTTAGATGTCAACAATGGCTTTTCCTTGGCCTAAGAAAGTTTTATAAATTTCTGTAAATATACATTTAAGAGACCAATTAAAAAAATATTATCTTATAAGTTCCAAATCCTAATTTTTAGCTTCCTTATGACATGTAGACCTTGAAACAGGTCTTCCAACAACATCGCTCCACAGTACACTCAATTGACTGTAGTTAGCACGTGTGTTATCCTTAATAATTCTTTTCAATGCACGTTTGTCATTGTCCGTCATTGTAGTTTTCTTCACGTACTGGGGCTTTGGGGCAACTGAACCACTTGTTTTGTACAATTTTACAATATTTCTAATACTGTATCTTAACCTAATAATTTTCCGATTTCGGAATTGGTTTTTCCTGTTTTTGCTAAGTTCACAATGATTAACCGAATTTTTTCATCAATAGCTTTGCCTCTGCCCATGTTTTAAAATTATGTAGACTTAACACTTTTAATACATCACAGTCAATAAACAAACTTTGTTTTCCAACGCCTACTACGCATAGCTACCGCAAAAACCCAGTTATTTTATATACAGTACAAGAATACATGAACTCAATAAATACGTTTGTTTTACGAATATTAGTTTTATAATCACAAATTAAATATTACGGAATAAATTCTGACCCCTTTGCTTCTAATATGATTATATTGTCAAAAAATGTACAAAGCAGCATTTACTTTTACTTATTATTTAATAATTTCTAAAGAAACTGAAAATTTCATAGCTGGGCCAACTGAAAGTGTACATCTTTCAACATTTCTGTGCAGGCGTACACTTTACACTGTGATAATTCCGTTATTATTAATCTTTGATGTATAGTGTGAAATACATTATGATTCTACGTCAAATGCTCTAATTTTTTATTCTAAAATAATTTATACATCACTATAAAACTCCGATGTTATGCACCCATAAACTTTATAATACAAAAACTATTAAGTTTTAAAACAGAAAATGCGGAGCACCAAGAGCACCTGCCCTATTCTATGCATCCATAACAAAAGCCATCGCGGGCCATAGGATAAACGAAACATAAAAGGAAATCCAAATTAGCTGATTAGCAAAAAACAAGGAAACCCGAACTAGCTGATGAGCAAGAAAAGGGAAATCCAAACTATCTAGTGAAAATGCGGAAATAGGTACGCGAGCAACTAATATCTTCTCGCGGGCCAAATCTATCCCACGGGCCGTATTTTGGCCATGCCTGTTTTGAAGGTGTTATAAAAAAGATGTTAAAAATTGATGCAATAGTTTTTCTATTCATTTGAGAGTATGTCTATTGACTAAACATTTTAGTTCAGTAAAGAATTTAAATTAACTAAACATTTAGAAGCAAATATATTTAAAAGCTTTCAAGGGCACTTGTCTATTTTGTCTTCTGTCGATTCTCACATGTGACATAAGTGTATTTGTGTGTACACATGTACACAACACACACATATATATGACTAACAATAGTTATGTCTATCCAGTGGTGGCTCGTGGAAACTCAAAATCTGGTTAAATAGATTTTTTTTTTTTTAATTTGAAAGAGAAAACAATCGGGACTAAAAAGTAATAATGAATTACCACGACGGGTGCTCACAAGGGGCTGGTCCTCGGATCTGGATACCCCCCCCCCAGGAAAGAAACAATCGTAAAATAATTTAATAAAACTAACAGGGCTATTCAGAGACAAAAAATAAACAGTGATTAAATTAAACATTGTCTAAATTCAGTGTTTAATTTTTTTTATTTCTTATTCAAAGACAATTTTTAAACACTGTATAATTTTTAAACACTGTTTTTCTTAGTTACAGTGGTTAAGTTGATTTTGTCTATTCAGAGACAACATTTCATTCTAGTTATCGTAGTTAACCCTTTACTGCATGAATTTTTATTTTTGGCTGAAATAATTCATGAGCAATTTGTTCTTATTAATAGAAAAATTAATTAAAAAAATATATTTGAAATATTAATTATTATTTTTATGAAAATAAGGTTTGTGCCATACATGGAACATTATGATTCTACATTATGTTACAAAAGAAAATGATTCCGTATTATTTTCTCGTCAATTGCTAGGTGTTCTTCATTAGGGATTATAAGCAGGCACCCTCGAATTTTTGAAAGAAAAGGTCGTATCTTCTAGTTGTCCTTTCTCAATTAATTCAGAGTTATCGTTGAAGTGCAAATTCCGCTTGATATTCTCAAATATATTGCAGCCCATTACTTGAGATGCTGCAGGATCCATTGCTGTGTATGTGGCATATATGAACATTCATGAAGTAACGTTCTGATTCAGTTTTAAAAGTAAAATAAAAATTAAAAATCGGAATGTGCCATATATGGCACACTATGCGGTAAAGGGTTAAGTTACAATGTAATCAACATCTTTTAAACAACGTATGTGGGTAGTTTAAATTTGTGTATTAAGATTATTATTAAGAGATTTCTAAATGAGTGATTAATTGGAAGAATATTTAGAAGATAATGAAGAAGTGAAGGATATAAATGAGTTTGTGTGTACAAATTTTGTCAGAATTTAAATAGACAGGGAAATTCCTTATGATAATTATAGTAATAAATTTTTTCGTGAAAAATATCGTTATTCTAAACAGGGAGTTACTTTATACACCACCTTGTTCAAAATGAAATTAATCATGGGACATATAAGATGGAGGGCATATAGATTCAAAATTACAATTATTATCCGAATTAAGATACTTCGGTAGGGGACATTCAGGACGTTTCAGTTGCGTTGGCTCTAAAAAAAGATGCTTTTATAAAATTGCATCAAGAAAAAGAAATGAGAAATTTTTATAATATGGCAGAGTGTCCATCTATTATTGGAGCAATATGTGGCACCCATATTAAAATTATGAAACCACCGGGATTTATACTAGGTATAAATTCAGTTGAATTTAAAAAAAAAGGATTAAAATCGGTCTAGCCGGTCTCGAGAAAATAATTTTTAAATTACCTTTAATATACCTCTTAAAACCCTACATATACCGAAATAGGTAAGGTAGGTGCACTAAATATTCTTTTTTTAAATCGGTCCAGCAATTGTCATATAATATTGGATGTATATCATTTATATATTCAGAAATCACTCTTACGACAGTATAATGTGTAAGAAAGAGAACAATAGCGACTTTACAATGTCGTAGAAAAAGAAAGTACATAAGAGCTATGTCGTTGATGGATCGTAAGGCTATAAATGTCATATTCTATCTCTTTCTAGCACATAAAAATTAGAAAGAGACCAAAATTAAGTTCAATTATTTTATTACCAACTTGCACAATTTTCAGCTGTCTTTATTTAAACAGTGTTTAGTTTAGATATTGTTTTAAAAAATAGTTACTATGTTTCTGAATACATTAATAAATTAAACACTGTCTAAATTTGAAACAGTGTTTAATTTAGATAGTGTTTAAAATGTTGTTTCTGAATAGCCCTGTAAGCAATTAAAAATAATAATCATCCTTTTTACTAATAAAAAATAAATTATACCTAATCAAAATTAAATTAATACAAAAGCCAACTCCTCTCTGTAAAAATTTGTATTATAATTTAATATTAGAATTTCTATCGATTTCTACTTTATTGATCGATATATGACTTTAGTCATATTTTGTTTTATTGTTTTTCCTAGTTACATAATGTTATATCTTTTTATAATTTAGTTTCTACGATTTTTATATTATTTATTATTTTGTAAATAAATGGTCGCCATTTTGAAATGGTTAAAGCATGATAATTTGATATCCTTGTAAAGCTGATTTAATGTACTTTCAAGAAAAAAATAAAATTAAATACCGATTCCCTACGCTAGATAAAAAGTTGAAACAATTTTCGTTGAAACCGGAAGTGATGCAGAATTCTTATTATAGTTCTTAAGTGGGCCCTTTTGTGTAGTTTAACTTTTCGTTTGAAGAATTTTTTGTATCTCTTAAAATAAAGGAGTTATTCGAGGTGCGGCGTTTCAAACAAACACCCTTTATAATTCATATTTTGAAAAAAAAAAATACAAATACAGGTGGGGCTCGCCCTCTTTGGCCCCTTATAACAAGTTGTCCCTGTGTATAACCCACACACACATACTACATACTTTGACATATTTACAGACACATATGACGTAACCCACTAACACACAGAGAAGCGTTACTCCTACATACGAATACATTTTAAACTGGCGTTAAGTCGTCTATCAAAAATAGACCAAAAGTCTCCCATCTCCTAACTGAGTTACTGTTTGTTTCAGAGGCGAGTGAACGAGTGCCAGAATGCCAGAGGTCGCTGCAAGGGGAAATGTCTTCGGCAGTAAGTACCAACCTGTTGATATTTCATTTCCAAGCCAGAAAAACTGCATAGTCTATATGAGCTATAAATAAACACACACGTATAAAAAAGTGCTATAAAAAAGTACATGCTAATGAGTTGACGTTATTATTATTCTGATTATACTGCTTAAATAATTACCTAGTATTAAATGGCGTCCAAGAACATTAAAAGGAAATTTATTAACCGGACAGTTACTGCGTAGTCAGAAATTAACATTAAAACTTATATCGTCTGCCATTTTGGTTTAGTTTCATTTTGACATTTCATATTTTGATAGTCGAGTAGTGTAGACGTAGAATAGTATATTCTGTAACAAGGTTGGAATGAGAAAATTCGATGCGAGTGGAACATTACCACGTCAAACCAGAGTCAAACCACGAGCAACGAATTTTCTCTTCCAACCGAGACACAGACCCTACTTTCTCCACGACCACCAGAAAGAAAAAAAAAATAACAAATAATAATTTTAACAAACATTTTATCTTAACAAATAATTTATATTACATAACAAATTAATCAATTAATTAAACTATTTTTTTTATTTATTATTTGTTTATATCGTGGTTCCTCACGTTCGCCTGCGGCTCGCGCTCGGAATGTTCCACTCGCATCGAATTTTCTCATTCCAACCTTGTTACAGAATATACTAAGTTAATATTCTAACACAAGAGTTGGAATGTTATTCTAAAGCACTTATCTTCTTATGCATTTTACGTGTATTTCATTCCATCACTTGTTATGGAATAACTGTTCCATACTTGTTGTCTTTAGTTTTGTAGGGTTACATTATGATATATGCAACGTTTACATTAAATAGATGCAACATAACTTCCTAACCTAAAATAGTGGCCGATGTGCGGCAAATTAAATTAAAATTAAACAAATAATAAATAAAAAAAAATAGTTTAATTAATTGATTAATTTGTTATGTAATATAAATTATTTGTTAAGATAAAATGTTTGTTAAAATAATTATTTGTTAATTTTTTTTTCTTTCTGGTGGTCGTGGAGAAATTAGGGTCTGTGACTCGGTTGGAAGAGAAAATTCGTTGCTCGTGGTTTGACTCTGGTTTGACGTGGTAATGGTCCACTCGCATCGAATTTTCTCATTCCAACCTTGTTACAGAATATACTATTCTGTAGTCAAAATTGGTTTTAGAATTGGTAAATTCTATAGTGGTCGTGGAGAAAATTTGTTACGGAACATTTTACGATTAATACTGCAATCCTGCGCAAACCTGTAATCTTACAGACGGAATCTGTAAGAAACTATCCATAACAACACATAAAACGATCGTCTGTACCTTACAGGTTTGTCCAGAATTCTACCATAAATAATACATTGTAATGGGTCAATTGTGTGCAAGCCGTAACGCGTTTCGTAAACAATCAATAGGCGTTATTAGTACCTATAGGCAGTCGGTTGATTCTGCTCGCACCCGCACATGCAGGGGCGCATAGTACATGTGTACATTACTACATAGTAATGCGATTATATTAGATTAACAAGTAGAAAATTACTAAATTACCCAGAAAATGATAAATAGTAATATAGATATACACAAAACCAATTTAAACGTGTTTAAAATGTGCACGCCACTGGTAACTGCCTGACAAAAAGATTTATTACTATCGCTCTTTCTGAGATAGACTATAAGCATATTAGCCATTGAAGCAGAAGAAGCTGCTCAAATAAATTTAAAAGATGTCATCAACCAATTTGCAGCTATAAAGGCCAGGAAAAAACAATTTCGTTAATTTTATTTTTTTCAATTTATCTTATTTATTTAGTTTGTGAGAAATTTTTAATCATTATTTTAAGATATTATTTTCAAAAAAAGTTGTGTTGTTTTCTTAATAACCTTTTTTTTTGTTGCGGAGGGGGGGGGGGAGCAAATTTTGTTGCTACGCTACTGAATAAAACTACAATGTAAAGTATATTATAAGCTGAAATACAGTCTGTTTCAAACGCTTAGGCGGAACTAGATTTTGCAATTTAGTTACTTTCATCGCTTAAATCGTGCTTTTCGGCCGTTTTGTTTAAGCTTTGTAAATCATACTTACAATAAACATTTTTTGGTTAAGGTTAATATCATTTTAAAATGTCATTTTCTTTATATTTTGATTTTTTGTGTAATTCTTAATACAAATTTCCCATTTATTTATTTTTTTGTCATTAAAATATATAAAAAAATAATTTAATTTTGACATAGGTCATTCGTTTCCATGGTTTCATTGTTGTAATTTTAAATTTTGACATTCCAACATGAAAAATGAAATAACCCAAGAAAGGTCCCTTGTCGTGACAACCTAAAAGAACGAAATTCCCATTTAGTTCCGCCTAAGCGTTTGAAACAGACTGTATCTTAAGCCACTAATACCGGAATAATTTTTTCTACGAAAATTTGCATAAAATGATTTACACTGTGTATTTAGAATACCATCTAACTAAAATTAAAATTTTTTGTTTATGTTCGTAGCATTATTCACTCTCGGACTGTTGACAGGAAGATAGCAATACGTTCGCAACACATAGATTTCAAGCGAGCAATACGTTACGCGGTACATTACAGGATCGGTTCGCTAAATTGGAACCAGCTTAAGTCAGCGTTTTTTTCTGCACACCTGGTTAGTTTTAAGTGATCGGTTCAAGCCGACTGGTAAAACTACTGCAAAATATTGATGTTTGTAGCCGTCCTTAAATTATTTGGAAATGTGAAACACATTACTTCTTTTTGTAAATATATGATCTAAAATTCTCCAATTGTGAATTTAGAGTAAAAGGTATTTACTCGTATTTACTATAGTAAGATCATAGACGATATTAAGATCTGATAGTAAGATTAGTTGAATTGAATAAGTAAATATTTATTTTATTCAATCAATAGTATCAATTAAATAAAGGTTAATATAAAAATATTGACAAACTATCTCTAACTGTAAATTTCTTTTTTATTAAATGAGTAAATAAAAGTCTTTCATTACCAAAACAAATAAATTATAAATAATATCAGTATTATTTTATTTATAAACCGTTATTTGTTTTTCATTTCAAACGAAATTAAGAAATAAGGACAAAAAACATCATAATGTTGATATGGTTGTGACGTAAGTGTGGTAAAAATGATAGCGGTTAAGCAATACTGTACTATGAATATTTAAAATATAAATTCCATAAAATATAGCCAAATATATTGTTAACTTCGTACATATATTTTGAACAAACTGACATTTTGATAACTAATGAAAAGAACATGATTATACTTGTTGAAGACGTAAACAGGAAATAAATGAAGCTTCCGATATTATTTCTTTACTGTACGAGGGCTCAGTGGCGCCCCTCCCCCAATAAAGAAGGAAATAACAATTTTTTAATTTTTTTATCACTATTACTTAGGTAAACATATGGATTTAAACAGAGATGAGGACTTTTTTTTTAGGTCATCACTTGTATTTCAAAAGCGAGGAACTTTTTTTTTGTATTACGGCCCCCCCCCTCCTTAAAAAATTCCTGAGTGTGCCTTTGCGAAGGCTACCTTTTAAGATTTTACAAAAACTAAACCAATGGCGAAGGGAAACCTCCGCTAGACTTGCCCTCCCATAAAAAAAAATATATATATATTTTTTTTTAAATATTTAGATAAAAATAAAATTTAGATAAAAAATTTCTTCAAAAATACATCAAATTATGTTCTATACAAATTTTTGTCCAAGGCTTGGTTTACTAGTTACGAATTAATTATCATGATCATGGAAACGT
Source organism: Liopterus haemorrhoidalis (assembly GCA_963971575.1). Taxonomy (NCBI): domain Eukaryota; kingdom Metazoa; phylum Arthropoda; class Insecta; order Coleoptera; family Dytiscidae; genus Liopterus; species Liopterus haemorrhoidalis. Next base: position 12,643,489 of record OZ020619.1, read on the forward strand.
TAAACACATATAAGTACGAAAAAATTGAGACTTTAAATAATTTTACAAAAAAATTAAAATTTTTTTCGTTCTATCAAAAAACGTCTCAAATAAGTAATTACATTTATAGTAACTTTTGTTCAATAAATTTTTTCGAAATATTTTTCTGTTGCTATATATTCACAAAAATCTTAAAATCGACACGAGTAAACTCCCATTTTTAGTCAACCGATCTTCATAAAAAACAATAGGGTTCTTCCCATTTAATAGAAGAATTTTTTAGTACCAGAACGAATTCCCTAAGTTGAACCGTTCTTGAGTTATCGTGTATACACACACACAGACACACACACATACGGACGGCACTTCGAAATTAGGTTTTTTGGATTCCCTGGACCATGAAACGTGGTCATCAGTCAAAATCTCAACATCAAAAATTTTCGCGCTTTTGCATGCGTTCAAACCTATTCTCGCAATATTTTTTCCACTCTGAAGTTGGTATCTCAAAAACATGGTTTTCGAAGGCTTCAACAGCTTCTTGAGGTGATGAAAATTGCTGTCCACACATTTTTTGTTTGACATTGGGGAACAAAAAAAAGTCGTTAGGGCGTAAATCAGGTGAATACGAGCAATGAGACTGTAATTCTATATTTTTCTCCTTCAAATAATCAATTGTTTGACGTACTGTGTAGGAGTTTGCATTGTCATGATGTGACGTTTTTGGTTGTTTTTTCTGATTTTGTCGATAACTCCTGGAAAACAAATTATTGTATACCATTCAGCATTAACTGTTTTTCGATCCTCTAAAGAAATGGTTGCGATATGTCCAGTACAACCGAAGAAACAAACGATCACTTTCCTGGAAGTTCTTCGTGAACGAACAACTTTTGTGGGTTTCGGGTCATCTTGGAAAACCCAAACAGTGGATTGTTGCTGAATTTCCGGTTCATATGAATAAATCCAAGTTTCGTCACCTGTAACTATATTGTATGCCGATTTTGCAGTGCCTAGGTTGATTTTTAGGGTTTTGTAGGTATGACCAAAAAACCCTTATACCGTCATTTTGTCGTCTGTCTGTCTGTCTGTCTGTCTGTCTGTCTGTCTGTCTGTCTGTCTGTCTGTCTGTCTGTCTGTCTGTCTGTCTGTCTGTCTGTCTGTTCGGTCAAAATTGTAGCCAAACGGCTAAACCTAGAGAGTTGAAATTTGGCATGCTTATACAACTCGTTGACCCGCACATAGGAAAAATACAAAAACATCTAAAAAACATATCCCTCTAAAAATATAAACAAATATGTGCTCATCGAAAAAAAAAATATTTTTTTTAAATTCTGAGTAGGGTATCAAATGAAAGCCCTTAGTACGTGGATTCACGATCAAAATTTTATTTTTGCAAAATAAATTATTTTGATGCGATTTTTGCCAAAATTGTGCAAAAAAAAATTTTGTCCCACACCCTGTAGCCCAGATGGTTTAAACTAAAAATCTGAAAAAATTCTAAGTAATGTACATTGGTGTGAATCGGAATAGTACAACAGGAATTTTTGATCAGATTATGTTTTCGGAAAATAACGCATTTTTTGTGTTTTTAACTAAAATATGTTAACTATTTAATACGTTGTGTAACATATCACAACAATAACTCTCGTGGCGTGGTTGGATTCGTCATGCGCTTAATAATATAAGTTAACTTGCAAACTAGGGTTTCGAATCCTGTTGATTTTATTTTTTATTTTTTTTTTGCATTTTTATTTTGTTTAAATTATTTTGTCAAAATTCTAGTTATATTTGGTAAATAGTGCATTTAATTTTTAAAAGCGTAAATTTAATAACCAGTGGAAAGTGTTGAAATTATAATTTAATTGTATGTTTGACGAAATCAAAGGGCGGGACTTATGATGTAAGCAACCAATGGAAGCCATAGGTGCAATTTTCAAAATCTTAATGAACTTTGCTATATAAAAAAAATACTGCATATATTTAGAAACTCTAATAATGGTATTAGGCATTCGAATTAAAATTCATAAAAAAATATTTTGACATAAAATTTGTTTTGGCATCCCAAATAATCATCGTTCAGTTACTAAATACCTGCAAAACCCAGAAATGTGTGAAAATTCACACTTCACATCAATTCTTTTTAGCATTCCCTTACACCAATCAACAAAAGCCTTTTTTTTGAGCTTTGGTCAAATTATGCCTAATCCATCGGGAACAGGTCTTTTTCACAGATAAATGTTCATGCAAAATCGAATGTATTGCAGTCTGCGATATGCCAAAGGATGCGTCTATCTCACGGTAAGTCACATGCCGATCTTCTTCAATCATTTTGCGCACACTATCGATGTTTTTTTGTATCACAACCAATTCTCGTCGACCTTCACGAGATTCGTCACTGACGGACGCACGACCACGAGGAAATTCTGCGAACCAATTGTACATAGTCTTTTCTGATGGTGCTTCATTACCAAAAGTTGACCGAAGCGAATCTATGCATTGTTGTTGAGTTAGGCCTTTACTAAAATCGTAAAAAATCGTCCAACAAAAACCTTCAAGAGTAATATCTATTTTTTCACAAACTTGTTTTTTTAAACGCTCACTGTCAACAAACTACTCGTTCAATTTATAAACTGCCATTGATTTCACAATATCAAATGTCAAATTTCACGAATATAATAATGACACATTTCAATATTGCCATCTAGTGGTCGTTTGTAAAAACATAAAAGTTAACCCTCTTGCTATGTTTTTTAATTCGAAGGAGCAATTTAAAAATACTGTGCCAGAAAGCTGATCTTTGATTGCCTACCGGCGTTACTTCAAACTGTCAACATCAAAATTCTGTCAACATGAAAATATCAGATAAATTAATCGCATGATTGGTTTTCGGATGCAACCAATTTTTAAATATCATAAGGTGGTTTATTGGAGCCAGTTTTGTGAAATCTTGTTAATAAAATAAATTGAATTAGTTTATAGTTTTTTTTTTTTATTGTTTAATATACCACATTCATCGTAGAATCAAGCACAAATTTTCAATATCAATTTTAGGGTTTTGTAGGTATGACCAACAAACCCTTATAGTCATTTTGTTGGCTGTCTGTCTGTTCGGTAAAAATTGTAAACCTAGAGAGTTGAAATTTGGCATGCTTATACAAATCTTTGACCCGCACGTATGAAAAATAGAAATCCAGAAAGGAGCTTATTACAATTGTTGTAAATTTTATAATGCACTTCCTGACGTTATAAAAAACATTACTAATTTAAATAAATTTAAGAATCAAGTAAAGCACCACCTTATTGAAAAATCTATCTACGATGTCAATGATTTTATCAATTAACAGATCTTATTTTATGTTCATTTTTAGGGTTTTGTAGGTATGACCAAAAAACCCTTATACCGTCATTTGGTCGTCTGTCTGTCTGTCTGTCTGTCTGTCTGTCTGTCTGTCTGTCTGTCTGTCTGTCTGTCTGTCTGTCTGTCTGTCTGTCTGTTCGGTAAAAATTGTAGCCAAACGGCTAAACCTAGAGAGTTGAAATTTGGCATGCTTATACAACTCTTTGACCCGCACATAGGAAAAATACTAATACATCTAAAAAACATACCCCCCTAAAAATATAAACAAATATGTGCTCATCGAAAACAAAAATATTTTTTTTAAATTCTGAGTAGGGTATCAAATGAAAGCCCTTAGTACGTGGATTAACGATCAAATTTTTATTTTTGCAAAATAAATTATTTTGATGCGATTTTTGCCAAAAATGTGCAAAAAAAATTTTGTCCCACACCCTGTAGCCCAGATGGTTTAAACTAAAAATCTAAAAAAATTCTAAGTAATGTATATTGGTGTGAACCGAAATAGTACAACAGGAATTTTTGATCAGATTATGTTTTTGGAAAATAACGCATTTTTTGTGGTTTTTGGTTCACAAAGTACAAAAGTTATACCAATGTAAGACACTCACATGCATGGCGAACGATGGCTACATGCGTTAGAGCACTCTTAAACTGGCTGGAAAACGAAGGGTTTCGAGTTCGAGTACGGAGTGAATTTTATTTTTTCTGTTTTTTTTTTTGCATTTTTATTATGTTGAAATTATTTTGTCAAAATTCTAGTTATATTTTGACAAATGTTGTATTTAATTTTTATGAGCGTAAATTTAATAACCAGTCTTATAATATGATTAACAGACGATAAATTATTTTAAAAATATCGTTCATTTTGCCGTGATTACTACAAAGTAAAATTTGTACTACACACTCAGCATACCGCCTTCACTTATTATATACCTGCGAAATCCTGAAATGTGTGAATATTCACACTTCACATTAATTTTTTATATTCTTACTATTTCTCTGTGACTACTATTCACATATGTATGTGACACAATATTGTATATTCAATTGTAATGTATGGTATATGTATGTGACAGTGAAATAAAATTATTATTATTATTATTATAATACTGAAACATCTAAAAAACATCCCCCAAAAATATAAACAAATATGTGCTCATCGAAAAACATTATTTTTTTTTTATTCTGAGTAGGATATCAAATGAAAGCCCATAGTACGTAGATTAACGATCAAACTTTTATTTTTGCAAAATAAATTATTTTTATACGATTTTTCCCAAAATTGTGAAAAAAAAAGTTGTGTCCGACACCATGTAGCCCAGATGATTTAAACTAAAAATCTGAAAAAAATCTAAGTAATGTACATTGGTGTGAACCGGAATATTACAACAGGAATTTTTGATCAGATTATGTTTTCGGAAAATAACGCAGTTTTTGTATTTTTTGGTTGACGATATATAAAAGTTATAGTTTTGTAACACATTATACTACAAGGCGTATCCTGATCTAATGGTTAGCTTGCTCGCTTGCTACGCAGCTAACTAGGGTTCGCTCCCGCGCAGAGAAGACAATTTTTATTTTTCATTTTTATTTTGTTTAAATTATTTTGTCAAAATTCTAGTTATATTTTGGCAAATGTTGCATTTAATTTTTAAGAGCGTAAATTTAATAACCAGTTAGAATTGTTGGAATTATATTTTCATTCTCTGTGTCATGTGTACGAAACCAGAGGAACGGATGATATGACTTAAAACAACCAATGGAAGCCTTAGGCGTAATTTTCAAAATCTTATTGAACATAGCTATATATATATAAAAAAAAAAAATACTGTACATATTTAGAAACCTAATTAATGGTATTAGGTATTCGAATTAAAATTTACAAAAAAATATTTTAACATAAATTTTGTTTCTAAAGCTCTTAGATTAACAAACGATAAATTATTTTAAAAATATCTTTCATTTTGCCGTGATTACTACAAAGCAAGCAAAATTTGTCCTATACACTCAGCATGCCGCATTCACTTATTATATACCTACGAAATCCTGAAATGTGTGAAAATTCACACTTCACATCAATTTTTATAGTCATAGTTCATAAACAAAAGCTCCAATGTCATGAAACACCATGGTTAAAATTTAACAGAAAAAAAAAAAATAGTTAATATTAAAATCTTTACTGTAATTGAGAATCAAAATTGGTTTTTATGAATTTATTAAATTCAGAATAAAATTCTGAACAATTTCTGTATTAAGTTTTTTTCTGTATAACCAACAAGGAAGTAGGAAAGAGTTTTTACATGTTAAATCTCTATAATGTACCTAGTCAATCCAACACACTGTATATTTATTACATAATCGGCCCGACCAGTGCCGGCTCTAGGGGTTGTGGCGCCAAAAAAAAAAAATTGACCAAAAATTTGTTTGTTCTCCAAAAAAAAAATTGATGTGAAGTGTGAATTTTCACACATTTCTGGGTTTTGCAGGTATTTAGTAACTGAACGATGATTATTTGGGATGCCAAAACAAATTTTATGTCAAAATATTTTTTTATGAATTTTAATTCGAATGCCTAATACCATTATTAGAGTTTCTAAATATATGCAGTATTTTTTTTATATAGCAAAGTTCATTAAGATTTTGAAAATTGCACCTATGGCTTCCATTGGTTGCTTACATCATAAGTCCCGCCCTTTGATTTCGTCAAACATACAATTAAATTATAATTTCAACACTTTCCACTGGTTATTAAATTTACGCTTTTAAAAATTAAATGCACTATTTACCAAATATAACTAGAATTTTGACAAAATAATTTAAACAAAATAAAAATGCAAAAAAAAAAAATAAAAAATAAAATCAACAGGATTCGAACCCTAGTTTGCAAGTTAACTTATATTATTAAGCGCATGACGAATCCAACCACGCCACGAGAGTTATTGTTGTGATATGTTACACAACGTATTAAATAGTTAACATATTTTAGTTAAAAACACAAAAAATGCGTTATTTTCCGAAAACATAATCTGATCAAAAATTCCTGTTGTACTATTCCGATTCACACCAATGTACATTACTTAGAATTTTTTCAGATTTTTAGTTTAAACCATCTGGGCTACAGGGTGTGGGACAAAATTTTTTTTGCACAATTTTGGCAAAAATCGCATCAAAATAATTTATTTTGCAAAAATAAAATTTTGATCGTTAATCCACGTACTAAGGGCTTTCATTTGATACCCTACTCAGAATTTAAAAAAAATATTTTTTTTTTCGATAAGCACATATTTGTTTATATTTTTAGAGGGATATGTTTTTTAGATGTTTTAGTATTTTTCCTATGTGCGGGTCAACGAGTTGTATAAGCATGCCAAATTTCAACTCTCTAGGTTTAGCCGTTTGGCTACAATTTTGACCGAACAGACAGACAGACAGACAGACAGACAGACAGACAGACAGACGACAAAATGACGGTATAAGGGTTTTTTGGTCATACCTACAAAACCCTAAAAAGGAAGTTGACCAGAAATTTGGTTGTTCTCTAAAACAAAGACGTCACCCAGGAATACGTTTGTTCTCTAAAAAAAAGTCGACCAATTTTTTTTTTAAGAAAAAGTCGAATTTGTTTGTTCTTCCGCTCCTATTTGCCAATATTTTCCGCCCCTAAGGCCTGTCGCCGGGGTTCTAGATACGCCATATTAGCAAATCACCATCGATATACAGCAGGAATTGATCTGAACTAATTCACTGATTTTATGCAACTAAATTCTGTTTTGTACGTCACTAGGTTCATGCGAATAGGTACCTGGTGCCCCGATGCAAAAATAAAAATGACGCCCCCTTTTCAAAAAATTTAAAATTATTTGTGTAGAAAAAATTAAGACCGTTTTTTAGCTCGCCAGTCTAAAAACGGTGCCGCTCAATCGTTCTTCGCGATGATGCTCCTTAATCTTGGCGCCCCGATGCGACGCATCCTTTGCTTCGATTGTGGAGCCGGCACTCGGCCAAGAACTAACTAACCTTTGAGTCCGCCCTTGTAAAGATCAACCTAATTTTACAATTACGTCTACATTTAAAACGCCGTTTCGTGGTTTTATTTATTACATATCGTATATTACTTTTTATTGTTTTTTAATTGTTTTTAATTGCAGTAGTTGAAAGATAAATGTTAAATGATATTCAACTAAACAGAACCTATCCCAAAAACTATAATTCCCCATTTAGAGAGGCCCCAACCCACGCCTAACTATTCATTTAACTAACGTCATAATTTAGCATTTGTGTCAATGATATCTGACGAGTAAATTGAGCGAATAATGTCCAGAAAATTTGGCTGCTGAAGCACATCAATGTTTGTTTTATTTTCTTGCTAAATAGAACGAATAAAATGTATATTTGTTTTACCGAATTTTGCACGCTACCAGATATTTTTTAATTGGAGGGGTTTCAGTTTTAGTTCATCGATTTCCAAATCGTGTTATGTTATCGATTTTGCAAATACAAAATCTTTTAACGCTACATATAACCCCAGAGATTACAAGTTTCTTATTCAAAACTAACAATCTGAAATAAAATTAGATACGTAGGGCGCTGGGAAAGTTTTGAGATACGGCTGTATAAATAAACATAGCAAATTTATTCATGCATCATTAAATGGACCGTTCTAAACATAATAGATCCATTGATAAATAAATTGTATGTAGTAAGTATATTGTTTGCAGTGCAAGTGTGAACTTATCAATATGAGTGAGTTACCGGGACGAGATCATCGTGCAATAATTTTGTACAATTTCAAACAGGGTTTGTCTGCGACAGAGTGTATGAAAATGTTTACTATTTTTTCTGAGAATTGTACAAATCGGAGCAGAGTGTTTCGTTGGTATAAACTATTTCAAACAGATATATTTAACCTAGATGATGCCCGTCCAGGAAGGCCCCGTGAAACAGTTACTCCTGTAAATATTGTTACGGATAAAAATCTGCTGGATGAAAATAAGCGAATTACATACAGGCAGATAAAGGAGTCTTTGCACATTAATGCACCAGCTATCCGTTCAGTTCTTTGTGACCATCTGGAAAGGATCTAGGAAAGTTTGCACGTAATGGGTACCTACCCCACTATCTGACTAATGCATGAGCAGTAATAAGAGTTAAATGGTGTCGAAAAATGCTAACAAAAATTGAAATGGAACACTCGAAATACGTGAACTCCATTATGACAGGGAACGAAAGATGGATTTATTATTAGGATGCACCATCAAAGTCAAAAACCAAGATATGGCTATTTGAAGACTAAGAAACTCCAACCGCGGTAAAACAATCAAGTTCTGTGAAAATTAAAATAATTAATATCTTTGAAATTATTTTGCAATGGTCCAATATTGCTCAGTGCTGTTGCACTGAGTCTAGTTAATAGAGCCAAAGTAATTTGTTCTTCTAAAAGGTTTCTAAAACTTGAATTGAAGAACATCCGTACCTCGTCATAAAATTATTACTGATGCTATCAGTCATAAGAAAAATGACGCACCTAGAACTGACGAAGTGAGATATGTCTCTATGCCCTATTATAAAGGAGTATCTGAGAAAATTGGTAAGATACTAAAGAAGCATAATATCCAAGTAGCCTTCAAATCGAGTTCGACTTTAAGATCTAATCCTATCATGTACAAAACCCAAATCTGTCCTAAACAAAAACTGTATCTACTCTATTCCCTGTCAGTGCTGGAAACAATATATTGGCGAGACTTGCAGACCTCTACATGTTAGGGTTAACGAGCATAAGAAGAAAGTTCAGCAGGGTGAAATTTACAGTTCCAAACCGGCTGAACATGCTTGGGAAAATGAACACTATTTCCAATGCAAAGATGCTAAACCCTTATGTATGAGGAAAACAAGTTCAAGAGAAAATTGTAAGAGTATGCTTTGATCGAAAACTCTGGAGATGCTATCAACCAAGCCAGCATAGAATTTCCTCAACTCTGGCTTTCCATTATTCAAAACAATCCTTTTAATCCTCAAGTCACTAATACGGTAACAAACAACTTATTACCACACAAGAATGTGACAAACAACCTTAATCCGGTTGTTAATCCTCAGCAGGTAGTCCCGTCCCTACCCATACCTGATCCCAACCACCCAACCAATAGTAACGCACCTATAACCTGCTCTCACTCTTACAATACTCGGTATAAAAACTCGAAGAAAACTGAAATGTTTATCACTTCTCGTGATCGCTGAAGACGGAAACAGATTGTTGAGCAGTTTCCGAAACGTCCTAATTTATTTTTTTGTATTACTCTTGAAGTATTATATCTCTTTTATACTAATACTCATTATATTGTACTATTCTAGCCTAGTACTATCTGCAATGGCAAACGTCCAAAATAAAGGTGTCCGCATTAAAATAATTGTCGTATTCTTCGGTAAGCGAGAGATTGCAAAAAACAGTTACGACCAAGTGGTCCGTTCCGTTTTGTTTGCATCTTACGGCCAAATTCACGCTTTGACACTTGGCGCTTGCATGAAGATATTGCACCCACGCATCGAGCTCAACTAACTAAAGAATTTTTGAATTTTTTGAATACTTGTAGTATTAGAACATCCTCCGTATTGTCCAGATATTGTTCCTTGTGATTATGGACTTTTCCCTTTCATCAAGGATAAGCTTAAAGGCCGATATTTTAAGAGCGAAGATGAGCGGCTTGAGGCCAAACCTGTACAGAAGTACCAACTGAAAAATGGGAAGACATTTTTAACAACACATGGTTTATAAGTATGAGGATGTGTATTAAACGTAAACGGTAAGTACTTTGAAAAAGTTTAAAACCCGTATTTCAAAACTTTCCTAGCGTCCTGCGTAGTAACAATTTATGCACCGAATTTTTATCCATCTAATAGGATATTTGTAGAAAATTGTAGAAAAAATTGTTGTACAAATGTTGTAGTTTCATAACATAGTAATAGATATCAGACAACAATATCCCATAACTTTTGAAATATATTCGTGAGTTTCAAATAACTCTTATATTTTATATAAAATAAAAGTTATTTTGTATAGAAATGTTCAAATAATACATCAACATTTTTTACCGACCGCCAACATATATAAGGGAGGTATTGTGATTTTGACATTTCGAGATTTCGATGGATCTCCACGAATTGATGTCCCTACATAACGTTTTGACTATTTTTAGCATGATGTCTGTCGGTCCGTCTGTCTGTCCGTCTGTCCGTCTGTCTGTGTACACGTGCAGAGCAAATTCGGCTGAAAATATTTTTATGAAACTTCATATTTAAGCGTTTGCCACCAATGGCACGAGTTGATCAACTTTTGGTAAAAATCGGTTGACTAAAAATGGGAGTTTACTCGTGTCGATTTAAGATTTTTGTGAATATTTCACACCAAAAAAATATTTCGAAAAAATTTATTGAACAAAAGTTGCTATAAAAGCAATAATTAATAACTTTTATTTGAGACGTTTTTTGATAAAACGAAAAATTTCGAATAATTTTTGTAAAAGTCTCAATTTTTTCATACTTATATGTAACGTTTCCATGGTCATGATAAATAATATCTCTGTTATAGTGCGTTCAAAGGTGAATTTGCAGTACACGGCATATGGAGTAGTTCTTTTTCATACTCTCTAATGGGTTTACACAATAACGCTATCCGCTATATTTTCTTGCTTGTCGACATTGCCAGCTCTAAAACGCGCTGATCTGTGAAGACGCAGTATTCTACAAATGGCCATTTGTTTTTGTTGAGTGTTATTTTGAGTTTTATAAGAGTTGATTTTTGTAAATCATACGAGTTTTTCATATTATTATAATTGACACATTTGACACTTTTACAACATTTGGCTACACCGCTCCCATTTGCCATAAGAGCTATACTGCAAACTCACCTTTGAACGCACTATAGAAAATATTAGGCCAAATTATTTCTCTGCTGCTAGAATGTATTTTATATAAGTACTTTATAATGGCGGTTGGTCCTGTGGTGGCCACAGCTGATTTTTTCTACATGTTATCAATGTCTAGACTCCGACTTGACTCAAAAAAAATTCTAATATTTTAAAATAAGCATGTTCGTATGTTTGAAACGTCCAATTTTTCCAAATTGTTGAAATTCTACAAATGGCCATTTGTTTTTGTTGAGTGTTATTTTGAGTTTTATAAGAGTTGATTTTTGTAAATCATACGAGTTTTTCATATTATTATAATTGACACATTTGACACTTTTACAACATTTGGCTACACCGCTCCCATTTGCCATAAGAGCTATACTGCAAACTCACCTTTGAACGCACTATAGAAAATATTAGGCCAAATTATTTCTCTGCTGCTAGAATGTATTTTATATAAGTACTTTATAATGGCGGTTGGTCCTGTGGTGGCCACAGCTGATTTTTTCTACATGTTATCAATGTCTAGACTCCGACTTGACTCAAAAAAAATTCTAATATTTTAAAATAAGCATGTTCGTATGTTTGAAACGTCCAATTTTTCCAAATTGTTGATCGCGATTCATTGCTGTTTGTAATAAACAGCAATGTTTAAAATACTATTATTTATTGTTTAATTTATTCTATAATTATAATAAATATAAACTGTGTGAGATGCAAAGAGACATCGTTGCTGAGCGCTAAACCTTTTAACTAACTAACTAACAATAGATAAAAATTTGCTGTGCGCGTTACTTTTTTACACTGCGTGCAATATGAGCAGCTTTATATTGTCACAATTATGGTATAATTGTATTCTAATATCCCAATTCCTTGAGTGGCATTTAGGCTGTGTAAGTCAGGGTTGCTGACGTACGGTTTTGGGAATTAAAGAATGTGCAGGGTGTTGCGTGTTTGTCAACATAAGTGTTGGACTACAGTCTTATGTGTTGATAAACATTATTATTTGTGCTGACTATGGTTTTTAATTGCTGCCCACAATTACACAAATGAAGAATGTTCCCAAAACAATCGAGGTAGGACTTGACGTCATAGTATCCTGGTTAACAGTTATAAAATGGTCTTAGGGAATAGAGTCAGGGTAGTCAAGTTGTAGTCATTCTTGTAATCAATTATCAATCCGCATCACGCTACCCAAGGACCGGCCCAGCTGTTGAAGTCGCCAGGACGAGATGTGAGTGTCGTCTACAAGGCTTCTCCACGTGTTCGCCTTGTGCGGATACCTGTGGCGTTTCGATCGTTCCTGGAGAAGCCGGAGCAAGAACGAGACTTACATCAGCTTTTAAACGGACAACACCAGCAGCCATTTTACCAACAATGATGTAAATTAATCTTATATAATAAATTTTGTAGAAAATATTCCGTTCGTGACAATATATTTGCAGCTGGACACATAATGCATTTATTATTTGATAGTCGTAGATAAATTAATTTCACGGGCAGCTCATTAAATGGGTTGTATTTGGGTCGATTTAAATTAAAAGCCCTAGCAATGAATTATACCAGAAAGTAAAATTCCGTTTTTTTGCTTTTGAAGACTTGTAGAACCTATTATATAATCTGCAATAAATTAACAAAAAATAAAACAAACTAACCGGGAACCTGTTAAATATGGAATTTAAAATCAAGGTGACATTCCTAAAAAATGTAGGTATATTAATATTTATAAAGTGCAGATATAGGAAATCATTAGAAATGTAGATTTTTTATTCCACGTTAAACAGGTAGACGGCGGTACCTATTTATGGGTGTAGTAGTTATGTAAATGTATTTGTTTGTGTATGTTTGTATTTAACCATCAATGCATTATGAATCACAAGGCGTGGGGAAATGTTTACAAAGCAATATTGTGTTCATTCCATTTATCTTTAATGATAATTTATACGATTATGTTCTGATTGAAAAATAGATAAAATGATTTCGCGCGTGAATAAAATGCGTATTCATTGTTCGAAGATCTAGAGCAGTGGTTCTCAACCAGGGTAACCGGTTTGAGGTAACCGGTAACACGACCGGTATTTCGGAAAAACATTATAGATTTAATACTGTTGATGCAGTAAGACAGACTGTAGGTTGTTGACTAGTCAATGAATTCGACCAAAACGCTAGAAACAGTCTTAATACGACATCGCTTGATTTCAACATGTTGCAAGCGACGTTCCTGAGTAAAGCAAATGTAGTGAAAATTTTTGTAATTTGCGTTAAAAAATAAATTCTTTTACAATTATGATACTCTTTTATTAAATAGCGTAGAGCTTTCGTCTACGCAGTGGTACAAACTGTAGCATTTCGCGGGTTACCCGGCAATACCTCATATCTGCATACATAGAAATTTAAAGGAGAGATAAAAAACTACTTTATGTCAGCCGTTTTTGAGTTTAAGATAAAAGGTAATGCTTTGTACGAAGCTTAGACCTCTAATAATTTTACTTGTTTAAGAAGTATTGTCACAACTTGTGCTCTAATACGTGGGTTACAATGCAAACCAAGAACTTATTTTTGCTAAAAATTGTAGATAGGAGGTATTGCCAGGTCACCAGTGATTTGTAGTTATTATATTAAATCCGTTGCTGCGTAAAATGTTCTGTCACAATGCAATATTAAATCAAAATCGTTAAAGCTATTTATAAGCATGAAGTGTGCACTGCAAATAACTTCATAAATACCTATAAACTTCAACAATATTGTTCTTAGTAACATTCACTGTTACTAATGGGTAATAATTGCCTCTAATAGTTGTTTTCGCAGGTTGGCATAGCAACTAATTTGTCGTTTGGTAGAACAGCTCGCTTATACGGTTTGATAGATCTATAGATGTTAGACCGGGAGCTCATGACATTTTTGGTCTCCGATTTCATACAGCATGCCTTTTGGAGGAGAGAATATTTACCCTGTGACAACAAAAAAGAGATGATACTAAACCCCTGCACGCTTTCCGGTCATAGGGAAAATTGCATTTCCACTTGCACAAAAATTTTGTGTTTTTATCTGATTTAATATTGCTTGCCCTTTTGTCAAAAGAAAAGAAGCCTTTTGTGTTTAGCTCAAACACAACACAACGTAGGGCAAGACGAATAAAATGGCCAGTACATAAATTTCCCAACCGTTACAGTACGTATACGGGTTCACTTTCACTTACATTAAAATAAAATGTAATATTAATATTTTTTTAATTTTTAATTTTATAATTAAAATTTGTATACAAGTTCACTCTTGTGTAATGTAATGCTCATATTAAAGAAAAATACTCATTTTACCTAAAAAGAAAAAAACAAAAACATGGCATGCAAAATAAAATCACAAAAAAATTTCTTTTTTTGCAACTTCTTTCGAATTTTTTTCAATGTTGGGGTTCCTGCAATATGCCTGCCATTTTGTATTTGAGCTAAAAACAACATTATTTAGTGAAATGTAAAAAGGCATGCTAAATAATATGACCGAAATTTTCCAATTTTTTTGCAACTTTTCTTATTATTTATGATGTGATGGACTTCCTCGGCATGCATGCCATTTTGTATTTGAGCTAAAAACAACATTATTTAGTGAAATGCAAAATGGCATACAAAATAATATGACCTAAACTTTCCAATTTTTGTTTTACAACTTTTCTTATTATTTATGATGTGATGGGCTTCCTTGGCATGCATGCCATTTTGTATTTGAGCTAAAAACAACATTATTTAGTGAAATGTAAAAAGGCATGCTAAATAATATGACCACAATTTTCCAATTTTTTTTGCAACCTTTCTTATTATTTATGATGTGATGGACTTCCTCGGCATGCATGCGATTTTGTATTTGAGCTAAAAACAACATTATTTAGTGAAATGCAAAAAGGCATGCAAAATAATATGACCTAAACTTTTCAATTTTTGTTTTACAACTTTTCTTATTATTTATGATGTGATGGGCTTCCTTGGCATGCATGCCATTTTGTATTTGAGCTAAAAACAACATTATTTAGTGAAATGTAAAAAGGCATGCTAAATAATATGACCACAATTTTCCAATTTTTTTTGCAACCTTTCTTATTATTTATGATGTGATGGACTTCCTCGGCATGCATGCGATTTTGTATTTGAGCTAAAAACAATATTATTTAGTGAAATGCAAAAAGGCATGCAAAATAATATGACCTAAACTTTTCAATTTTTGTTTTACAACTTTTCTTATTATTTATGATGTGATGGGCTTCCTTGGCATGCATGCCATTTTGTATTTGACCTAAAAACAACATTATTTAGTGAAATGCAAAAAGGCATGCAAAATAATATGACCTAAATTTTCCAATTTTTTTTTTGCAACTTTTCTTTTTATTTATTATGTGATGATTATGTTCCTCGGCATGCATGCATTTAAATTTTGGACATATTACATTACAATTTTTTTATAGAGGTTTTATGACACAAACTTTAATTCTTTTCATGTGCATGCTGTATGAAAACGCGGAAAATCATATTTTTTTTATTACAAGATCACGTGACCGTTTGAGCCCTTTGGGACCCTGCGAATCGCATGCCTATAATTAAAAGACTTTAAATTTGTTTTAACTTTCTTTTGACAAAAGGGCAAGCAATATTAAATCAGAGAAAAACACAAAATTTTTGTGTACGTGGAAATGCAATTTTCTCTATGACCGAAAAACATGCAGGGGTTTAGTACCACCCCTTTTTTGTTGTCACAGGGTAAATATTCTCTCCTCCAAAAGGCATGCTGTATGAAATCGGAGACCAAAAACTGTCATGAGCTCCCGGTCTATGTACACCAGAACCATTTTTGGAGATTTTTTAGCTTTTAAGTTCTTTTACCCAACTCTTCTTTTGTTTATGGTTTTCCCTAAATTATAAGTTTTTCTTTTTTTTTACATTATATACAATTCAATTCTATTCAATATATTTACAGATACTTTAATTTTGTCTTATTAATGGTATAAAGCATGGTCCTCTAGACCAGCGTTTCTCAACCGGGGGGCTGCGGCCCCCCAGTCGGTCGTGAAGGCTTCGTAGGGGGGCCGCGAAGTTATTCAAGATCGAAACATGAAAATATAATAGAATATTTTATTTATTATTATATTTAATATACTTATTTTGACAACTAATTTAAACTACAGGCTATTTCAAACGTTTAAGCGGAACAGAATGGAATTTAAATTTTCTTAAGTTGTCACTAGCTAATTTGATAATGAGTAAAATGGGCTTTTGCTAAAAACAATGATCAAAATTTTCATTGATTCGATAAAAGTTACTAGATTTGAAAATCTAGTTCCGCTTAAACCATAGAAACAGACTATAAGTAAACTATATCAAGGTCAAATAAAGTGTATGTGTTGGTTAATGCGTTTCTATGACAATGGTTCGCAATGGAGATATTTCAAGTACTTCCAAGTTGTACTTTGAAGTAGGTACGACTGGAACGTGCAATATTTTTTATTATATTATTTTTTATTACTCTCCGAGCTGCAGATAACTCAAGAGTAAGGACGCGAATATATTTAAATAAAAATGGAAGGCACTTTGAACACTTGTAAATAAAAATACTTTACTTTCTTTCAAGTTGTTAATAGGGAATATAATCGTCATATAAAAATATCACAGTTTTTTGTTAACCGTAAGATATTAAAAAAATGTTGTAAAAATGTAAATGTTGTTTCTTTTTAAAATCTCTATCCAAAGATACCCTATATGCCATAAATTCCCATATAGAAATTCGAAATTGTACTTGATATCCTGTACTTCCGGTTTATTACGGAAAAATTCAATACTACCATTAATTTTTTTTGATAAATTTTAGTTCAAAATTTTCCCAACTTGCACACATTGCGTCTTTCCGAGAAAAATCGTGTACCCTCTATCTTGATATACCGTATATATATATATATATATATATATATATATATATATATATATATATATATAGGGGGGCCGCAGACAATATTTACACAATTTCGGGGGGTCCCATGCCAGAAAAGGTTGAGAAACACTGCTCTAGACCATATATGTGTCTCATCTATGGTCTTTACCAGCGTTCCTGCAGTAGTGAAACAAACGTACCAAAATTTATTGCAAAAAGTACCTATATGGAGCAGTTTTAAAAGATCATGGATGTTCGCAAGGAGAATCGTAATTAACAGAGCCGTCTTGGGCCATGCAGGGGCCCTTGCCACAGAGTTTGGGGCCTTTTTATAAAGTAAAAAAAAAGTGAATGAAAACATCAGTATGAACTTTTATTAGTGACTTTATTGGTTAACTTTAACAAATCAAATATGAGTGAAGTGATTACTATTTTGAGAATTGGACTTACATTAATGATTATGGTTTCTTCCGGGATTTCTGTTGTGCAAAATCTTTTATTATGTCCTCAAAGTCTAATTTTTGAAGAATATCACTTTCTATGCACATAATTGACAAATTAATAAGTCGTTCTTGTAACATAGTCGTTCGTAATCCATTTGTTATTCATTTTTGCCGTGAAAATGAGCGCTCTCAAAAATTTTATAAATAGCTTTAAATCACATACAAAAAATATAATATCTATTATTGTTTCAATATTGATTGTTTAAAATTGAGTTGTTTGTTTCAAATTATTGAATATTTTTCATATCCCTTAGTTTGTTTATTTTACTATCTATAGAATATTATATGGTATAATAATGGTTATAAGCTGTTCACTTTTGTAAGAACAAAATAAGAGGAAATTTTGTTTTCAATAGTTTGCATCTTTGAAATTGTATGTCATGTTGGTATTAAATAATGTCACTTTTTACCGACCGCCAACATATATAAGGGAGGTATTGTGATCATACCAATTTTGACGTTTCGAGATTTCGATGGATCTCCACGAATTGAGGTCCCTACATAACGTTTTGACTATTTTTAGCATGATGTCTGTCGGTCTGTCTGTCCGTCCGTCTGTCTGTCTGTACGTCTGTCTGTCCGTCTGTCCGTCTGTCTGTGTACACGTGCAGAGCAAATTCGGCTGAAAGGATTTTTATAAAACTTCATATTTAAGCTTCTGCCATCAATGGCACGAGTTGATCAACTTTTGGTAAAAATCGGTTGACTAAAAAAGGCTCGTGTCGATTTTAAGATTTTTGCGAATATTTCACAGAAAAATATCTCGAAAAAATTGATTAAACAAAAGTTGCTATAAAAGCAATAACTAATAACTTTTATTTGAGACTTTTTTGATAAAACGAAAAATTTCGAATAATTTCTGTAAAATTTTTCGAAATTTTTTCCAAGTCTCAATTTTTTCATATTTATATGTAACGCTTCCATGGTCATGATAAATAATATCTCTGTTAGAAAATATTAGGTCAAGTTATTTCTACTCTGCTGCTAGAATGTAATTTATATAAGTACTTTATGATGGCGGTCGGTCCTGTGGTGGCCACAGCTGATTTTTTAAAATGTCGATCCATTTGACATATGTCACAATGAAAAATGATATCTCAATTATAATGACCATTTACAGCGTAAAGAATATTTTTAATTGACATTTAAAGTCAGTAATTTGCTATAAAAGTAACCAAAATAACCAGATCTAGTTTGTCCTTACAAAAGTGAAAAGCTTATATAATCTGTCTCATTTTGTAATTCGAAACTAGATCTGGTTACTTTGGTCACTATTGTGGTGTACATAGACTTTTATGGAAACATGTGAACTTGTAAATCTGGCTTTTAAATGTGTGGTTAAGTTTTATTATATCGAGATTATATTCACTCAAAAATTATGTATGTCAGATAACAAACTGACATGTCAAAATTGCGATTGCCAAGTCAAAACTGTGATAGACATGTCAAATATTTTGAAAGGTGCCACTTCAGAATTACCACCCTAAGATGATATTTTAAATATACAACATAAAAAATGAATTTTCCCCTCTTAGTTTCGTATTACAAAATGAGACAGATATAAGCAGTTCACTTTTGTAAGAACAAACTAAGAGGGAATTTTGTTTTCAATAGTTTGCACCTTTGAAGCTGTATGTCATGTTGGTAATAAAAAATGTCACTTTTTTAAAATGTCGATCCATTTGACATATGTCATATTGAAAAATGATATCTTAATTATAATGATCATAACCTTATCAACCTAAAGTCGGTTTTACAGTGTAAGAATTATTTTTAATTGACATTTAAAGTCAGTAACACACCATAAAAGTAACCAAAATAACCAGATCTAGTGTGTTCTTACAAAAGTGAACAGCTTATAATAGTAAATTTTACTATATACTTCTGCATAATTGTGTTTTTAATTTTATAATTGAAAAACAAGAATAAAGTAGGTTTTACACGATTCAATTTATTGATCAATTAATTGATCAAATAATTGACAAAAAAATTGATCAATTTATTTTGATCATTTTTTCATCAATTTTTTAGGGAATTCTAGGTATATTTTTATCTGTTAAGATATTGCCAACTGTTTAGTTGTAGCATAACCTCGAAATATATAGATTGTTTCGTTTTCAAATGTGACAGTACCTCGCAAGTTCTAATTTACCATCATCTAGGTTATTTCTTTTATTTTTGTTCACAGCTCGTAACTTTGTGAAGATTTTTTTCAATATTTTCATTCTGATAAATATGTTTTACAGTTGGTAATGTAAAAGTTTTCAAAATAATTGATAAATAAATTGATGCGTGTAAAGTGATGCTTTTGTTTCCAAGGTTACCAATACATTTTTCAATTAATTGACAAAAAAACTTGATCAATTTATTGATCAATTAATGGAACTGTGTAAAACCAACTTAAGAAGGGAATTTGGTAAATAAATTTAAACCAAAAGTTATACCGGTAGATATTTGATTAGACTCGATTTTAACTTGTTATTTGAACCGGAACCGAACCGGAATTTTTAGACGAACCGAAACCGAAACTAGCATAAAAAACATTTACTTGGAACGTAACCGTAAATCGGAATGAAATAAATTTGGGTTCGACTCTCTGATTCAAACGTGCCACAATACCACCTACCAGGTCTACAAGTATTAAATGCGGATTTTTAAAAAATAAAACACATTAAACTCAAAAGAACAGCAAAAGTTTATTTATTCAAAGTATGCTCCATTAGAAGTTATACATTTTTTCCATCTTTCGGGCAATTTGTGAATACCTCGCCAGTAGAACTCTTCCCCTTTCCCCGCAAACCATTCATCTAGCCATTCTTTCACATTTTCATATGTACAAAAGTGCTGCTCGGCAAGTGCGTGACCCATCGATGCGAACAAGTAGTAATCTGAAGGGGTCAAGTCTGGTGAGTAAGCGGCATGGGATAGCACTTCCCACTTGAGTGCCTCCAATGTGTTGCAAACTGCTTTTGCCTTATGTGATGGAGAGTTATCGTGAAGAAAGATTACCTTGTGCTGTCTTCTTTCGTATTCTGGTCGTTTTATGAGCAGCGAATGGTTCAATTCGATCAGTTGTTGTTGGTAGCGTTGGGTATTAACTGTTTCACCAGGTTTTAACAATTCATAGTAGACCACACCCTTTTGGTCCCACCAAGTACAGACCATTGTCTTTTTGCCAAAGCGATTCGGCCTTGCAGTTGATGTGGATGGTGAGCCTGGGTTCACCCATGATTTTTTGCGTTTGGGATTTTCAAAATAAATCCATTTTTCATCGCCAGTAATGATACGATGCAAAAAAGACTTTTTTTGTATCGTGCAAGCAAAATTTCACAAGTGTTTTTGCGTTTTTCCATCTACCTCTCATTCAATGCATGTGGAACCCATCTGCCGACTTTCGGGATCTTACCCATCTCTCGTAGGCGATTGATCAAAGTCACCACTTTTGAAACGCTGAAACCATCGTTCACATGTATCTTGCGATGGAGCATATTCACCATAAGCTTCTCGAAGCAGTCGGTATGATTCAGCAGCAGTTTTTTTCAAATGAAAACAAAACAGTAGTACTGTCCGCGAATGCTCTTTATTTGGCACAAAATTTGACATTTTTAACACAGTAAAACAAAACTATATGATCACTTTTCAAATTATAACCTATACGCATTTGACACTTAATGATAACTTAACAAAACGCCATATGTGTTGAAACTTTGAACTATACACTCTGTTCGCGCGGCAAGTTAGAAAAAAATCCGCATTTCATACTTGTAGACCTGGTATATCGAAAATCGGCACGAACTTTCCGGACAACCTGATATTTGCCGGAAATATTTTAAACAATGAGAATTAAAAATTTCGTGTTTAACAGTCGTTTGATTAAAATTCTACAACTGTCGGAAATAATTAATATTCTGTGTGTAGTACAGAGTATTTGTTTAAAATTCCGTGCAATTAAAACAGAGATGCACAAATTAACACATAAAAACAAAACATAACATACATATTAAATGTATGCCTGTTGCCCTAGTGGAGATTTGGTCCACTTGTGTTCTATTGCATTTATATTCATATATTTTAATTTATGACGCTTTTAACGTTAATTGATACTAGAGTTGCATTTGTAAGAACAGTTTTAGATTTTAACAGGATATTTCGTTTCCGTTTTAAAAGATGTGAGAAGAATATATAATTTACCGGATATAACCTTTATAGGGCGATTTTATCAAAAATTCTAATTTAATTTATGTTATTCTCGACATATTAATGTCCAAAAATGTTTGACCAGGAAAAAATATGTGAGGGTTACCATTAAAGTTTTTACAAAAACTAAGAAAGAAAATTTTGTTTTGGAACAAACTTTCATTGCTTTTCAAAATATTCGCCTTTAAGATTTGTATACTTTTGTATGCGTTCTAACCAATTCTCGAAACATTTTTTCCACTCTAAAGTTGGTATCTTAAAAATATGGTTTTCGAAGGTTTAAACAACTTCTTGAGATGATGAAAATCGCTGTCCACACATTTTTTGTTTCACATTGGGGAACAAAAAAAAGTCGTTAGAGGATAAATCAGATGAATACGGGCAATGAGATATTAATTCGATGTTTTTCTCCTTCAAATAATCAATTGTTTGACGTGCTGTGTGGAGCTTGCATTGTCAGGACGAAGAATGATGCGACGTTTTTGGTTGTTTTTCCTGATTTTGTCGATGACTTCTGGCAAACAAATTGTTGTATTCCATTCAGCATTAACTGTTCTCCGATCCTCTAAGGCAGGGGTGGGCAAATCTTTTGGCTGTCGGGCCACATTGCGGATGAAAATTTGACCGGGGACCAAAAACAACATTTTTTCTAATTTTAAATATTGTTTTTGTTACGAAGGATATTTTATAAATTTTAAAAGCAATATTTTTAAACCAAACGTGTATTTATTATGCAATTTAAATAAAAAAAAATCAGCTGTAGCTACCACAGGACTGACCGCCATCACAAAGTACTTGTTTAATTTAGGTTGATTTATCAAAAAATGTCTCAAATAAAAGTTATTAGTTACTGCTTTTATAGCAACTTTTGTTAAATCATTTTTTTTCGAAATATTTTTGTGTTGTGAAATATTCTCAAAAATCTTAAAACCGACACGACTAAACTCCCATTTCTAGTTTACCGATTTTTACCAAAAGTTGATCAACTCGTGCCATTGATGTCAAAATTAAATTTCATAAAAATCCTTTTAGCCGAATTTACTCTGCACGTATACACGAACCGACAGACAGACTGACAGCCATCATGCTAAATATAGTCAAAACGTTATGTAGGGATCTCAAATCGTGGAGATCCATCGAAATCTCGAAATGTCAAAATCGGTATGATCACATTGCCTCCCTTATATATGTTGGCGGTCGGTAAAAATTGAAAAGAAAATTAGAAAGCATAAAAATTTTAAAGAATATTGGATGGACAGTAATATTTTTGCAGGACACAATATTTTATAAAATGTTTCGCGGGCCGGATAGTATTTCAGCGCGGCCGGTACCGGCCCGGGGGCGGCCTTTTCCCTGGCCTGCTCTAAAGGAATGGTTGCGACATGTCCGATACAATCGAAGAAAAAGCGATCATTTTCTTAGAAGTGCTTCGTGAACGATCAACTTTTGGGGGTTTCGGTTCATCTTGGAAGAACCAAACAGTAGATTGTTGCTTAGTTTCGTCACTTGTAACGATGTTGTATATGGATTTTGCAGTGCCTAGGTGAATTGTTTTAGCATTCCCTTACAACAATCAACACAAGTCTTTTTTTGAGCTTCGGTCAAATTATGAGGAATCTATCGGGAACAGATCTTTTTCACAGCTAAATGTTCATGCAAAATTGAATGTATTGCAGTCTGCGATATGTCAAAGGATGCCTCTATCTCACGGTAAGTCACATGCCGATCTTCTTCAATCATTTTGCGCACATCATCGATGTTTTTTTGAATCACAACCGATTTTAGTCGACCTTCACAAGATTCAATACTGACGGACGAACGACCACAACGAAATTCTGCAAACCAATTGTAAACAATCTTTTCTAATGGTGCTTCATTACCAAAAGTTGAACGAAGCGAATCTATGGATTGTTGTTGAGTTAGGCCTTTACTAAAATCGTAAAAAATCTTCCAACGAAAACCTTATATCCATTTTTTCCACAAACTTTTTTTTTAACGCTCACTGTCGACAACTACTCGGTCAATTTATAAACTGCCACTGATTTCACAATAACAAATGTCAAATTTTACGAATATAGTAATGACACATTGCAATATTACCAAATCTTATTGCTGTTTGTGTATCAGTCAGGTTGTGGAGTACCCATAGCATGCAAACTTTCCTAACTACCAGATGGTCGTGAAAAATTGAACGGATAACTGGTGCATTAATGTACAAAAACTCCTGTATCTGCCTGTATGTAATTCGTCTATTTACATCGAGCAATCTTTTAACCGTCGAGATATTTACAGGAGTAACTGTTTCACGAGGCCTTCTTGGGCGAGAATCATCATCTAGGTTAAAAATTTCTCAGCGTGAACGGTCGTGTCACGATGTGATACGGAAAATTCACGGCACGCGCTCATCACTAGTAGACAGTGCGTTGATAGGTACGGGAAGCAAAGATGCAGAGGGAGAGATAGTTTAACCACAACTGTTGATAAAGACCATATTATTTCCACGGGCATAGTTTTTGACCCTATTCTTTAATATATAGACTACCTCAATGCAAAACGCAGTATAATAATTTTCAATTAAAACTGACGTCTGTAGAGCTGTAAATAGATCGGTTTACTTGCTATATAAATTATCCATTAATATAAGAATGATATAACTATACTTACAAGTAATTGAAGGTTATATTTGTTATTACATATAGGCGCATATTGTTTACTAACATACTAGTAATCGCGTCATAAAATGTTAATATCAAATCAGTTATCTCAGTCAGTCTAGCAATCTTATTAGTAATTTTCCGTCAACCTATTGCGATATTATACACGGAAAAGCTCTGTATCATTCTTTGCATCACTTTTGAGGTACAAATCCGAGATGGAGACGTGTTATCGGTTAAACCTGCTGAGTGGGAGGGGAAATACTCAACGCTCGGTCTCCGACAAGCGGCAAGTCAGTACTGAAATGTATATGGCGTGTAACTTATTTTTGCTAAACAGTCCCAGAATATTAAATCGAGACCTTATTTGCCTAACTTTTAGAAACTTTCTCACTTTTAGGATTAAACTTTTTATTACGTAATACATTTTTTAATTGTGCATTCAGGTACGCACTTCGGCTGGGTCTCAGGGGCTTGACCCCCTAGGCTAGGGGGGGGGGGGGTAACGATTCTAAAAAAAAGGAGCAATTTCGTACGAGCCATTTGAAACTTATTTTTGGGCCGGATTCAGTCCGCGGCCCATAATAGGCTGGACACCACTGCAGTATATGGATCAAAAAGTGTCTCCCCAAATATGTTACTCACCAGTCGCTTCTGGTTATACGCAGCCATTGAATAAAAATACTGGAGGTCTGCACGGGCCTATTTTGGACCACCTTTACCCGGCCCGGACCGTTTTGTTTCCAGTCCGGCCCAGCCCGAGCCCGAAAATATTAATACAATTATTGCATATACCCGGCCCGAACCCGACAAAATTTTAAATTCGGCCCGAATAAACCTCGTTAAAAAAATATTATGATACAATAATTGCTTACAATTTGTAATAATTATAAAACTATGTATGTTTTAACGAAGGTTTAAAAATATATTATAAAGGTATTATTATTCTTATCCAGCCCGAGCCCGAATATAATACATGGCAGTCGGGCCTGGGCCCACGGGCCAAGCCCGAGCCCTTGCAGCCCTCTAAAAAATACTAAAGGAAGAAGTATTATATGCTATTTGGGACCAAGATGGTCTTTCAAAATGGCGGACAATAGTTTCCGGCTGTACAGTGGCGTAGGGCCATTTATTAAAATAATTGTTATCGGTGCAAAAAGCAAAAATATGAATCAAAAGAAGCTAAAGACAGGAGATGCAAACAATCAATAAAACACTATTATGCATCTGTAATTTATTATTATAAAATTAATGATACACAAAAGTAAATAAATACATACAGAATTTATAGCAGAAAATTATGACAGTTCGCCGTTGTCCATAAGTAACGTATATATTGAAATTTATCAAAACCTCATTAATTCAATTACATAATATGAATAGAAAATACTTACGAATGAAAAGTACTTCTTTTAGTCTTTGTATTTTGCGTTTTTGCTCGGCCGCAGAGAGTAAAGTCCATTTACCGTAACTTTGTATCTCCTTTTCGTCGACTATGAAAAAGCATTCGACTCTGTCGATAGAGAATGCATTTGGGCTGAAATGCAAAATATTGGAGTGCCTGACAAAATAATATCTCTGATTAGAAATAAAGTCCATTTACCGTAACTATGAAATGACGTCACAGTTGAAAAACTCACCTTGTTTCGTAAACTATCAAAAAAAGTTAGGTTATATCGAACACCTTCTAAAAATATATTGAAAACCTATATTTCCTATGAAGGAAAGGAATTAATGTAAATTATGATGCACAGCAGTTCTTTCTAACCGATTTGTCGCGAAATTTACGGTTTATATTATATTAAGTGTGTAATGTAGTATTAAAAATAAAAATAATAAATTTCAGTGTACAAGAATCATCAGAAATATTTGTTTTTAGAAAAGTGTCGTGTTAT
This sequence comes from Liopterus haemorrhoidalis, assembly GCA_963971575.1. NCBI lineage: Eukaryota > Metazoa > Arthropoda > Insecta > Coleoptera > Dytiscidae > Liopterus > Liopterus haemorrhoidalis. The sequence goes on from OZ020619.1 coordinate 12,669,883, forward strand.
TTTAATACTTTTTATACAATTTACTTTAATTTTTCGCCTGGTGTCACATTGACACAGCGGGTTCGGGAAGCAAACACGGAGTGTTCCGAGTCACACTGTTTAACTCCAGACCGCTCGAATAAACGCGTTTAGACCTTTTCTCGAACGCTCCGAGCTTGCGTCCTGAACTCACTAAATTATATCGGAAAGCAATGATAAAGAGTCAAATTTTTTATTATTCGAATAAAAATTTTTGAATTTCAGATGTTAGATACAATTTTGTTTCGAATAATGAATATTCAAATATTATATCCAGTCAAACAGTTTATTACCGCTAGCTGCAAGTGTAAATTTCATGAGTATGCTAAAATTACTTTTGGTTTGCATCTGATGATAATAAACCGTTCTACGTAACAGACCTGTAGGTTAAAATTGCAAAAAAAAAGCGTAACAAATGTAAATAGAACATATTTTATTAACCATATATAATATTTGTTTATCGACCAAGATACAAAATTAAATATTGTTTTTGTTCACTTACATTACAAATTATAAAACCTTTTAAAATATACCACAATATACAGATAAACACAATATACAGATAAAAGTACGTTATAGAAATATCACCCATCATATTTGATATCTACTACTCTTTTATGAGTTTTAAAAAACCCTTAAAGTTTAGTCTGAATCGCTCTGTAAGAAATGGTATTTTACTAAGGTACCATTGCAGTTTTAAAAAATTAACTTTACCAATATCTCGAAAACTATTGCTACGATCAAGCTAAAATTTTATATCTAATACTCTTTTATGATTTTTAAAAAACTCTTAAATCTTGGTTTCAATCGCTCTGTTAGAAATGGTAGTTTACTAAGGTACCATTGCAATTTTTAAAAATTAACTCAACCAATATCTCGAAAACTATAGCTTCGATCAAGCTAAAATTTGATATCTACTACTCTTTTATGAGTTTTAAAAAACCCTACAATTTTTGTCTCAATCGCTCTGTAAGAAATGGTAGTTTACTAAGGTACCATTGCAGTTTTTAAAAATTAACTCGACCAATATCTCGAAAACTATTGCTACGATTAAGCTAAAATTTGATATCTACTACTCTTTTATGAGTTTTAAAAAACCCTTAAATTTTAGTCTTAATGACTCTGTTAAAAATGGTAGTTTACTAAGGTACCCCTTTCATGTAATTTTATATTAATAGTGTCGACAGTAACATGCTCTCCTAAAATCAAATTAATTATCTTTCAAAATAATTAATTAGAGACAAAACCATCCTTTGAGCACGGTTACTTAGAGCTTTGGGCATTTTTTTACAATTAAATTAAATATATATATATAACCTCACTGTTAATTGTAAGTACCTAAACGTCAACCTGACAAATAACGATTGAACAATCCAATTTTAAACTGACAACATTGGAAAAATCTACCAACTATAAATAAATAAATGTACTAACTGAGTTATAGATTGATGTTGATTAAAACATATCATAACGTTGGTACTTAAATTAACCAAGTGTGACGTCATCTCATATTTATTGTGAATGGAGTTTATACCTAACAATTTTGACAAGGTGCCAAATTACAGGTTAAATGCGTGTTTTTATATTAAATTTTAAAAACTATTATAGCACTGTCTTTTATTTACGATTTATAAATTATGAATATACTTTAAATTATCAAAATCAAGGTAATAAACACTTTTTAATACGAAAACAACAAAATACTGGCAGCCCTTGTGGTCGTTGGAGTGACGTCATTTCCATCCCAAAAATTTGCATGAAATTTTTGAAGCCTCCTTCCTTCCGTCAGTACATATTTTTATGCTACGTACATTGGCGTAGCGTTAAAATAGAAATTGTTTATTTATGCAACCAGTTTTACACAAAAGTACAGTTGGTTGCAGTAGGAAAAGAGAGATGAACATTCTGCTGACAGCATTTTCCAAACTACGTGCCGGGGAACACCGAGGAAAGTGTTTCATGAAAAATTATCAAAATTAATATGAGATTTGCCACATTTGCATTTCGCATTAGCCCGATTAGCCTGCTGTGTGAAGCAAGCAGACCATCTCTGTCGTAGAATTCTGTCCCTATTTGTCAGGAAAAGAACTTAAACCTATTGGGGAAACTTCCTAAGCGCCCTGACATCTGGTGGCAATTTGCGGAAGATACGAGAATGACATTGTTTTGTTTTGTTCAATGGAGAAATATGTGTTTTGTTGTTGTTTGTGTTTTATTTTTGTGAATCATGGAAAAAAACAATCAATTTTGTTGTGTAACGTTTGGAGGCAGAGAGAAAGTGGATCGTAGGTTTTTATAGACCCAAAAACTAAAAATGGGCAAGAATCCAAGCCCATGCATACACGTTTACTCGTTGCATTTTATGGAAAGTAATTTTTTGGTTCTGCCATTTCGCATAAATAAGTGGTTGCAATTGGTAAAAGAACTGCCATTGTTAATACAGCGAGTAGTGGATACACTGTTTTCACACTAAGCCAAAAACAATTCAATATTTGCTTACTAAACTCGGTTTTAAGTTTTGTGTCACAACTAAATTCGGCAAATTCTTCTTGGGCACTTAATGGGAGATGTTTCACTTGTTCCTTTTCTACAAGGAATGGTTTTTGCACCCAGATAAACTGTTTAGTAGTTAAATCTGATCAATTATGATTTTCTTAATTAAAATATTATCGAAATTATTTTCAGTGATAAAATCATGTACTTGAAAACATTACGAACGTGCCATTTTCCACATTTGATTTCCATAAGTTTATCTTCTTCATAAACGCATGAGGGTCGCGACCCCCACTTTAAGAATTACTGAGTTAAATGATATAAAACTGATTTAAAAAAAAAATATATTTATTATGAAATTAATACATGTACAAATAAATTCACATTTAAAAAATACATATCGATACATAATCAATTTTCGTATTTAGCCTTACCAGGAGAATGGCAAGTGCTATGCCACAAAGACCTATAAGAAACTGTGCGTGGCTTTCAAGTTTTTAATAATTTATTATTATTGTTTGACAATTTTTTTTTTACAAAATTAGTAAATAAAATCTATACATGTAACAATAAGCAAAATCTATACACGTATCAATACAAAAATACAATAAATACAAGAAACACAGAAAAGAATACCTTGACTAACTGTAAATATGTAAATGTGTAAATATAATATGTGGATTTAGATTATGCGTCACGTAATAACAAGTAAAATATTTTCAATTTCCAATTCAGATAAATTTCTGCAAAACGTATTTGTCGAGCAAACCGAGTTAATGTTATTGTTACAATTTTGTTTTTTTTTTTCTTCACTCATGAAACTTTGAAAGGCGTTATAAACTTTAGGGATTAGATAAAAAAATAACGCTGGCCAATACTTTTAATATTGCCAAACTAATTTAAAAATAAATATATTTCTAGACGCTTTTTCTTCTAGAGTTAACGTATAATTTGAAATATACATATACAGGCTGTTTGTTTGAAACGGGGCACCCCAAAAATCTCCTTTATTTGTAAAGATACAAAAAATCTTCAGAACAAAAGTTAAAGTAGACAAAAAAGGCCCATCTAAAGGTTACTATAAGAATTCTGAGGCACTTCCGGTTTCACCGGAAATGATGTCAACTTTTGATCTAGCATAGGGAATCGATAATTTTATATTTTTTTCCTAAAAGTACATTAAATTAGCTTTAAAATGACACCAAAAAGTCATATTTTTATGTTAACTATTTCAAAATGGCGACCATTTATTTACAAAATAATAATCAACATAAGTTTTACAAAGTTGAACGTAGCAAGCTTTGAAAACAATAAAAAAAGAAACAAAATATCTCTAAAATAAACTATTTGACTATTTAGAAAAAAAAACTATTGCTTTTTAAAATTATTTAACAAAAAAAAAAAAATTACAAATGTTTTACGCTTGTTATTTATAAAACATTTAATTGAAAAATTAAAATTTAAGTTATTTCATGTTATTTCAAATAATAACTAGTTATAACAGTTTATTTTAGAGATATTTTGTTTCTTTTTTTATTGTTTTCAAAGCTTGCTACGTTCAACTTTGTAAAACTTATGTTGATTATTATTTTGTAAATAAATGGTCGCCATTTTGAAATGGTAAACATAAAAATATGACTTTTTGGTGTCATTGTAAAGCTAATTTAATGTACTTTTAGGAAAAAAATATAAAATTATTGATTCCCTATGCTAGATCAAAAGTTGACATCATTTCCGGTGAAACCGGAAGTGCCTCAGAATTCTTATAGTAACCTTTAGATGGGCCTTTTTGCCTAGTTTAACTTTTGTTGTGAAGATTTTTTGTATCTTTACAAATAAAGGAGATTTTCGGGGTTCCCCGTTTCAAACAAACACCCTGTATATCTGTTATTATCATAATATATTATAGTTATATAATATAGTTAGGTTTATATATTGTATATCTGTTAGGCATTTTATAGTAGGGGTTGTTAACCAAGTTGGAAACTTGCTCGTATTAATTTTTTTGGACGGAACAAAAGTGGTAAATTCGTGAAAATATTATAAAATATTCTTACGATATGTAATACGGTACAATGTATATTATAAAATAGATTCCGGTTGTATAAATATGTATATTTATACAACCAGTTTTACCAGAAAGTACACCTGGTTGAGGCGGAAAAGAATAGATGATGAACTTTCCATAAACAGTGGTGTGCTGCCAAACTTTTAACAACCGGCTCTCAAATAAAGAAAGAGAAAAAATAATTGCGAATACTAGTTATGCATAGGGTGACCATCCGTCCCGGTTTTAGGTCAATTGTCCCGGTGTCCAGAAAAATGTTTTCGGGACGGTCGATTGTCCCGGTTTTTACATAATTCTGTATTTGTAAGAAAAGAAATATGACAATTAGTTAATATGAGAGGTGAGGACCTTTTTTTTTGCTCTTCATTTGGTTTTGGGAGGTGAGGACCTTTTTTTTGCTCTTCACTTGGTTTTGAGAGGTGAGGACCTTTTTTTGCTCTTCACTTGGTTTTGGGAGGTTAGGACCTTCTTTTTTTTCCTGTGTCCCGATTACCCTTCACTGAAATCTGGTCACCCTAGTTATGCATAACAGGTGGGCACCTAAAATTGGGGGGGGAGGCTTAGAACACAAAATTAGGATGGACCGGGACCAACATTTTTATCGCGTCAAAAATCAAAGAAAATTTTACCTTTCAAATTAAAATATTGACCTAAAAAAGTCCTCACTTCAAAAACAAAAGTTATGATCTAAACACAAAAAGGTCCTCGCTTTCGAAATGCAAGTGGTGACCTAAAACAAAAGGCTTGTGGGCTCTAAAACATTCACGAGCCCTAACAACTATATGTTCGGACACTTCATAATTTCTATCTAAATATTTTTCTTGTACACCGTTACTCACTAAATATATTTTTGATTCATTTTCTGAATTCGATTTTAGATTTAATTCTATTTTGACTACTCTATAATGATAAAATAGAATTAAAAATATATTTTAATTAGGCTTTAACATTTATTTAAACTGAACTCACTTGACAATTAGGGTTGGATTTTGTTTTTAATTCTGAAACAATTGCCGGCACATTTTTAATTTCATATTTTGATGGTTTGTTAATTTTGTGTGAACTGTTGTAAAATGGCTCGAGGAGAGTGTTCTCCACAGAAAGTGACATAATTAATTATAAGTATGTTTTTTAAAGGGAAACAATAATAAGTGTAATTGCTAGAGATATAAAAATGTCAAAATCTACAGTTTTTGACATAATATAATCGTATGATGAAAACGGTACCATCGATACAAAGGGAAAAATCCAAGACGTCCGACTTTAGTATCAAATCGACAGAGAAGAGAACTTGTGAAAACGTGTAAAAAGAACAAAAGTCTACTGTTAGAGAAATAACGGCAGAGTGGACTGAGGCTGGAAGATCTAAAATTTCCAGAGAAAAATACAGAAAGTGGATTCATAAAAGTGGACTTAGTTTTTATAAGGTAATCATACCAATGTAATTTTTTTCAGTATTTTATTGAAACAGAAATTCGACATTTTAGGCAAAAGAAAAACTGTTCTTAAACTGAACAGCAGAAAAAAAGCGCTTAAGTTAGTGTAAAGAGCGATGGGCATGGACAGAAGAACAGTGGAATTCGTTTATTTTCAACGACGAGTCCATATTTGATTTAAGTGTAGATGATAACAGAAAACGAATGATTCGGAGCCAAAATGAAGCGTTTCATAAAGATTGCTTAAAACGCACTGTTAAGTTTCCTGCTGGGGTTATGAATTGGGGCTGTATGTCCACAAGAGGTGTGGGATGTTTGCGGTTTGTTAATGGAATGATCAACGCAGTTAAATACCATGATATACTAGAAAACAATTTAAAGCCCAGTGTCGAAAAATTGTATCCTAGGGCACAATTTAGTTTCCAACAGGACGGCGCCTCCTCACACACGGCCAAAAGCACTTAAAACTGGTTCGAGAAGAATCACATGATCGTACTTGATTGGCCATCCAGTAGTCCTGATTTAAATATTATCGCAAGTCTTTGGTATAAGATGAAACAAAAAAAAATCAGCTGTGGCCACCACAGGACCGACCGCAATCGTAAAGTACTTATATAAAATACATTCTAGCAGCAGAGTAGAAATAACTTGGCCTAATATTTTCTAACAGAGATATTATTTATCATGATCATGGAAAAGTTACATATAAGTATGAAAAAAATTGAGACTTAAAAAAAAATTCAAAAAATTTTACAAAAATTATTCGAAATTTTTCGTTTTATCAAAAAACGTCTCAAATAAAAGTTATTAATTATTGCTTTTATAGCAACTTTTGTTCAATAAATTTTTTCGAAATATTTTTCTGTTGTGAAATATTCATAAAAATCTTAAAATCGACACGAGTAAACTCCCATTTTTAGTCAACCGATTTTTACCAAAAGTTGATCAACTCGTGCCATTGATGGCAGAAGCTTAAATATGAAGTTTCATAAAAATTCTTTCAGCCGAATTTGCTCTGCACGTGTACACAGACGGACAGACAGACAGACAGACAGACGGACAGACGGACAGACAGACGGACAGACAGACGGACAGACAGACGGACAGACAGACCGACAGACTTCATGCTAAAAATAGTCAAAACGTTATGTAGGGACCTCAATTCGTGGAGATCCATCGAAATCTCGAAATGTCAAAATCGGTATGATCACAATACCTCCCTTATATATGTTGGCGGTCGGTAATTAGAAACAACCCACAGAGGAACAGTACTGGAAGGTTTGAAGGTCAAAATTAAGGAAGTATAGGATACAGTTATCATAGAAGAATGACTTCTCTTAAAACTCGCTAAATATATATTTATATAATAAATACTAATTATGAAACTGATTTATCCAAGTAAAAATATTGTAAGGTTGTCCTATACATCAGTTGTTATAGTACATCAGATTTTACTCATATCTTATATAAAATTTATGTAAAATTTGAAACAGACATATACATGAATTCAAAATGATTTCGTATCCTCGGGCCTGCAATCCCACAGATGACGGACGTGAAAGGCGTGCTGGGGTATAATTTAGAGCGTTTTTGTGTTGTCGTTTGCTGAAGCACTGTGTTCGTTTACTGGAGCATGGTGTTCGTCTGTTTTGACTGACTGTTGTTGTTGCTAACCAATCTATAAGTAAGTCGTGTGCAACTCCAAAGTGCGCTGGTTTCTGCTCGACTAGGCACGTGAGTAAACGTCCGTCTCTGCTGCCGCTGCTTCCGGTCTGCACCACAGTAATGCTGCATGCATGCGTCTTGTCGCTTGCCGCATTTCCTCCACACGCGTTATGTAGATAATAGGATTCGCCAGTGGCTTCAGCATCACCAGCAGATAGATTACAATATTGTACAAGTAATAGGACTCCAGCGAGGGAAAATAATGCCCACTGAAACGGCAGTTATCGCATACCAGGACGTAGGATAATATTGCAGGTAGTATGAGAAGTACGAACGAGCCGAGTATGTACAGTGAGGTGTGGACTGCACGCACGTTCATCTGTAGCAAGTAAGCATTGTTGTAAGAGCATGCGAGGGTAGCGAGCGTGAATTGTGACAAACCATGAAACGCTGCCTCGAATTTGATATGTCTTGGTGCGTTGTATGTTGACCGTCTTGATGCCGTAATCCGCCCATTGCAATGGAACCCTGTGCTTCCATGGTCAACTGGGCGTGTATTACCATTAGGATGTGCAGGTAGATAGGTAGCATGAACAGCAGGGGCAGTGCAAGAATAAGGGTGTGATATAGCCTAAAGGGCAGGACGTGCCTGAAGTGGGCCGGACACATGCCACTCTGATGCCTGAATCCATCTTCTTGCACTGTCATGGTGACGAACAGGATGGCATGAGGCAGCAGCCAGAGGACTGCTATGAGTAGAATGACGTTACGGCTGGTCATTATGTTAGGGTAACGCAATGGCCGCACGATACCTATGTGATGGTTGATCGCAAGCGCCAGCATGTGGCTCACTGCCACGTTAAAACTACTGCAGATGAGAGCAGATTCACAATAAGGTACATGTTCGCACTTACCCTGAGAGACGCAGGGTCTCTATGACGAACATCTTGCACGGCGAGATGTCCCAGTCGTATACGAGCCACAGATAGGAGCAGGCTAACTGGTACAGAAAGAGCAGCGAGACGTAGAGGTCGGAGACTGTCAGGCTGAGCGACAGTTGCAACGTGGGGGAGATGGTGCCACGTATCCAGTGCACGGCCACCAGACACCAAGTGTTTACCGCTACTGCAATTATGCATACGAGTACGAATATCGGCATACTCACATGGTACACGTTCTTCAAGTTGTCGAAGAGTCCATCAAACGTACTGCCGTTCATTTCCGTTGAATTCATAGTCAGTGACACCTGAAACATGGGCAACACATATACCGGGTATCGTATTTAAACTGGAATGTATGGGGATCTCGAACACTACAAGAGATTTGACTTAAATTAGGTCAAATTATCACTATAACTATTGCATTTGAATGACTCTTCATTTGTTATGATAAAATGCATAGCACATTATACCGGGTGAATTATTTAAGGAGCAACATACATGTTTCACATATAATGTTAATGAAGTGAGTTTTTTCAAAAGTAAGATAGCCATAAAACAAATGCTTATCGTATCCATAGATAAGACTAAATATTAATAGAGAGATATTGCAAAGTGAAAAAAATCTGACTTTATTAAAAGAAACCTCTAATAAAGTATCCTGTATTAAAATTTTTCATAATGTTTTAAAGAGTGTTATTGCAACGGTGCTCTTGCTTCATACTTTATTTTGAAAAATATGCCAAATTGATAGATCGAAATCGTAATGAATATAGAAGTTAACTGCAACCCTTATATGAGTTAACTGCAGCAGACTATTTTTAACTTCTTCCCACACTGCACAACCATTCGCAAAAGGGTTTCGTGATACAATTTCTCGGGGAAGAATAACATCGTCCTTGTATTTAAATCGTAAACGTTTTTTATCTTTAACTTGCAACATTACTCACAAGCAGTGGCGCACCCAGGGAGGGGGCTCGGGGGCCCAGGCCCCCCCTAAGAAGGAAGGAAATAAAAATAAAAACACACAAATACACTAGAAAATTTAAAAAATAGGGATGAGGACCTTTTTTTTAGATCATCACTTAAAATTTAGTTAAATCATCACTTATTCATAATTTAAATAATAATTTTGTCTTCCGGGCCCCCCCTAACAAAAATTCCTGGGTGCGCCACTGCTCACAAGAACTCTGTATTTTAATAAAATAATGAAATTAAGGATATATCAACTGCGCATACGCACATGTCAAATAAAGAAAAACTTTATTAAAAGATCAGTAGAACGGAGGTTGCAATATCTCTCTATTTCTTTAAAATATTTTTTGGACTTAACTACTAACATTATTATTTTTGTTTGTATGTAAATATAAACAAACTAATAAAAATTCATTTATTGTTTCTAATTTACTATTTTTTAGCCGTCTAGGAACTTTATCATGTTAAATAACTATTATATGTAACCAGAATTGCATATCTGTTGCAAATGAAATAACTCACTTCATTAACATTATATCTGACACCCGGGTGACACTGGCATGTAATGACCTTGGCTCGAGTTTTAGTTTTCTGGTACATTGGTAGATGGCGACAGAGTGCAAAATAAATTACGAATATACCCGACTTCGAACGATCAGAAGCGTCGTGTTCTAGCTGTAGATCAGCCGCCATTAGCTGTCAAACACATGAGAGTTGGTGTTGAAGTAATACGCATTTAAGCTTATTAATTTTGAAATACGTGGTTCAAATAATGGAGTTTTATTTCCAATTTTGGTCATCTTATACTGTATTTGATACATACATTGTACATCTCGGGAAGACAGACAAAAATTGATTTTCTTATAATGATCTGAAATGTGTAGAAACCAAATATGAGGCCGAAAAAATAAAAAAACGGGTATAGCCTTCAATTTTATTAATACAGCTTTTGTAATTAGTAATTATAATGTTGTGTTTAAAATAATATTTAATGTTGTGTATAATTTTTTGTTTCACAAATAAATAGCTTACACCTTTTATTTAGATTTATTTATTTAAATTCCTTATTTATATGTTATATTAATGTATATGGATTATTAAATATATATGTATTTCTTTGTTAATTGTAAAACTTTTCATAATATAAATAATAAAATATATTTAATACAATAATAATGGTAATTATGGACGTAAATCAGATAGTAAAATTTAAATTTGGCGGTTGTTGTTGTTTAGTTCATTGGTACATTCCTAGAGGGAACGTACTAATTTTTTTTTGCTGCCAGTGTCCGTTCTTAATATATTGTGTTCTGTGATCTGAAACATGTATGTTTCTCCTTAAATAATTCACCCGGTATATAAGCAAGAAACTAAAACAGTGCTAAATCTAAACTAAACTCTTCCAGGCTTATCTATCTTGGGTCTGTGTTGGTCCGTATTTATTATATTTGGATAGTTCATCTCTCCTTTATTTTGTCTTCTTTTTCTTCTCGTATTGCGGTACGGTGTCCATTCTATAATCCTCTTGCTCCATCTATGATCCTCTGTTCGCGTTGTTTGACCATTGGCGCACCCAGGGGAGGGGCCCGGGGGCCCGGGCCCCCCCTAAGTAGGAAAGAAATAAGAATAAAAACACACAACCACACTAGAAAATTTTAAAAAAGAGATAAGGACCTTTTTTTTTAGATCGAGGTCGTCACTTGTATATTAGAAGTGAGGACCTTTTTGTTTTTAGGTCAATCATTTAGGATTTTCAAAGCGAGGACCTTTTTTTGTCTTCCGGGCCCCCCCTAACAAAAATTTCTGGGTGCGCCATTGTGTTTGACCAGTCCATTTCAATTTAAGATTTTTGTATGTTCGTACAGTTTCTCTTGTTTTTGTTATGATGTTATGATATATTTTGTTATGTCCTGAGTTCTGTGTTTCTAAGTCTTTCGTACTTACATTTGAGATCCTCTTTTCCAGTGCTCTTTGACAAACATGTAATTTTCTTATCTATTTCTTAATCAACGCCTATAGTGTTATTGTTTTTACTTTAAGTTTGCTGACCCAGATAAATGTAGCTGCTGACATATTCCAGCTCTGTGTTGTCTATTGTTATTGTTGGCATTTGTACTTTTGTTTTGCCACTATTCATTGTAAGGTCCACTCTTCTTCCCGCTTTGCTTAGTGCACTTAACGTCTTCTGTAGTTTTACAATATTATTGTCATGTATTTTTTTTTTTTTTTTGCAGTAATAATAATGTCATCGGCAAATTTGAAATTATTTATATATTTTAATGCCTGCATTTTCCCTGTTGTTTGTTGAAGACTTTTTGCAAAATGCTAATGAACAGGTGACGAAATCGAATCTCATTACCTTACACGTGGCTATATTTTGGCTTTCCTATTTTTATATATTTCTTTCACTATGTCAATATGACATAGCGATACCTTGTTCATGAAGGGCTTCTTGCATCGATGCATGATTTATTGAATCTAAATATCGAAATTATATAAAAAAAAAAATTGATGTGAAGTGTGAATTTTCACACATTTCAGGGTTTCGCAGGTATTTATTAACTGTGTGATGATTATTTGGGATGCCAAAACAAATTTTATGTCAAAATATTTTTTTATGAATTTTAATTCGAATGCCTAATACCATTATTTAAGTTTCTAAATATGTGCAGTATTTTTTTTATATAGCAAGGTTCAATAATATTTTGAAAATTGCGCCTATGGCTTCCATTGGTTGCTTAAATCAAAAACCTCGCCCTCTGATATCTTCAAATATAGAATTAAATTATAATTTCAACACTTCCCACTGGTTATTAAATTGACGCTTTTAAAAATTAAATGTAACATTTACCAAAATATAACTAGAATTTTGACAAAATAATTTAAACAAAATAAAAATGCAAAAAAAAAAACTGAAAAAATAAAAATTGACGGGATTCGAACACAGTTTCTTACAGTAGTTTCAACTCACTAAGCGACAACACTACCACTGTGCTATACAGGATCACTCGTTTACTATGTTAAATAGCGGATTAAATATATTACATATTTTACTTAAAAACACAAAAAATTCGTTAGTTTCCGAAAACATAATCTGATCAAAAATTCCTGTTGTACTATTCCGGTTCCCACCAATGTACATTACTGAGAATTTTTTCAGATTTTTAGTTTAAACCATCTGGGCTACAGGGTGTGGGACAATTTTTTTTTTGCACAATTTTTGCAAAAATCGCATCAAAATAATTTATTTTGCAAAATTGATCGTTAATCCACGTACCAAGGGCTTTCATTTGATACCCTACACAGAATTGTAAAAAAATATATATTTTTTTTCGATGAGCATATATTTGTTTATATTTTTAGGGGGATATGATTTTTAGATGTTTTTTCAGATTTTTTTCAGATTTTTAGTTTAAACCATCTGGGCTACAGGGTGTGGGACAATTTTTTTTTCACAATATTGGCTAAAATCGCTTCAAAATAATTTATTTTGCAAAAATAAAAATTTGCTCGTTAATCCACCTGCTAAGAGCTTTCATTTGATACCCTACTCATATTTTTAAAAAAATATTTTTTTTTCGATGAGCACATATTTGTTTAGATTTTTAGGGGAATATTGTTTTTTAGATGTTTTAGTATGTTTCCTATGCGCGGGTCAAAGAGTTGTATAAGCATGCCAAATTTCAACTCTCTAGGTTTAGCCGTTTGGGTACAATTTTTACCGAACAGACAGACAGACAGACAGACAGACAGACAGACGACAAAATGACGGTATAAGGGTTTTTTGGTCATACCTACAAAACCTTAAAAATGTCAAATAATTTTGTAATATGCCTTAAATACTATAATTATTGGCAACATACGCTACATCGAATCAGTAGGGGTAATAATGACCATGGCAGGTGGTCATTACACTTTACTTGTGGGGTAATGATGATTTTGACACTTTTTAATAATTACTGTTTTTTTTTTTTTAATAGAAATATATGTAATACACTTATATCAATTTTTATTACTTTTTACCAATGCAGTGCTCTAGTGAAATATAAAAAATATATATAAAAGTGTTGATAATTAAGCAAGTTATAGCCGAAAATCCTTAGGGGGGCACCATTCCCCACCTTTCTCCTACAGCTGATGAGACACACAGTGCTTAGAGCCCTTTGCTATCAGAATTATGAAACTTATGACAACTAACCCGTGTTACAACTATCCCTGGTCTCCTCTACCCTTAGGAATTGTACTCTCGTGAATATCTTCATCTAATTTTTGGCAATCTGATATAACATCAAACAAGTCCAGGCGGAAATTCTACAATATCAACGATATTTTCTTCAACATCTTTGAAGAGATCGTTATCTTCAAGCTTTTTTTTAGGGTTTTGTAGGTATGACCAAAAAACCCTTATACCGTCATTTTGTCGTCTGTCTGTCTGTCTGTCTGTCTGTTCGGTAAAAATTGTAGCCAAACGGCTAAACCTAGAGAGTTGAAATTTGGCATGCTTATACAACTCTTTGACCCGCACGTAAGAAAAATACTAAAACATCTAAAAATCATACCCCCCTAAAAATATAAACAAATATGTGCTCATCGAAAAAAAAATATTTTTTTTAAATTCTGAGTAGGGTATCAAATGAAAGCCCTTAGTACGTGGATTAACGATCAAAATTTAATTTTTGCAAAATAAATTATTTGGATCTTTTTTGCCAAAATTGTGCAAAAAAAATTTTGTTCCACACCCTGTAGCCCAGATGGTTTAAACTAAAAATCTGAAAAAATTCTAAGTAATATACATTGGTGTGAACCGGAATAGTACAACAGGAATTTTTGATCAGATTATGTTTTCGGAAAATAACGCATTTTTTGTGTTTTTAACTAAACTATGTTAAATATTTAATTCGCTATGTAACACACCACATCAGTAACTCTAGTAGCGTAGTTGATTTTGTCGTTCGCTTAATAATGTAACTTAATTTGTAAACTAGGGTTCGAATCCTGTTAATTTTATTTTTTGTTTTTTTTTTTGCATTTTTATTTTGTTTCAATTATTTTGTCAAAATTCTAGTTATATTTTGGTAAATGTTGCATTTAATTTTTAAAAGCGTAAATTTAATAACCAGTGGGAAGTGTTGAAATTATAATTCAATTCTATGTTTGACGGAATCAGAGGGCGGGGCTTATGATTTAAGCAACCAATGGAAGCCATAGGCGCAATTTTCAAAATCTTAATGAACCTTGCTATATAAAAAAAATACTGCACATAATTAGAAACTTAAATAATGGTATTAGGCATTCGAATTAAAATTCATAAAAAAATATTTTGACATAAAATTTGTTTTGGCATATCAAATAATCATCATTTAGTTACTAAATACCTGCAAAACCCAGAAATGTGTGAAAATTCACACTTCACATCAATTTTTTCTAAATTAAAATTTAACAAAATGTAACATTTTCAGTATTTTTTAGCACTTCACATACCATAATGCGCACCGCTGTAATATGTGCTGTTTTTAATAATAATTTTTTTAATAGAACTAAAACTACTTACTTTTTATACAGAATTTGTCTATATATAGCAATTTCCAAACTATGCAAAGTTGAAGTACCTGCAGAACAGAAGTTAAAATATATTTTTGAAACGGAGGCACAATGTAAGTATGTGTACAAACGCACTCTCTGATACTTAGTGCACTATTATCTCATAACGGATCTCCAAATATAACTTGTTTATATTAATAATAATAATAATGTTTCCTCTATGTGTTGATGTATAGAGTAATATATAATAATATACAATGTCTGCATAAACAAAACATTTTTTGTACAAACAGGCTGTAACAATAAATAATGCCTATTTAATAAAGGCTATTTAATATTGCATATTAAGTACACTCAACCCTCGATTTACACGGTAGATTGGTTCCTAGAAAAACCGTGTAAATCGAAAATCGTGTAAATCGAGACCAGCGTTTTACACAAAAAAATGTTAAAAACAAAGAGGGTTCGTTTTTTTGAATGAATTATTATTTTTTATATTTATTTTCAAATATTTATTAATAACATGTGTACATATATAGAATAATCGTGTAAATAAAATTAAGAAAGTATAAAAATACCAAAAAAAAAATATGCCTTATACATATGTTTACATACATATGTAGAAAAATCTCTAATCTTCGTCAGAGCTTGTTACATCTCTGATTTTTTTTTTTTTTTTTTTTTCTTTGGTTGAGTAGAAATATCACTATCGGAGTCGCTGACAGAAACTTCGTCATTGTTTTCCTTTGGGATTCCATCATTTGATATGTCTTCGTTTCTTACTTCATTTATTATTTTACGAGATATGAAATCAGTGATCAACATTTGCTTAGTTTGGCTGGTTTCCTTATAAATGTCTTCATATTGGCTAAGAGCTTGTTTTATTGTTCTTTGAAATTTTAATGCTCGTTCAGTATCAGGATCATTGTTTAAAAAATACGTTTGCAGTTCTCTTCCTAATCGAAGCCTCTCAGCTATCACACTTCCTTTAAAATTTTCACCTGCATTACTGTCATCATCGGAACTGAGCTCTTCAACATTATTAGTATCCTGATTTACTAATTTCAACGCGTTTTAGTTTCATTTATGCGTTGTAAGTTACAATGTTTCAATTTCGATTTTTTTTTTTCATATTTCAAACCGTGTAAAAGCGAAACCGTGTTAACCGAGTACCGTGTAAATCGAGGGATGAGTGTACATAAATTTTAAATTCAAAAATATTGTATGATTAATTGAAACAAAATAATCGATTAATTCAATATTCGATTAATCGTTGCCATTTCTAAAAGAGTAGATTCAAATAGAGAAGGATACACGACCATTACAAAATTGCGCAAACAAGATAACGCCAGTGGCGGAGACATATAAAATATTTTTAAACCAAATGGAACAATTAAATAATAATTTTTATTGAATTAGTTAAGAAACGATTTAAAAGCTATATATTAAAATATAAATGAAAAAATATAAATAAAATACTGTTTAATATATGTAAATATGTCAGTCATAAATGACAGAAGGCAAAATAATTATGAATAGAAAAATAAATATGCCGATCAGACGGGGAAAAATATATATTGCAGTAAAATTAATTTTATTATTAAATTTACAAAATAATAATATATTCTAATCATAATCATTTATTTATTTAGCTTATACTGTTATAAAGTTTCAATACAATCATATAAAATATGTCAAAAGAGAATACAAATTTTGTAATACAAAAAAAAAAAGCTTAAATTAGTTAAACAACTGTCAATCGCTATCTAAACAGTCGACCCCACTGACATTTCCATCACTCTCATATGACACATCTGTGTCCGAATCACCAGTGTTCACTGTAAATATAAATTCATCGAGTGCGTTATCCATTAATGTTCCCCCTCTATAATTTGTTGCTCATATTTTTTAACATGGTTGCAAACGTTTTTCCACTGCTCTACAGACACAGATGCAAATTTCTCCTTCGTCAACTTTTCCATATCAGCTAAGTTGAAAATGACATTATGGGCGGCAACATAATTTTTAACAAGGGCCCAAATCTTCTCTATAGGATTTAGTTCCGGATCAGAGCAGGAAAACTTGCGCTAGGGGCAAAACTGTGTTTTGGCACCCTTGGCAAAAAAAAGGTGGTCCTCACCTCCCAAAATCCAAGTGATGAGCAAAAAAAAAAGGTCCTCACCACCCAAAATCCAAGTGATGAGCAAAAAAAAGGTCCTCACCTTCGCAATGTGGCGCCCCTTAATCAAGCTCGTCGGCGCCTTTCCATATGAAGACTGAAAAGTACAGAACTGTCATCCAAAACTACCTCTGGTCAAATTTTCGGTTGACAGTTCTGTACTTTTCAGTCGTACCAACACTAACTTTTTAATTTTTGTTTACAACTTAACTTTTAGTAGTTTATTAAGTTGATAAAAAGTTTATTTAGATCATATAATTAAATATAAACTTAGCACAATTAAACAATATTTATAAATTGGTTTACTATAACCAAATTGTTGTCTGCCATCTGAACCTAAAAATTTTTAAGTTGGCAATAAAAAGTAATAAGAGATGGAAGGTATAAAATATATCACTGTCTCTTATTTTTTCCCCCCACTATATTCTGTAGTATCAAAAGTTGAAATTACGTCAGAGTTGGATAGTCTTGAAAAAAGTATAATGTAGAATGGACTTAAGATTCAACAGCTTCATATTTAAATATAGGTAGTATATTTTGGTGCAGAATGCGAGTGCATAGTGAAAAATGCGTATTGTGACTTCTAACTGAATTAGAACTTTTGGAACCAATAAAATCAAATCAAAATAAAAAAAGTTTGATTACTCGACTTTTTTTTAATTTTCTAAAATTGTACCTACCTATACTGCGTTCAAAGGTGAGTTTGCAGTATAGCTCTTATGGCAAATGGGAGCGCTGTTGCCAAATGTTGTAAAAGTGTCAAATGTGTCAATTATAATAATATAAAAAACTTGTATGATTTACAAAAATCAGCTCTTATAAAACTCAAAATAACACTCAACAAAAACAAATGACCATTTGTAGAATACTGCGTCTTCACAGATCAGCGCGTTTTAGAGCTGTCAACGTCAACAAGCAAGAAAAGGATAGCGTCATTATGTAAACCCATTAGAGAGTATGAAAAAGAACTACTCCATATGCCCTGTACTGCAAACTCACCTTCGAACGCACTATACTTTTTTAATCGTGCCTAAAGAAAAAAACAGAATGTCCTCTTTTTAAGAGAATGGATAAAAGGTAATAATTCATTTATATATGAAGGGAAAGTCGTATATTGTCAAATGTGTAGCAAAAAGGTGATTTATTAAATTTTTATTTATGATTTTTTTTTGGTTTAAGAAAGGTGAGAAAATAATAGCTGCATTTTCCGATACAGTGGCATAGCCATGAAAGTGTTAGGGGGGTTAGAAGTTGACATATTTGGTTTGTGGTCTTTACTTCTCTCGGAGCTCTGCAGTCTGCAGTAAGTACATATCTGTGGATTGACTGAAGAATGTTGTGTCAAGGGCATGTTTTATATGTTGAATTGATGTTATGCAACATATAATGGTCCGCGGACCGTGTTCGGCCCGATACTAATTTTTAAACTTAAAACGATACGCATTGAGCGGCTTTTCAGGATTTCCTAGATATAATCAGAAACAGCTATACCATTGATGCCCAGCATATGGCCCGCGAGCCGTATCCGGCCCGAAACTAATTTTTAAACGACACGCATCAAGCGGCTTTTTAGATTTTCCTAGGTGTAATCAGAAACAACTATACCATTGATGTCCAACATATGGTCCGCGGGCCGTATCCGACTCGATAGTAATTTTTAAACGACACTCACTGAGCTGTTTTTTAGGATTTCCTAGGTATAATCAGAAGCGGCTATAACATAGATGTCCAACATATGGCCCGCGGGCCGTATCTGGCCCGCTAATAATTTTTAAGTTAGACAGTTAGTTAACATTTATAGTGCACAGCAACAAAGGCTATTTACGCCTAACGCAGCCCATTTAAATGACTACACTACATATTAAAAACAATAAATTAAACGATCAATAAATAGATAAAACCAATAAAATTACGCATACTCAATAAAAGAAATCTTGCACAGACAAACACAAATAAATAAGATAAAAAATCTGTTTGAACAGATAAATTTGAACACTCAGGGTGATGGTAAGAGGCTGTAAAGGGGCCAATTTACATCGAATATCACAGTTTAGAAATAGAACACATACTAATATTTAAACGACAAGCATTGAGCTGCTGTTTAGGATTTCTTAGGTATAATCAGAAACAGCTATACCATTGATGTCCAACATATGGCCCACGGGCCGTATCTGGCCCGATACTAATTTTTAAACGACACGCATTGAGCTGTTGTTTACGATTTACTAGGTATAATCATAAACAGCTATACCATTGATGTCCAACATATGGCTCGCTGGCCGTATTGGGCTCGATATTAATTTTTAAACGACAGATACTGACCTTTATTTGTAGGATTTCGTAGGTATAATAAAGAAACGTTTTGTTAACATTCGCAGAATCATGCAAATTTTAATAATTGATTCTTGCTTATATTGATTTTTATTCGATATCAGTTTGGCAACGTTGTTGGCAACGGGTCTGCTAGTAGCAAAATATTCGTTAGTTAATTTTGATGTGTATATTATAGTAACGTTGTTTTTTTTTTTGTTTGTTGCAGAGCTCATCCCAGCGCGATATGTGCTGGCGGTGTTGGGCTCGATTGGAATGGCCATCATCTATGGGCTGAAGGTAAATCTCAGTGTGGCCATGGTGGGCATGTTAAATCACACTGCCCTTGCAATGGCCGGCGAACACGGTAGCCATGACACCTCACTGAATTCTAGTCATCACGCCCCAGCCGGCCCAGCAGTGGAAGAATGCGGGGACGGAGGAAACTCTACTGATGGAGGTGTGGAGGTAAGAAAAGTCACTTCACAAATCATTTAGTGTTAAAATTTGACAGCAAAGTCTTATTAACGCAGCTCTGATTCTATTTTTTTTAAGGCTGTAATCTGTAAGAAATACCCAATATAAAATATTGAATTTGAAAATAACAAATAAAAATTTATCTCATCTAAAATTAATTTTTCCTAGATAATTTCTGTAGAAAAGAAAACTGAAACTTAAAACTTTTTCTTGGGGTAGAGTTCTTTCCAAATGTTAATACATATACGAGCCCTGTCCACTATCAGTTGGCCCAGCTACCAAATTTTTACTTATTGGTGTTCAATTAATAGAATGCGAATAACTTATGAAATCTAGGTAATATTTTATTTTCAATTAAACATTTTAGAGATTTACGATTAATATTTACAACTATTAAAGTAAATTAATAAAAAAAAATATATATATATTTCCATTGGAAAGCCATTAACTTGGAAACCTATTTCTGAAGTTACCACTGGGTAACGTCACCTTTCATTTTTATAACGGCATTAATTCTTCTAGGCATAGTATCTACAAGGTCTTGGCATTGCCGAGGAGTAAAATTATCCCATATTTCTTGAAGCTTTAGTCTTAATTCTGGAATGGTTCTAGCCGGTGTTATACGCAATTGTTTTTTCATTTCGTGCCAAAGTGTCTCGATGGGGGATAAGTCTGGGCTACATGAAACCCACTCTAAAAGTGGAATAGAATGACCAAGGAACCATTTCATTTTTTTTTTTGACGTATGGCAAGCGTCTCCATCTTGTTGAAAAATAAAATCCTTCCCAGAGATTAATGCATGTTCCATAGTTGGCAACAGAGACTCCTCTAAAATACTTAAATATTTGGCTGTGTTAACAATGCCATCGATAAAGTGAAGTTTTCCTACACCTCATGCAGACATTGAACCCCACACCATGACAGATGTTGGAAATTTCACCTTCCTTTTTAAGCAATCGGGATGATATGCTTCATGTTTCTGACGAACAACTCTGTTCCGGTTGTCCCCTACACAGACTTCAAACCTACACTCATCGCTCCATTGCACGCTGTTCCACTTTTCACAATTCCATATTTTATGTTCTCTTGCCCATTTCAAACTGTTTTTCTTTTGTTTAGACGTCAACAATGGTTTTTCTCTGGCCTAAGAAAGTTTTATAAATTTCTGTAAATATACATTTAAGAGTCCGATTAAAAAAATATTACCTTATAAGTTCCAAATCCTAATTTTTTAGCTTCCTTATGACATGTAGACCTTGAAACACGTCTTCCAACAACATCGCTCCAAAGTAGACTCAATTGAGTGTAGTTAGCATGTCTGTTATCCTTAATAATTCTTTTCAATGCACGTTTGTCATTGTCCGTCAGTGTAGTTTTCTTCACGTACTGGGGCTTTGGGGCAACTGAACCACTTGTTTGGTACAATTTTACAATATTTCTAATATTGTATCTTGACAAACCTAATAATTTTCCGATTTCGGAATTGGTTTTTCCTGTTTTTGCTAAGTTCACAATGATTACCCGAATTTTTTCATCAATAGCTTTGCTTCTGCCCATGTTTTAAAATTATTTAGACTTAACACTTTTAATACATCACAGTCAATAAACAAACTTTGTTTTCCAACGTCTACTACGCATAGCTACCGCAAAACCCCAGTTATTTTATATACAGTACAAGAATACATGAACTCAAAAAATACGTTTGTTTTACGAATATTATTTTTATAATCACAAATTAAATATTACGGAATAAATTTTGACCCCTTTGCTTCTAATATGATTATATTGTCAAAAAATGTACAAAGCAGCATTTACCTTTACTTATTTAATAATTTCTAAAGAAACTGAAAATTGCATAGCTGGGCCAACTGAAAGTGGACAGAGCTCGTAGCTGTTCATACTACACGCCGTGTATAATGGGCCGCGTATGCGTACTCAGCCATGAATAATGAACGTTTTATATACGGTAAGTTTTTTTTTTGTTGGTTAAAATTTTTGGCATGGTAATTTGCGCTTCACATAGCCCATTTTTATAACTAGAATAAATATTATTTATAAGTTGGACATAAATAAAACAATAAGTAATACTCCTTCCGTCCGAAAATATGGTACGCATTACTTAAAAAATGTGGAATTAACGAAAGTAATATTATCTTGCGGAACGGAACTCGACTGCCTGTTCAATTATAATCCTTCCCCTTTCCGTTCCCCTTTGTATCTCCTTTTCGTCGACTATGAAAAGCATTCTCTACCGAAGCATTCGACTCTGTCGATAGAGAATGCATTTGGGCTGAAATGCAAAATATTTGAGTGCCTGATAAAATAATATCTCTGATTAGAAATAAAGTCCATTTACCGTAACTATGAAATGACGTCACAGTTGAAAAACTCACCTTGTTGTCAATTCGTAAACTGTCAAAAAAAGTTAGGTTATATCGAACAACTTCTAAAAATATATTGAAAACTTATATTTCCTATGGAGGAAAGGAATTTATGTAAATTGTGATGCACATCAGTTCTTTCCAACCGATTTGTCGCGAAATTTATTGTTTATATTATATTAAGTGTGTATAAAAAATAAATTTCAGTGTATAAGAATCATCAGAAATATTTGTTTTTAGAAAAGTGTCGTGTTCTTTTTATACTTTTTATAAATTTTACTTTAATTTTTCGCCTGGTGTCACATTGACACAGCGGGTTCGGGAAGCAAACGCGGAGTGTTCCGAGTCACACTGTTTAACTTCAGACCGCTCGAATAAACGCGTTTAGATCTTTTCTCGAACGCTCCTCTAAATGATATCGGAAAGCAATGATAAAGAGTCAAATTTTTTATTATTCGAATAGAAATTTTTGAATTTCAGTTGTTAGATACAATTTTGTTTCGAATAATGAATATTCCAATATTATTTCCAGTCGAACAGTTTATTGCCGCTAGCTGCAAATGTAAATTTCATGAGTACGCTTAAATTACTTTTCGTTTGCATCTGATGATAATAAACCGTTCTACGTAACAGACCTGTAGGTTAAAATTACAAAAAAAAGAACGTAACAAATGTAAATAGAACATATTTTATTAATCATATATAATATTTGTTTATCGACCAAGATACAAAATTAAATATTGTTTTTGTTCACTTACATTACAAATTATATAACCTTTTAAAATATACGAACACAATATGCAGATAAAAGTACGTTATAAAAATATCACCCAACATGGAAAAACCATCCTTTGAGCACGGCTACTAAAAGCTTTAAGCATTTTTATTACATTAAAATTTTAAAAAAATTAAATTTAACCTCACTAAATTCTAAACACCTAAATGTCAACCTGACAAATAACGATTGAACAATCCAATTTCAAACTGGCAACATTGAAAAAATGTACCAAAATTAAATAAATAAATGTACTAACTGAGTTATGGATTGATGTTGATTAAAACATATCATAACGGTGGTACTTAAATTAACCAAGTGTGACGTCATCTCATATTTATTGTGAATGGAGTTTAGCTACAACGAAACCTTTCCAACCATTACAGGTGTTAGACAAGGTTGTGTTATGTCACCGCTTCTTTTTTTGATAGTTTTAGTCGCCGTGGCTAGACGATTAACAGCCAACAAACCCAGAGGAATCATTTGGAATCCGCTAACACCAACAGTCCGACTGGAATCACTGGATTTTGCAGACGATAAATGTGAGTTGTCGCATAAGCATGGAGACATGCAGCAAAAACTGAATGACCTCACGATTGAATCTGCAAAAGTTGGATTGAAACTTTATAGCTCCAAGACAAAAGAAATGCGGATAAATGCAGAAACCGATAGACCTTTACTGCTCGGTAACCATCAAATCGAGCGTGTGGATGATTTCTAGTACTTGGGGAGTGTCTGTGGACGGTGGCGCGGATATAGATGTGGAAAGCAGAATACGCAAAGCGAAAGGCGCCTTCATCTAACCTAGCCGTGTATGGAATTCTGCGATCTACAGTACTTCCACGAAAACTACCATATTCAGGGCATACGTGACTTCAGTTCTTCTGTACGGCTGCGAGACTTGGTTCGTAACAGTAGCTATCAAGAGAAGAGTGCGAGTAATTGTAAATCGATGTCTTCGAAGAATCATTCGCATTTATTGGCCACGTAGAATATCAAACGTAGAATTGGGGGAAAGAAGAACTGGTCAAATGAACATTCATTTCCAAATAAAAAGAAGAAAGTATGGTTGGTTAGGGCACACTCTTCGAAGGGCTCCTAGCGAAGTGTGTCGATATGCATTAGCATACAACCCTCAGGGCAGTAGGCGTAGAGGGCGACCCAAGAACACCTGGCGTCGCTCAACCCTGCTAGAAATAAATGCATGGAGCTCTCAAAACCAAGACAAAAGACTTTATAACAACATCACCGACTTGAAGCCTATGGCAGATAGACGAGTTAGATGGAGAAATTTTATTGACAGCCTATGCTCTTTTTAGAGGCAGTCCAAAATCACCCGATGATGGACAAGGCTTGATGATGATGATGATGAATATTATCTTGACCTTTTATTGTTATTATTTATAAATAAGTTGTTGCCTGTAGGATAGACTACCGTTACAGCCAGTTAGTACACTATATACATACTCATGCAACAGCTAGTAGCTGCTTTCCTTTTACAAGTTAAAATGCTTGGCTAAGCTAAGAAGTTAGTCAAATATCTTAGCAAGGGAAAGGGGGAAGGAAAAAAACTTAGCTTATCTTTGCCAGTGTCTTATAAATGGAACGCTCTTACAACTTAGATTAACTTAGCTTAGCTTAGATTTCTTAAGTAAAGTGGTAAAAGGAAAGCGCCTAATATCTCACTCCACGATATATCAAACGCTTTCAGAGTAAAGAGAGAAGTACGCCAGGGCGATACAATATCTCCAAAGTTATTCACTATATCTGTTTTGACCGGTAACCGACGAGTTCATCAAAAATCAATTCATCGAAAATTAATTCATCGAAAATCAATTCATCGAAAATCAATTCATCGAATGATAAATTCATCGAATCGTCAATTCATCGAAAAAAAAATATTTTGTAAATATTTGAGAGGAATGCCGAGGGGATCGGAAAGCCAAAAAAGCAGTGGTCAATAAAAGTTGACAGACTAAAAAAAACGCAACTGCGCATGTGTCACACCGCGTCATACCACACATGATTTGTTCAATGTACGGTGATTCTAAACAGGTGGCATTGTTATGTTAATGTGAGTTTGTTTTGTCATTAAACTAGATGATGGGTAGCTTCGCTCGCTCGCTCGGCTTCTTCTAACCAAACCCTTACTAACCTAAGATAGTGTTTTGTCATTAAACTAGAAGATGGGTAGCTCGCTTCGCTCGGTTTTAGACTTTTACTAACTAAACCTAATTACCTTGTTTTTAGATGCATAGTACTTTATTTTCTCCCATATTAGCCCAATTAAAATGCGTATCATTGTGTATGAATTTATAAAAATTATTTGCGTGCAATTGCCCATAATCTGTCTTATTAAACCTTAAAAACAAAAAATTTATTTGTTTTATTATATAAGTTTTCTTATTATATTTCTTTGATTATATTCAAACACTATGTCACTTTATTTACCTTTTTTTAAACCATATAAAAAAATGTATGCAATTATTTCTTAGTCTGCCTACTTTTATTGACCACTGCTTTTTTAACTTTCCGATCCCCTCGACATTCCTCTCAAATATTTACAAAATATTTTTTTTTCGATGAATTGACGATTCGATGAATTGACGATTCGATGAATTGATCATTCGATGAATTGATTTTCGATGAATTGATTTTCGATGAACTCGTCGGTTACCGGTCAAAACAGATATAGTGATAACGAAGTTTTGAAAATGTGGCAAGTAGCCTGTGATCAAATTAGTTGTGAAACTTGGGAAAAATCTGTTAAAAAAAATCGAAAATTTAATAAATGAATGGTGGGAAAGGGAAAGGATTGTTGATGATATTAATCCAATAATAATAAATACAAGAAATGACAGCGGGGTCATTCCATGTCAAGTGGTCTAATTTTAAAATAGTGCCCCGCGCGACCCTCACGGATTTGGCTGAAATTTTGTGTGGAGGACTGCCTATGTCCCAAGAAAACTTTGGTAAAATTTTAGGTTCGCCGACGGAATATTTGTGGAGCTATAGCCCTTTGTTTGACCCCATACTGAAACCTGCGACAGTACGCCAGCGAGATTTCAACAACTTTGAGTCCCAATATCTCATTCACAAGATTTTCAAAATGCCCGAAATTTTGCCAACTTGTACAACTTTATGGGCATTATTCAATACTATTAATTAAACTTTTTATATGTTGCACCCAAAAAGTGTATAGTGGTTCAAAGTTGGCCAAAAATTTTACTGTTCAGAAAAAATGTAAAGTTTAGTTTTCTACAGCTATGGCTGTAGTTAAGCTACAGTCGTGATACTTTGCACATAGTGTCTCTGTATAACTCTCTTTTCAAATGTTTGGTTTTAACTTTCTAGCTACTCTTGTTAGCTTACAAATTTAGTGTAAAATTTGCGATTTATGTAAAGTAGCCAAAAATAGGGTATTTTCAAACCAATTTTGCGGAAAAGAGTCACCCAGAAACTTTTTGAAACCTACTCCATTAGAAAGAGCATATTTTAGACCCCCTAAAAAAGTTGGATAGATGTTTCAACGCAGACATATAAGGCCCTAAAATCAGGGTGCAAAACAGGGCGGCATTGCCACGCCGATGCTGAATTCTACAACATGCAATTTTCTATCTTTCAGATTGTTAGTTGTTTTTATACTAAATACAGGTACTGCATAAGTACCCAAGTCTTACTGTCGTACCGATCTCATTGCATTGGCAACCTCCTATACCTAAAACACATTTCTATAGCAATCACCTATGACATAACCGCCATATTTCGATAAATTTTACAAAAATTTTTTTCCTTTTATCAAAGAAACGTCTCAAATAAAAGTTATTAGTTATTGCATTTATAGAAACTTTTGTAAAATAAATTTTTTCGAAATATTTTTCTGTTGCTAAATATTCGCAAAAATCTTAAAATCGACACGAGGAAACTCCCATTTCTAGTCGACCGATTTTTACCAAAAGTTGATCAACTCGTGCCATTGATGTCAAAAGCTTAAATATGCAGTTTCATAAAAATCCTTTTAGCCGAATTTGCTCTGCACGTGTACACAGACAGACAGACGGACGGACAGATGGACCGACAGATAGACGGACAGACGGACAGACAGACCGACAGACATCATGCTAAAAATAGTCAAAACGTTATGTAGGGACTTCTTGAAAGATAAAGGAGAATTGCATGTTGTAGCATACAGCATCGCCGTGGCAATGACGCCCTGATTTACACCTGGTTTTAGGGCCTTATATGTCTGCGTTGAAACATCTATCCAACTTTTTTAGGGGGTCTAAAATATGCTCTTTCTAATGGAGTAGGTTTCAAAAAGTTTCTGGGTGACTCTTTTCCGCAAAATCGGTTTGAAAATACCCTATTTTTGGCTACTTTACACAAATCGCAAATTTTACACTAAATTTGTAAGTTAACAAGAGTAGCTAGAAAGTTAAAACCAAACATTTGAAAAGAGAGTTATACAGAGACACTATGTGCAAAGTATCACGACTGTAGCTTAACTACAGCCATAGCTGTAGAAAACTAAACTTTACATTTTTTCTGAACCGTAAAATGTTTGGCCAACTTTGAACCACTTTACACTTTCTGGGTGCAACATATAAAAAGTTTAATTAATATCATTGAATAAAGCCCATAAAGTTGTACAAGTTGGCAAAATTTCGTGCATTTTCAAAAGCTTGTGAATGAGATATTGGGACTCAAAGTTGTTGAAATCTCGCTGGCGTACTGTCGCGGGTTCCAGTATGGGGTCAAACAAAGGGCTATAGCTCCACAAATATTCCGCTGGCGAACCTAAAATTTTACCAAAGTTTGTTTGGGACATAGGGAGCCCTCCACACAAAATTTCAGCTAAATCTGAAATGGTCGCGCGGGGAGCCCTAGACCACTTGACATGGAATGACTCAGCGATAGTTCAGATGACGACGATATCATGAATTAGAGTGACTAATTTTTTTAAAATAAAAATAAACATTTAAATTCAACTTGTAGCAATATATTATATGAATAAATATATTTTTACTTAATATTTTATTACTTTGTACTTAGGGGAAACAAAAAGATTTAATTTAATTAAACAACAAATTATAATCCAAAATTTACGTATGAGTATAAGTTTTTCCTTATTTATAATTATTACCTTAAATTTAATAATTTTGTTGGTTTGAGTACTGCTGTGAATTTATTTTCGTGCTCTAATTAGAAAAGATATCTACGAATCATGCCGTTTCTTTCTAATGCTTTGTTTTTTATTAAAATAATTTGGAAGGTTAGTTGTCAACTTGCGTCACTATACGTTACTATGGGTATGCAAATAATTATCACGATATAGACAGAGAAAGCATATAGTATTGTATATCGATACTTCTAGCAACGAACAGTCACCTATCAGCAATCCGACTATACCTAACATTTTATTTATTTCTAGGATGGTCCGTTCATATGGTCAGAACCACTGCAGGGTGCGATTCTAAGTTCCTACTTCTGGGGCTATATCGTGGCGCAGGTACCTGGTGGTCGTGTAGCCGAGCTC
Source organism: Liopterus haemorrhoidalis (assembly GCA_963971575.1). NCBI lineage: Eukaryota > Metazoa > Arthropoda > Insecta > Coleoptera > Dytiscidae > Liopterus > Liopterus haemorrhoidalis. The sequence continues at coordinate 12,698,675 of OZ020619.1, forward strand.
TTCTCTGCCAAGTGGGTGATGTTCTTCTCCGTCGCCATTAACGTAGTGTGCACCATCCTGACACCACCAATGGCTAACTTACATTTCGTCGCCATGTTGCTTATGCGTATCGGAGAAGGTATTGGTGGAGTAAGTATCATTTAACTATTTTGAATGATATGAATTTTAATTACTTAACGTGGCTGTAGTTCTCCAAACCGGGTGTATTCTCAAAGAAATGCGTTAAAATTAGCGTCACGTTAAAATCATGTATAACCGACGGAGTGACCGAGCTCGTTAAATCGCGTAGTTCTGACTGGTAAAAACAGTCTGAATTGTGAGGTGGCTGGTTCAAGTTAAATAATATCACCAACCAGTTCAAGTCCCCGTTGGTGATATAATAATAATAATAATTCTTTATTAAAAGTTAGACAATACATACAATTGCATTCCTCAAGTCAGTACAAAAATAATCTTAATCTATAAAGATATTAACATTTTTATTACAGGCTATACAGCCATTTATAATATAAAAGTAACAAACAGATAGTTATGCCTACGTAAATTATAGTAAATTTTAAGTTTGCACAAAGATATTCATCTACACTGTAGAAACTGTATCTCACTCACAAATTCTTCACAGCTGATTTAAATCTATTAATATTTAGTTCTTTAATATTATTCGGTAGTTTATTATATAGTAACGGACCGTAATGAGATGGACTTTGTTTTGTGAGATTTAGCCTCATTTTTGGTAGTAACATATTGGTTTTATGTCTTGTGTTATGCGAGTGCGTATCTGCATGTGTACTAAAAGTGTGTTTATATTTTCTTGTATACATAAGTATACTGTAAATGTAAACGCATGGGAACGTCAATATTCCTAGTTTCTGGAATAGTGGCCTACAATAATCCCTGCGTTTTGCATGTCATAATATTCGTATCGCTTTTTTTTTGGAGAATGAATATTTTATTTGCATGGGAACTTACACCCCAAAGCACAACCCCATAGTTTATATGCGAATGAAATATTGCATAATACGCCATTTTAGTTGACTCCGGTGTAATTTCAGAAGAAATTTTCCATAATGCAAATATAGTCTGCGACAATTTTTACAAATAGTCTCTTAATTCGCTAGTGCCCAATACCGCCTCGTGGCGGATCATATATAAATCCATGTAAAAATACAATTCGTGCAAATTTCATAGAAATGCCCGTGGCCGCCTACAGACGACTGCACAATGAAACACTTACAACTACTGATTGAGCAAAATTACATGTCTTTTTGCTAAAAACAATCAGTTGAGAGCAAAAATTGCCGTAATACGGATGTTCGCCTTATGTTCTAATGTATTTATTATTTTTTTTTTTTTAACAGTTTACAGAACTAGGGATTGTAATTTTTGAATAAACAAATACACCAGAAAAATAAAAGAATTATTGTTCTTATTTTAACCATATAAATCGTTTGGCATATATAAACCCTTTTGGCACTACCGGCCCAGATCCGATTCAGGGTGGGCTTACCGTTTATAGATCTACAAGTAATAAGTTACATTTTACGTTAAATTTTAATACAAATTTATTATGAGTGCTAACGGAGTGTCACCATTAACGTAGTGTAATTTTTTGGTCAAGAAAAAAAATATATATGTGGGACACTAGAGGGTTAAGTATTATCTCACAAGTCAGGTTGTCTAGGAATATTTTTCTCGTGTCACGAGACACGAAATAAATCCTAATTCCTGGGACTTTCGACCGATACTGTTCCGGGTCAGAAGACATACTCCCAGCTTTGACTATTCCATTTCTATTTGTATTATTTTCCACTCCATGTCCGGTTAATATATATGTTTCTTTCTTATTTAAATCCATTGTTTTTTCATGTATAAATTCAGTCCTGTCAGATATACCATAATGTGTATTGATTAGTGTGGTGTGCAAACTGTTGTTTGAAGAGAAATGTGTTATTTTAGCTGAAACTTGGCATTCTGCCATCATTTCCGAACCAAGAACAATCATAATTTGGCATCAATAATATGCAGTTATATATAGATATGTGTCAATTTTTTTTAGGTATAATAAGAAAATAACACTTAAACTAATAAATAATGATATATGAGTCATTTTTTGCAGTGATAGATAATTTGTCTTACAGCTAAATTAATTACTGTAGAGCAAGCATGTCAAACTCAAAGGTTAACATGGGCCAAATTAAAAAGGTTTAAGTTTAGGTGGGCCGCAAAAAAAAAAATATATTCAATGTTCATAGAAACGGAGGTTTATTTCGAATAGTAAAGTATAAAAAAAAAATAACAAGAAAAACTTAATGTTTACTTCCTGACACTTGGCTTCTCTTCTCTGCTACTATCTTTCCTATCTCGGGAGAAATCCTGTTCGCAGTTATTACTTTCAAAACTGACCCAAGGTGAGCATCGTTAATTCTGGATTTGAGAGGAGACTTATTTCCTTTCATAAGTGTAAATAACTGCTCGCACCGAGAAGTACTTCTGAACATGGATATAATTTTATATGCGAATTTTCGAGTATTTTGAAACCTGGCTGGTAAATATTTGTAAAATTCAGGCACACCAGTTTCAATGAATTTTGCCTTCAAATTTGAATCGCATTGCATCTCGATCACCTCCATTTGCATATGACTAGGTACTGAATCTATATTTATTGATAAAATCGAAGAAAACAAAGAAAAATTGCTTTCCAAACAATTAAAATCTGCAAATCTTGTTTCAAATTCAGTTCTAAGACTTAAAACCTTTTCTGAATATCTCAGATACGATACATTTGTATCTAAACTTGATTTGTTCATGTTGCACGTCGGAAAGTGTGCTAGATCTCCATCTTTCAGTTGCTTTTCACAAAGAACTAGCTTACATTTGAATGTTTTACATTTGTCACACATGTTCGTAATGATCTGATCTTTTCCTTACAGCGCTAAATTTAAATCGGTTAAGTGTTGTGTTAAGTGTGTGTTGAACCATGAAAGATAAATCCTGCAACCATATTGGATCAGAAAACAAACTTACGTCTTGATTTTTAGTTATTAAAAACTGACATATTTCTTCTTTCAAATCCCAGGATTGTTTGAGAATCTTGCAGCAGGATAACCAACGTACCTCGGTATAGTAGGACAAACCCGAATATTCGCATTGTAATTCACTTAAGAAAACAGAAAATTGTCGCTGATTTAAGCCTCGAGATCTTATAAAATTAATAACTTTTTTTACATATGATAACACATTTTCCATTTTTATTACCTTCGTGCATAATACTTCTTGGTGTATAATACAATGCGTATGATGAATGTTGGAACCATCATGAATTTCACTTAATTGTTTTCATAGTAATGCCACGAAGCCGTTGTTTTTTCCGGTCATCGATGGAGCGCCATCAGGAGCTACAGAAGTTAATTTTGACAGAGGTAGATTGTATTATTGCAACAGTTCATAAACACGATTAAATATATGTTGTCCTGTAGTAGTACCACGCATCGGTATTAGTTCTAACAATTCTTCAAAAATAAGCGCCTTTTATTGTGGAAATTTTATGACGTGATATGATAATGAGAATTATAAGAGTATGAAACACAAAACGCCCAAAAAAGCTTGCTTTTGAAAACATAGACGCCCAATTCGGCACTATCACAATTTGTCGTAAACGAGGAGCAATTTGCCTTTTTCGGTCGCCCAATTTGCGATAAATCGCCCAGCCTGGCAACGCTGTGCATGACTAATAAACAAATGACGTTGTTAGTATTAGTGGAAGAGATGCGTCTGCCCGTAATTTCAAAACATACATGCCACGCGACTTATATCTAAATCATTAAGATAGGCAACCCTAACGAGGCAACTGTTAATACCTATCCTATTCTTATACTACGTCGGTCGGGCCGCAAAAATACTAGTTTCGGGCCGCCGCGGCCCGTGGGCCGCGAGTTTGACACCCTTGCTGTAGAGTATTGATGAGCTTTTAATTTAAGCGTTCGGCGTTTTGAATTATTATTATGATGTCTATTTGCATTTTCAGTTCTCCTTCTTATTTCTTTTTCGGATGGTATCTATCATCATGGCAACGCGCACTGTAATCCGAAAGAGTTCTGCGGATTTACCTGCTTATTTCTTTTCTGCTTTCTATTAATTATCATCTATTCCAAGTGCCGAACTGCACGAAACAACACGATATGTTTTTTATCTTCTTATGCGGACAACAAACTGTGTATAAACGCATACAGCTGGCGCAATTTTGCGCGCGGACGATAACGATCCGCTAAGTGTCGATACTTCAAAAATTTCTTTTTCGTACGCGGTCTGTTCGAATGGTAGACTTTGTATTCAACAATTCATTTCAGCACCTCAGAGGTAACTTGTATTAAGTCACAAATGATAAACAGCTCAGAAAAGACGATTTAAGATTGTTTACTTCTTTGCGTTGATCGACTTGATACAATTTTAAAGCAATGTATATTGAAACTGGCTAAAGCTATAGTTATTTTCCAATCGACAGACTATAAAGTATTAAGTCACTTGGCACTAAAATGTTATTTCTGATAAAAATGTGACTTGATACAGTTTACCTTTAAGGTGCTGATTTATCAAAATCTTTAAATACGAACTAATACGAGGGTTGCCTTTTATATTTCGGGATTTGAGAACAAAAACAATTATTTATCAACAAAAGTGGCTTTATTGTTTTTCAAAATATTCTCCATGAAGATCAACACACTTTTGCATGAGTGAGAACCAATTTTCGAAGCACTTTTTCTACTCAGATTGAGGCTTTTTCCACTGCAATTTTCAAATTATATGGGATCCAACGCGAACAAATCTTTTTGACGGCCAAATGTTCATGCAATAGTGAATGTATGCTAGTCCAACTAATGCCCAAGGATACCTCAATCTCACGATGTCACATGACGATATTACAGTATCAGTTCACGCACAGCATCAATGTTTTTCGGAACAACAACCGATTTTGGACGACCTTCACGAAATTCGTTCTTAAGTGAACTACGGCCACGATTGAAGTCGGCAAATCATCGATAAACAGTAGTCCTTGATGGTTCTTCATCGCCAAAAATCGAATTAAGTTCATCGATGCACTGTTGTTTTGTTAATCCACGTCGATTGTTGTCAAAAATAATCACTCGAAAATGTTCACAATTTAATTCCATTTTTAGCCGAGATGAATTTTTTCAAGTTACTGTAAACAACACAAATAGCGCTCGTACGGCAAACGTTCTGAGTACGTAAACCGTCAAAAATATCAAACTTCACGATAGAAACATCAATTGCCAGAGGGCAGCACTAGTTTAGCGCAATCCCAAAATATAAGAGACAACCCTCGTAGTTAAAAATAATAGGTTTGTTACTGCAGCCATTTCTAACAGTCTATTATAGTTAGACGCAAGCGCAAAGTTCATAGGAGTGCTTTAAAATAATTCTGCGCTTGCGTTTGACGATAATAAAACGTCTGAAATGGCTCTATGAACTAGTGTTTATGAAACGGTTATAACCGAACCTCAAAACCGCGGTTTTTAGTGCAAAAACCAAAATCGCAAAACCGCAGAAAAAAACTTGGTTTTCGATTTATCCTTAAGAAATTAATCCTTAAGGGTGCGCACAACCACATACTTTTTTATACAAGACTAACAATCTGAAATAAAATTAGTAACAATCTATACATTAAATTTTTCAGCGAATTTTTATCTATCTAATAGGATATTTTTAATTGCAAAAAGAACTGTCATGTGATTGTAAATAAACAAATTGCGTTATAGACGCCATCTTGTAAACCATTCGACGCATATTTGTGTACCATGCGGCATATTGTAGCTAAAGCTTCATTCTACAAGTATGTTTCGAGATGTTTTGTTCTAATGTGAAAATTACTTATAATTATTGTAGTTGGTAATCTACTTTTGCCGCCACCTCGAATCTGTCGTGGTTCTCATTATAGGTGCTGCGGATAAAAATGATTTATTTTATGTAAAGAATACTTGTACCAAGTGGCATTTCATTATCATTAAGTTTAATATTTTTCGACGACGGTTCTAAATTAAAAACAATACAAAAATACAAAACAACAAATCATGTCGAAAAAAATGTTGACGTATTATTTGAACATTTCTACACAAAATTATATAAATATAAAAATTAATTGAAACCCACAAATATATTTAAAAAATTACAGAACATTGTTGTGTGATACCTATTATTAAGTTATTGAGCAATAACATTTATACAATAACACTAGTTCAATTGAAGTTTCTTAAAAACCATTAAGGATATTTACCAAATTTAGAATTTAGAAACAATAGGATTATACTATTGTTTCTAAATTTTAGGGGTTGTTAGTTATACTTGTTTGTTAGTTAATTTTCAAGGTTCATAGCGTGCATACATTAACAACATGGCTCTTTGGCGACCATTTGATTTTGAAGAAATTCCTAATTTCTGTAGTGAAAATCTGTGAATCTGTGCAAGGTGATTTGGAGTTCCAAAATGTGGACGTTGACGTGGCTACTAAAGAAAAATGTCATTTGTCAGAAGATTGCAAAGTTCTGATACTGAACATTTATAAAAATTTAGTTTCGGAAGGTAATGACAAACCTATACTTAGAACTGCGGAATTAACTAGTGTTCCTTACAGAACAATTCAACGTATCATGGTTCGTGGCAAAAATCAGCAGCGAAAACGACCCGTTTTACAAGTTTTCAAGAAAATAGATAGTTTTATGTCTAAAACAATAATAAATAAATTATACGACTTTTATTTGAAAAATATAGTGCCGACTGTGCATCTTTTAATAAGAAAATCAGCTGACCACCACAGGACCGACCGCCATCATAAAGTACTTGTCTAAAATACATTCTAGCAGCACAGTAGAAATAACTTGGCCTAATATTTTCTAACAGAGATATTATTTATCATGACCATGGAAACGTTACATATAAGTTTCGAAAAATTTTACAGAAATTATTCGAAATTTTTCGTTTTATCAAAAAATGTCTCAAATAAAAGTTATTGGTTATTGCTTTTATAGCAACTTTTGTTCAATAAATTTTATCGAAATATTTTTCTGTTATGAAATATTCACAAAAATCTTAAAATCGACACGAGTAAACTCCCATTTTCAGTCAACCGATTTTTACCAAAAGTTGATCAACTCGTGTCATTGATGTCAAAAGCTTAAATATGCAGTTTCATAAAAATCCTTTTAGCCGAATTTTCTCTGCACGTGTACACAGACAGACGGACAGACAGTCGGACAGACAGGCGGACAGACAGACAGACGGACAGACAGACGGACAGACAGACGGACGGACAGACAGACCGACAGACATCATGCTAAAAATAGTCAAAACGTTATGTAGGGACGTTATGTAATTCGTGGAGATCCATCGAAATGTCAAAATCGGTATGATCACAATACCTCCCTTATATATGTTGGCGGTCGGTAAAAATTGGAAGAATAGAATTTCCATACAAAGTTAGCCATATGTTAAATTATTTAAAGTTGCTAGGATTTATTTTTGTTGCTAAAACAGAATGATTTTTGTTTGAAGTATTTAATATAGACTATAAAGGTTTTAAAACAAAACGATTTTTAAACATGCCTATATTTATAATTCAAATATAGCCAGTCGTAAACCTGATAAAAATGTGAAGGAATCTCATGTGAGTATATACAGTTCATTCTAAATAGCATATAAGAAAACACGTTCATTTTAAATAATTATTACGGTTCTGGCAACTGTTATCAACAAGACCATAAACGCAGCAGGTATAATGGTTATACTATTAGTCATTATTGGAATCACTAAGTGAGGGTGGCCATTTCGTTTTGGAAATACCATATCTGCTTACATGATTATAAGACGATATTCACAGAAAAATTTGTCTTGCTTTATACAGTTGATTGTTGTTTTCTGAAAATTCTAACCGAGTATTTTTTTCCAGGGTGTGACATTCCCAGCTATGCACGTGATGTTAGCGCACTGGGCTCCTCCTGCTGAACGTTCTATGATGTCCTCCATCGTGTACGCTGGAACAGCGCTCGGTACTGTCATATCTATGTTATCGGCTGGTGTACTGGCCGCAACCCTCGGTTGGGAGGCTGTGTTCTATGTAATGGGTGGTGTCTGTACACTCTGGTTATTGGGCTGGGCATGGCTGATCGCGGATACACCGGAGACGCAGCCCTTGATGAGCATGGAGGAGAGACAATATATTATGAAGAGTTTAGGAACTACTAACAGTGAAGGATCTGAACATAAGGTAAGATATTGTACATATAAAATTGCTGTGTCATTTTGTCTGTCTTCGCATAACGTTAAGTTCGAGGCAGAGCTGGGATTATTTGAAATCAGTGGCGCAGTCAAGGGGGGGGGGGGCGACGGGCCTGGGCCCCTCCCAGGACCAGCAGATTACACGGCGCTGCTCGGAGAGTTGAAGATAAAATTTGTTAACCAAAACAGTAGTTAATTTTTAAATTACTTTATTGTAAACAATATTGAAGGGGAATTATATGAAGGGGAGCGTTGATCCTTTTTCCCCCTGACACATCGACTAAAATATTCGCCCAGTCAAATGATAATACTGTTTTAAACAACTAATTACTCGATTCAGATAAGATAAAGTGGAAATCTGACTTCGGTATAACCTTCAGAATGTAATTTTAAAATGACACCTCAAACGTGAAATAGAGTAGAAATAGTAGAAATCGCGCTCTTAAAATCGGTATTTGGTTTTATTTTGTAGATAAATATGAATATCAATATCTTCTTAGGTATTTTTGAAATTATGATATTTTGCACACAAATAGGTCCAAGGAAATGAAAATTTAACAAATTTATCATAATCGCACAGCAAAATAATGTATGCATTTTACAATAATAATAAGCTATATTTTATTATGACTATTGTTGAAATTAACAGAAACTGCATATTTACATGTTATTTTTAGGTTTTCATAGGTATAATCAAGAAATCCTTATTCCGTCACATGAGTCTGTTCGTTCGGTACAAATTGTGGCCAAGCGGCTGATTGAGAGAACTTATGTTCAGTTCTTACTTATGTAAGAGAAATATTGAGACTTCAAAAATATATCCCGCGAAAAATATAAATAAATATGTATTTATCGAAGAAAAAATCAAATGAAAGTTTTTGATACATGGATTAACAATTACATTTTTTTATCAACAAATAATGGAATTATTATATGATATAAACATCAATATCCAATAGCAGTGGTGTCGAACGGATTTGGATCGCAGTCTATTTTACATACCAAATGATAAGCAGTGACGGAACTTTAAATATCCCGAAGGGTTTCTTGACATTTTTTTATAAACAGAAAAGGGGAGATATAAAGGGGATGTTTTACATTTTTAAATATAATTTTCCCCTAAATAAGCTCAAGTGATTTTGATTACCGCTTGAGGGGCCACAAAAAATGAGGTTGAGGCCGTATGCGGCCCGCGTGCCCTCGAAATTTGATTCGGCCCTCCCCAAGACAAAATCCTGGCTGCGCCACTGTTTGAAATAACGTATTTCAATTACTTTCTGGTATTTGAAATATGGCATTTTAAATACTTCAAAAAAATGCTCTTGGTATTTGGATTTGCAAATAATGGGTGTTTTTTTTAGAGGTATAGAACTTTAAATTGCAATAAAACAACGATGGATTATTCGATTGACATGAATTTTTTTTTATTCGAAAGATAATCTTGTGGCATTACATTTTAAATATGATTTCTGGCATATGACCGCCACGGCTGGCTCGGATGTAGTTCAATCTGGACGTCCAATTTTCGATGACTTTTTCCAACATTTGTGGCCGTATATCGGCAATAACACGGCGAATGTTGTCTTCCAAATGGTCAAGCGTTTGTGGCTTATCCGCATAGACCAATGACTTTACATAGCCCCACAGAAAGTAGTCCAGCGGTGTTAAATCACAAGATCTTGGAGGCCAATTCACCGGTCCAAAATCGATTGTGGCACGAACTGTGTGACATGTTGCGCCGTCTTGTTGGTATGATTTAATGTAATGCCACAAGATTATCTTTCGAATAAAAAAAAATTCATGTCAATCGAATAATCCATCGTTGTTTTATTGCAATTTAAAGTTCTATACCTCTAAAAAAAACACCCGTTACTTTCTCCGTGGTATTTTTATTTGATATTTGTTGTTTGAAAATGTCAGTATTTGAAACAGTTCTTAGTATTTTAAATATTTTCCCAGTATTACAAACATATTTAAATTATTTTAAATAAATTATTTCAAATATTTCCCTATTATTTCAAATATTTTATATCAAATATTACCTAGTATTTTAAATAAATCTTGTATTTCAAATATTTCTCTATTATTTGAAATATTTTATTTCAATTATTTCCTAATATTTCAAATTATTCTTGTACTTGTACATTATTTCCAATATTTTATTTGAAACATATCCTAGTATTTCAAATAATTCTTGTGTTTCAAATACATTTAAATTATTTGAAATACATTATTTCAAATATTTCCCTATTATTTCAAATAGTTTATATCAAATATTTCCCATTATTTGAAATATTTTATTTCAATTATTTCCTAGTGTTTCAAATTATTCTTGTATTGCCAATACATTTAAATCATTTAAAATACATTATTTCAGATATTTTATTTAAAATATTTCCTAGTATTTGAAATAATTTTTGTATTTCAAATACATTTAAATTATTTGAAATACATTATCTAGTATTTTAAATAATTCTTGTATTTAAAATATATTTTAATTATTTTAAATACATAATTTCAAATATTTTCTTATTATTTCTAACATTTTATATCAAATATTACCTGGTATTTTAAATAATTCTTGTGTTTCAAATATTTACCCATTATTTCAAATAATTTATTTCAATTATTTTCTAGTATTTCAAATTATTTTTGTATTTTCAATACATTTAAATCATTTGAAATACATAATTTCAAATATTTTTCTTCAAATATCCTGTTTATGTTTCAAATAATTCTTGTTCTTCAAGTAGATTTAAATTATTTCAAATATTTCCTATCACTTCAAATAATTATAGTATTTTAAAGACAGAAAAAAAATGGGAAATTTGTATTAAGAATGACACAAAAAATCAAAATATAATGAAAATGACATTTTATAATGATAGTAACCTTAACCTGAAAATTTTTATTGTAAGTATGATTTACAAAGCTTAACCAAAATGGTCAAAAGCTCGAATCAAACTATAAAAGTTACTAGATTGCAAAATCTAGTTCCGCCTGAAGGTTTGAAATAGTCTATACATTTGCTATTGTTTATAGAAGTGGCAATAAAAAAGCCTTTTCTGATAAGAAATACACTGGAAACTGATAAACTAAATATGCAAAAGTCAGTGTAAAAAATATCCAATATACGTTTATGGTTAAATACGTCATGAACAGCTAGGGAACCAACAATGTGAGATAAAAATAAATACTAATACGACAATACGCTAAATTCAAATGGGTCATTAATATACACTCTTAACAGATTTAGTCCAGACTGAGAATAGAACGGGTCCGGACAATTCATCGCAGAAAATTCATCGTGGAAAATTCATCGTGGAAAATTCATCGCAAGAAACTTCATCGCGGGGAACATTCATCGCAAGAAAACTGCATCGCGAGAAAATTCATTGCAAGAAAATTCATCGCAGGCAAAATTTATCGCATGGAAACTTCATCGCGAGAAAATTCATCACAATAAAATTCATCGCAGGCAAGATTCATCGCGGGGAAAATTCATCGCAGGGAAATTACAAACGCCAAGGTCGTACGTACGTGAGCATTGCTGGGAACGAAATTTTTGGTTGGTGTTTTTGGACCAAATTAGGTCCAATCCATCTTCTGAGAGTAGGGTCGAAATTTTTGGATCAAATTAGGTTCAATCCAACTTACTTATGCGTTACGCGTGTGTGTCGCGAATATTGAATGAAAATAGAATAAGAGCTTATCACATTTTTAATCCAAATTTATGTGCATTTTTGCATTTTCCCCGAACATTTTAAGAGTTTCTGAAGTAATCGATTTTCACCGAAATAGGTAAATACAGCTTTGTGGACAACATAGAAGACCACCATGCCAAATATTAAAACTAAACAATATTTTGTTTATGTAAAGTATTTTTGTTGATATTTATTGTTAAAGTTTTATTAAACGATTTCAATTTCAATGGAATTCGCTCACTGTACGAATTAAAATGACCCGATATTTAACTTAATTTCCCTGCGATGAATATTCCGTGCGATGAATTTTTCTGCGATGAACTTTCTTGCGATAAATTTTCCCAGCGATGAATTTTCTTGCGATGAATTTTCTTACGATGAAATTTCCCTGCGATGAATGTTCCCCGCGATGAATTTTCTTGCGATGATTTATCCCGCGATGCATTTTCTGCGATGAATTATCTCGCGATGAATTTTCTGCGATGAATTTACCGTAAATCAGAATAGAAACCTTTTTATAGAAATATGTATATGGCGCAATTTAGTAAAAAGCGGAATACAAAGGACACGTATAGAGCGTGTCACACAAGTACGCAATAAACGCAAATCCAGATACCATAAGCTGTTACCTGATTCTGCCTAAAGGCGCATCCCCACTATGCCGCAGTTTGCCAGTTGGCAAGGCCAGCTGTCAAAGCCAACTGGCAAAGCCAGTGGCTGTATAAACGTCCACATCTGTGTTGGCATTTAGTTTAGTCGCACAATGTTCACCGAGGAAGATTTACTAATTGCTTCAGCTGCTGTTATCATACTTGACAGTCAAGAAAAAATTCACAAACGGCGCAAATGACTGTTTTGGTTACGTCCAATTCTTCAAAGTAGATCACGCACCGGACTTATTACCTTCTTTCTCTTTTTTTATTTCGCGCGAAAAATGACACACCAAGTTTTTGATTTTTCTATCAATTTCTTCTTTTTGTACTCCAAAACTAACCGCAATTTCCAAAAGAGCGTCACATATCTTATTCCTCTCTTTATAGTCCTTTAAACGACAGTCCAACAAAACAGGACGATCCCGGTATAAATCGATCAAATTAAACACTTTTTCGTTTGTCCACTCCATCTATAAACAACGTTGCTCATATGCGTCTGAATCACAACCTGAATTTAAGCCTAAAGCCGCGTGATGCCAGTTGGCACGTCCCCACTCACCGTTCTTATCGGCTTTCTTTGAAGGAGACCGACACTCGAGCGATTCTCGTTGGCATGCCGCTGGCACGATGGCATGTGCCAACGGTCACGTCTACATTACTGCTGGCATTGCCAACTGGCCTTGCCAACTGGCCTTGCCAACTGGCAAACTGCGGCATAGTGTGGACGCCGCTTTAAACTATCTCTACGCTATATGTGGTAAAATGTGCGTATTCAGAATTGGCCTGTTTAGCCATGAACTAGCTAATTCTTTCAGAATTTTGTGAGATATTTATTTATGTTTTATTTTTTGATTAGCGAAATGTTATTGATTTGAAAGTTTAAAAGTTAGTTTTCAGCTAACCTGTATCTATTTGCTAAAGACTGTATTTTATTTTTGTTTGTAGCAAAAACGTGCTGTACCGTGGAAGTCTGTTCTGACTTCCCTTCCATTCTTGGCCATCTTAGTGGCCCACACATGCAACAACTGGGGCTGGTACATGGTGTTGATCGAGTTACCGTTCTACATGAAACAAGTACTCAAGTTCAAGATCTCAGAGAATGCAGTTCTCACCGCTATTCCATTCTTCTCGATGTGGCTGTTCAGTATTATCTTATCTAAGACCCTGGATGCTTTGAGAGCAAAGAATATTATTAATACTACATGGGCTAGAAAAATTGCTACTCTGATCGGTAAGTTTACACTCCAAGGGTACGTTCCAAAACCTATGGAGTTTACTCTAAACTTAACTCTAAGTTTAGTAAGATCGTTCCAAAACATTCGAGTTTCCGGTTTGAGTTAACACTAGAGTTTACTCTTTTAACTCTGCTTGCAAGGTGGGTAATATTTACTCCCATGCGCAGAATGCGTACGCATGTAAAGTAAGTTTTGACATATCGAAATTAACAGATATTAATTATGGAAAACAGGAATTATGGAAAAAAATTAACAGAAATTCAAGATTCTGAAATAAAAAGAAAATATTTTACTTAATTATAAATTGGTATTTATGATACAATAGTTTGTAAATATTTATTAAAATTACCGTTAATAGATATACGTTGTCGAACAGTTGTTGACTCAAATCAGCAGCAATAATACATACTTCCCTCATCTTTATATGCATCACTATTTAAAGATATTAATAATTATTTAAAATAATATGTCGTGTTGACAATATTTTCGCGGGAATTTTCATATAAGCACTCCTAACCTTAACATCGCCGTTCCAAAACCTGATCACATGACCACATTATCTTTGAGTAAACTCGAACTCCAAGACTTATGTTTTGGAACGTACCCCAGGGGTCCAATTCTTGAAATCATTCGTCTACGCAACTCTCTATGTTTCGTATTCAGTTCTCCTATCGGTATTCTAGAACGGTCGAACACGCATTTTTTATGCGCATTTACATCGAATGGCTGGTAGGTAGTAGAAACTTTGTTTCGTGTGCGAATAGTTTAAGGCGGCGCACAACCCTATAATTCTCAATAGTTTCTTATAGAAAACTAATAATCTGAAATAAAAATAATAACAATCTATACATCAAAATTTGCAGTGAATTTTTATCTATCTAATAGGATGATTTAAATTGTAGAAAAAACTGTTATGTAATTGTAAATAAGCAAATTGCATATTGCACGCCATCTTGTAAACCAATCGATGCATATTTGCGTACGATGCGGCAAATTGTAGCTAAAGCTTCATTCTACAAAAAGATTTTTAGCCATTTTGTTCTATTGAGAAAGCTACTTATAGTTATTATAGTTAGTAGTCTATATTTGCCGCCATCTTGAATCTGCCGCGGTTCTCAAAATAGGTGTTAAGGGTAAAAATGATTTAATTTTTGTGAAGAATATGTGTACCAAGTGGCATTCCATTATCATCAAGTATAATATTTTTCGACGAGGGTTCTAAACTATAAGTCATCAAGTCGAAAAAAATGTTGACATATTATTTGAACATTTCTACACAAAGCTACAGAGTGATTATTTAATGGCGAGACGACGTCACCGAATTTTACGTGCCTCCTAGCAGAATACTATGAATATAATAACCTTGAAGACAATTTGATTATGAAGAAAAAAAGATTATGCGCATGCGCGCATAATCGCCTGCTACGATGTGTATGAAACGGCAAATTATTAAAACTTCCAGTGACGTCGTCTCGCCATTAAATAATCACTCCGTATATTACACAAAGCTGTTTACTTTTGTAAGAACACACTAGATCTGGTTATTTTGGTTACTTTTATGATGTGTTACTGTCTTTAAATGTCAATTAAAAATATTCCTTACGCTGTAAAACCGACTTTAGATTGATAAGGTTATGATCATTATAATTAAGATATAAGTTCTCATTATGACATATGTCAAATGGAACGACATTTTAAAACCAGTGGCGAAAGGAAACCTCCGCTAGACTTGCCCTCCCATAAAAAAAATATTTAAAAAAAATGTAAACCAAAAAAAAAAAAAATTTTAAATATTTAGATAAATCTTCAAAAATACATCAAATTATGTTCTATACAAATTTTTGTCCAAGGCTTGCTTTACTAGTTACGAATTAATTATCATGACCATGGAAACGTTATAAGTATGAAAAAATTGAGACTTGGAAAAATTTTAAATAATTTTACAAAAAAATTTCAAAATTTTTCGTTTTATCAAAAAACGTCTCAAATAAAAGTTATTAGTTATTGCATTTATAGTAACTTTTGTTCAATAAATTTTTTCGAAATATTTTTCTGTTGCTAAATATTCGCAAAAATATTAAAATCGACACGAGTAAACTCCCATTTCTAGTCAACCGATTTTCATAAAAAACAATAGGGTTCTTCCCATTTAATAGGAGAATTTTTTAGTTAAACCGTTTTTGAGTTATCGTGTATACACACAGACAGACACACACACACACACACACACACACACACACACACATACGGACGGCACTTCGAAAATAGGTTTTTTGGATTCCCTGGACCATGAAACGTGGTCATCCGTCAAAATCTCGACATCGAAAATTTTCGCGATTCCAATACTTGCCCCTTATATATTAAGGTCGGGCAAGTAAAAAGTGACATTTTTTAATACCAATATGACATACAGCTTCAAAGGTGCAAACTATTGAAAACAAAATTCCTTCTTAGTTTGTTCTTACAAAAGTGAACAGCTTATATAAATTTGTTATTTAATTTTGTAACTGCATACTG
This sequence comes from Liopterus haemorrhoidalis, assembly GCA_963971575.1. Lineage (NCBI taxonomy): Eukaryota > Metazoa > Arthropoda > Insecta > Coleoptera > Dytiscidae > Liopterus > Liopterus haemorrhoidalis. The sequence continues at coordinate 12,715,070 of OZ020619.1, forward strand.
CATTATATAATTTTATAATTTATTATTATCAACTAGTTTAATAAAGATTATTATTATTATTATAATGCTGAATATCTGAAGTCCCAAACAGTATAAATACAATTAATTGTAGTTAGTGTTTTTATTTAAAAAAATAAATTGGCGACTTTTTCATGAAAATAGCGACTTTTCATCAATGCTTTAGCTACTTTCTTAAATGTCGAGTTCGCAACACTGTCTGGAAATACTTAGCCCGTTACGAATACCCTTCGAGAGTACCACTTTACACTTTAGAGCATAGGTTCTCAAACTGGGGTACGCGTACCCCTGGGGGTACGCGAAGCATCTATTGGGGGTACGCGAGATCATTCACATAAACATACATTCATAAAGCCATAGTTTAAGAATAGCACGTTGTGGAAAAGCTCATACAATCGGTGAAGAATTGTTGTTACCTGCTGCTAAAGATATGGTTACTTGTATGTTTGATGAATCGATGGCTAACAAATTAGATACAATACCGATATCTAATGACACCGTACGCCGCCGAATTGAAAGCATGGCATCAAATATTAAGGAAAATTTGATTGTTGAGCTTAAAAAAAGCAATTTTTTCGCTATCCAAATAGATGAGAGCACAGACATTACTAATTAGGCTCAATTGATGGTTTACGTGCGGTATATATCTGAAAGTCGTATTAATGAAGATTATTTATTTTGTGAACCCTTGGCAACCCGTACAACTGCTGCTGAAATTTTCCAAAAGTTAAATCATTTTTTTATAGAGAATGAACTGGACTGGAAAAAATGTGTTGGTTTTTGTTCAGATGGTGCTCAGATGGAGGTGTGGCAATGAAAGTAAGAGCCGTAACAGAAAATTGTGCGTTCACTCATTGCAGTATTCATAGAGAAGCTTTAGCAGCTAAGGGTATGCCAGATGCACTAAAAAATGTTCTTCAAGATGCCATCAAAGTAGCAAATTATATAAAATCACGAGCTGTAAACTCTCGTTTGTTTACAAAACTATGTGCTGAGATGGGTAGTGAACATATACAGGTGCTCCTTCATACAGAAATCAGATGGCTCTCTCGTGGAAAAATGTTAAGTAGATTATTCGAGCTATATTCTGAAGTACAGCTATTTTTAATGGAAACTAATTTTAAATTGCGTGATAAACTACTTGACGAGTCGTGGATAATGACACTGGCTTATTTATCAGACATTTTTAATCGTCTTAATAACTTGAATTTGTCCTTGCCAGGTAGTGGAATTAATCGATTTTCGGTTAATGATAAAGTTAACGCATTGATAAAAAAATTAAAAATGATGGAGGAATGTGTGTCTGATCAAAATCTGCAGTCGTTTCCAAATTTGGAAAATTTCGTGTCGGAACATGAAACAAAAATTGACAATAATCTTATTAAAAATATTAAAATTCATTGTAAAATGCTCGCAGAATCTTTTGAAAAATATTTTCAAGAAGACTTTTCCGAAATGCTATGGATAAGGAATGTATTCGCTATTGAAAAGTATCCATCAAATCTCAATAATAATAATAAAGAGTCATTGATTGAAATATCGTGCGATGGAGATTTAAAAATGAAGTTTAATGAATTGAAACTTGAAGAGTTCTGGCTCATGGCTAAAAGTGAATATCCAGAATTAGCCAAACAAGCATTATTGTTTTTAATACCTTTTTCAACAACTTATCTCTGTGAATGTGGGTTTTCCTCCATGGTGATTTTAAAAAACAAATATCGAAATAAATTAAATATCGATCCTAATATGCGGTTAAAATTGAGTAATCGAGAGCCCGATATTGAATCACTTATTTCAAGCATGCAGCTTCATCCTTCCCACTAAAGTTGGTAAGTGTATTTTCATGTATGTTTTTTTCAGTCAAGTCTGCTTTGTTTAACAATTTTCAAATTGTTCCGATTTTTTTTTTACCTTTTTGGGGGTACGCGCCTGTCCTGGAATTGACATAAAGGGTACTCAAAAAAAAAAGTTTGAGAACCTATGCTTTAGAGCGTTCGCATACGAAAGTGACTATTCGAATTTGGTCGCACACGAAAAGTTACGCATGAGTTCAATATTTGGACCCCAGTATTTGTTAGTAAGTTTATTTGACGATTATAAAGTAATACTTTGTTTTGTTTTTAGCATCTGTGATTCCCGGCATTATCTTGGTTTCGCTGTGCTACATTGGCTGCACGAGATGGTTGGCTGTATTACTGATGACATTTGCCATCACAGCTGTGGGTGGTATGTTTGCTGGATTCCTTGGTAACCACATTGATATCGCACCAAACTTTGCTGGTAAGTTAGATTTTATTTTATTTTACATTACTGTATGGGATACACAACAGAATATCCCCACGAATAGGTTAACCCAATTACAGTGTAACACAAATTATAAATTAAGAGTAAACAACGTATGTCAATACAGAATAGTATATTATGCAACGAGCGTGGAATGGTGGTTATTTCACACAAGTATGAAAGTCCACGAGCCGCAGGCGAGTAGCGCAATTCATACAAGAATCTTTCATATCATATGAGAAAAGACGGTATAACTAGGGGATAGGTTGCTACATAACTGCGCATGCGTCACACCACACATGTTTTGTTTAATGTACGATGATTCTAAACAGGCGGCATTGTTATATTAGCGCGAGTTTTAAGATAGTGTTTTGTCATTAAACTAGAAGATGGGTAGCTCGCTTCGCTCGGCTTCTTCTAACCAAACACTTAATAACCTAACCTAACCTAAGATAGTGTTTTTGTCATTAAACTAGATGATGGGTAGCTCGCTTCCAGAAACCATTGTTTTAGAGCCACTGATGATCCTTGAATTATTTATGGCGGGTTGCTAACGCAAGAGTTTTCTCTAACTCAAGTTAAAATCATTTGTTTTTGTATGCTACAACATACAAAAACAAATGATTTTAACTTGAGTTAGAGATAATTCTTACTTTAGCAACCGGCCATTAGTGAAATTGTTATGTGCTGCAATCTACAAAGAAATTTTGTAACGTTGTAGCAACCTAATCCCTAGTTTAGCCGAAATGACTAATCCAGGCAAGTTTCATACTATGCTTTTTTCAGAACTTTATTACTTATTTAATTTTTATTCAGTTCCCTTTAAAAACTAGCAATATTTTGACAGTTGTTTTCAACCTATCTATTACGTTATCTAGCAACGGCCATGTACGTGTCATACGCAATGTAAATTAAGTTAAAATAATAACACTTGCGTCAGCTGATCCAGACTGACCAAGACCAGCTCTATCAACAAATATATTTGCAAAATTTGACAACTTTAACTGTATTATTTAATTTTAATCCGGTTTCCTTTACATACTAATAATAATTTAACATATGCTTTCAATCTATTTATTACGTTGCTTAGCAACGGTCGGACATTGCTGCTTTAACCTGTTCTGTAACGGGCTCAACTTGTTACGTAATGAGCTCATTACGTAATAGGTCAGCGATGTGTAGTAAAAAGGAGTGGGAAACGTCCTACATTTACTAATCAATGACACGCCTGTAATGAACGTATATCTATATAGTCGTGGTAAAATTGACTTAACTAATAATCTAGGTATACAAAATATTTATATAATATTTAACAATAATAGCAAGAGTAACAATACTGTATATAGTAACCGCATCAATGACAATTCATAAATTGGAAAGAAATTTGTTTATTGAAAGAACGCAATGAAGAAAAAAATATGTCTATATCAGCAGCATATTTGTTAAGTGTCCTACAAATTCTTATCATGGGAGAATTTATTTTGAATTAATAAGGCAAGCTGAACCATGGAACAAGTTAATAAGAACAAGATAACAAGATAAGAACAAGATAACAATTATAAGTTTGCAACACTTGCTACATTTTGCTTCAAGGACTTACTACTGATGATGGTTGCTTAGCAGACCAAAATGTTACATCTAGTATTACTATAAAAATTCAATTTGAAGGAAATTTTCAATGTTTTTATTTAACATTTAAACTTTCAAAACTCAATTTAATATTTATATGCTGTTATTATTTGTTATATTACTGATGGTAATTTGTTGTGGATGATATTGGTTTGTTTGATTTCAGGTACTTTGATGGCCCTGACCAACACGGCAGCTACTATCCCTGGTATTGTAGTACCTATTTTCGTCGGTTGGTTAACACATGGAAATGTAAGTACTTCTTTAATCTACAACGTATTTAAAAAAATAAATATAGGAAATTATAAATCATTGGAAAGCAGAAAAAGTACTCTATTTTATGGCGATAAAAGAGTATGGTATATCCATAAAAAAAAACAAGTTATTAAGCTGAATCTATACTATGCCAATTCAGTGGATGGGGGATTAGAGGGATAAATCCCCCCCCCCCGAAAATCAAAAAGTACTAAAATTATAATTACCACATTTCAAATATAAATTCCGATGTTGTGAAATATCCCCACCTAAATATTTTTTGCGTACGCCACTGTGCCAACTGGTAATGTCAACTAGCTAAGCCAAGTGACTTCGCGAGCTAGCAGGGACGTCCACACTGTCAGCTCAGGGTAGAGCGCATCAGTCTGTTATCAAGCCTGTTCAGTATAGCTTGTGGCATACAGTTTGTAAGCCCAAAATGTATTTGTAAGCCGCTTGGCACAGTTGGCACGTCCACACTACGAGCATCGGTGCTGCTTTATTTGATCCAGACCGCCATCAATCGGTTTGCAATTGGCATGCCAAGCGGCCTATTGCCATAGGCCAGTGATCGCAAACGTGTGACCAGCGAGTCACACACTGACCCGTATGACGATTTAAAATGACCCGTACAAAAGAGTAATTCTAAAGAGGGATTCTAAGATAACTAATACCCTTTTCACACTAGATCTTTAAGATCGGATGTTTAAGTGAATGGATCTTTAAACGCTAATGTGAAACCGTACGGCCTCGTCTAAACACGACCGATGTTTAAGACAGAGATCTGCGTCTTAAACTTCGCCCGCATTGCCAACTTAATTCCCGTTATAGAAAAATAATCCTTGAATTTGTGCTTCTCTTCTTTTATCTATGTTCAGCTGTTATCATTTTATATATCGAAGTTATGAGAAGATTATTTGCGTTATTATTTAAATAAATATAAAAAATAAACTTCTCCTAACCTCGATATACAAAATAATGACAGAATAAATTCAAACGATATGAAATTATGTTGGCAATACATACTAGCTTTACATGGAGATTTCTTCTTCAAATTAAACATCAAGTGTGAAAGCAAACCGATATTAAACATCGATGAAGTTTAAGTTCAATCGTCTTAAAGATCTAGTGTGAAAAGGGTATAAGGTTTGGGCGCATTCACGAAACAAGGTTGGGAAATCAACAAATATGATAATAATAACGAAATGAAATTCAACTATTATCCGTTAATAACAATATACACAGATGTAATAACAATACCTGTATTATATATGTCAAACACAAGGCCGTTAACTCAGTTTGAGTTGACGAGATTAGTAGAGGGTTACTCACAAATACTTACACCCTACAGAGACAGATTTTTATTTACGCATTATACATTTTACTCCCGACTTGAATCTATAACATTCAATTTTGACCCGTCGTAGACCAACAACACATCCACATTTATTCAGCTTTGCCAGTTAGCTTTGTTAACTGGCATAATGTGGAGTCAACATAAAGGGTATTTTAGGGAACTATTTGCTCTAAGTAAGGAAAGATCGAGTAAACCACTATAACTAAGAATATTAAATTGAAAAAACAATTGAATATCAAATTATTTTGGAATTATTTTGAACAAATATATTTTTTGGTACCCCCTATTTTTTTAGTCTTTTTCATTGAAAATGTCTGTTTTATACTATAACTAAAACTACAAAATAAAACATATAAAATTAACATTATTTAAACTTTTGCATTTTTTCATTTGTACGTGGCAACTGTTATTTTCAGATATAAATACAAAAAATAATTGTGTGCCTGTTTTCAAACAAATTGGAATTTTTTTATTCAAAAATAGATACAATGTGTTGGGACTAAAATACTGAACAATTTTTATTAATAAAGTTTTTGTCTAAAACTCATAGTAGAGATAGAATATGCAATGGAAAAGTTAACATGGTAAAGCTCTACGTTGCAAGTCGAAAAAGGGCCTACGGTATGTAGATTTTAGGTTTAGGGTGTTCCCCCGTTACTCCCCAAATATTCATCTAATTGAAAAAATGCATTGAACAAAACAGGTTTATTCTTAATACAATTTTTATTATATACAATTTTCTGTTAAGCCAGTAATAAGGGAGATATTTTAAGTTTTTCAATCAACAGTTTTAACTCCGAAACACCCCCCTAGTACCTAGTATTTGGAGATACCTTCTTTTACAGCCTATGTTCGAATCCTAGTTCTACTCTATCATCATAATTAATTACGTGAAAATATGCTTAGCCGTTTTTACGTGAATCTCGAACAGACAGACAAATATTGATTTTTTGGGCGACCATATCAAAGACAGTTCCTTTTTATCATCTAGTACTAGATAAAAAGTAAATCTTTTTCGGTCTAGGCCGATTCGCTTATTTTTTTGGCCGCTGGATGCTAACGCTATCTATGAGTCAATTCTTAAATTACAAGAAATGGTTACACAGAAACAACTGACAGTCAAACATTTATAATTGTAATAATTTTTCAATAACCATAAATTCAGCACCATGTTAAACATGAATAATGCTATGAAAAAAATCGGGTTTGTGCTACGATTAACAAAAGGCTTTCGTCACAGTCAAACGTAAACCGTATTCATTAACTCCTTGTAAGACATGCTCTGGAATATGGTTCGGTGATATGGTCACCGTATCACAGTAAATATATTAGTAGCATTGAGACTGTCCAATCGCGGTATTATCGTGTTGTTGAATGCCGTTTGACAGGAGTTAATCCTAAATACATATCAACAAGCAGTATTTTATCAAAGTTTAACGTTGGAACCCTGTCTGGGAGGAGAGATGCGACATCGGTGGTATTTTTGTTCAAGATATTAAACAACTACGTTGACCGTCCTGACATATTGTCCAAATTTTTTTTTAAAAAGTGTTTCACAATCAGACGCATTCTTTACATGTAAAAAAGTGACTTACCATGAAAATTACCATTATGAAATGAGTCCGTTACTGCGTATGATATCATTATACAAGTCTTCTCGGTAAAGACAGATCTGTCCAAGTTCCCAAAAGTTGTATTAAGCCTTATAACTTGATTGTGTATAGAATATAATCTAATGTTAACAGCTGACTTGTAAAACTGCATGTAGATTCAGGCTACCGTTGTAATCTGTATAGTACTTCTGGCCTTGATTGTATTTTGTGAATGTTTTAAATATGTTTTGTAACTGAATGAGTAGGGCAAGTTGATGATTGTATAAATGAAAAAGTACATTTTTTTTAAAATATTGTTGATGGTTGAGTATGTTAGTATGTATGTACCGTGTGAGCATAATTTTTTGTCAGTTACATAACAGTAAACAATGTGTTTTAAAATATCAAAACTGTATTCTAATTCACAGCTGAAAATCCCAATTTAACAAAAAACCAATCAGATTACTTCGTTTGCCCGAACTCACCCGAAGAACAACGAAAATATGTGTTCCTAACTTAATACCTGTTGTCAACTCATTGGCGTGTAGAGAAAAATAGTGTTCATTTAATAATAAATTCGTATAAGGTAATAAAAATAGAATGTACGCCTATGTGTACATGTCCTTGGAAATAAGTTTGGTAACTAAATGTTTCTGTCAAGTATTGCATAACGGACAAGATTTGTTGATCGCTCTGTATATTGTATATTTGTCTACGGACACAAAAAGGACTATGTCTGTAGTGTCTAAATAAATAAATAAATAATCCAATGTAAATAAATAAATTTAATTTTTCTAATAATAAATGTTTTTCGTCGCCCAATAAATATAATGTGCATCTTTGCCAAAAAGATGTACTTTTTGGTCATGGTACACAAATAACAAATTTTTTGGATATTGTCTTATAAACATTAAAACGTGTAGAAAACAAATACGAGGCCGAAAACAAAACGGATATATCCTCCAATTATATGAAGATAGATTACACTGGTCAACAAATTTAAACTTTTTTTGCTGACTTAGATCTGATACTTGTTTTTAACTAATTTTGGGGTGCTGATTTCAAAAATGTTAACAGTTTCTGCCTATCAAACAGTTTCTGCCTATCACGTCAAATTTTTGTTCTATGGTTGACTAGAAATGGGAGTTTACTAGTGTCGATTTTAAGATTTTTGCGAATATTTCACAACAGAAAAATATTTCGAAAAAATTTATTTGAGACATTTTTTGATAAAACGAAAAAAAAATTGAAAAATTTTTCGAATTTTTTTTTAAGTATCTATTTTTTCATACTTATATGTAACGTTTCCATGGTCATTATAAATAATATCTGTTAGAAAATATGAGGCCATGTTATTTCTACTCTGCTGCTAGAATGTATTTTATACAAGTACTTTATGATGGCGGTCGGTCCTGTGGTGGCCACAGCTGATGTGATACGCAAAAACTGATGTTATATTTGAGTTCAGCAGCACCAAATTAGTAAGGAACAAGTCTTATGTTGACCAGTGTTATTGTTATCATATTTTGCAGTATACCTAATAAGTTTAATTTTCTTTTGCAGCAAACAATTGATGCCTGGCGTATCATATTCTTCGTAACAGTAGCTCTCTACATCATAGAAATCATCATGTACACTTGCTTCGGGTCCGGAGAGGAACAGTCCTGGAACAAATCCGGTGAGACCGAATCTCATGAACAACAGCCATTGCAGACGAATCCAAATGGATACAACTCCACGGAGAAAGCAGGAGCAAACGTGGAGGAAGGACAAACCGTACGATAATCACATTTTATTATAAAAACGGTTTCATTTTTTAGTTTTTAGTTAAAATCCATGACGTACAAGATATTGTAAATAAGATATTACTATAAAAGTTTTATTTCTGTAAAAAAATTAGGTGAATAAAAATCCCAACATGGGAATTAGTTAACATTATTTTTTAAGCTTTTGGCAAGGAGTCGAAGAATTGAGATTATTTAACATATGAGTAGTTAACAAATTTAACAGTGAAAAATAGTGAATTCTTGTTAATCAACTAGTTTTTACCGGTTAAAATAAAAAATTGAGTGTATGCAAAACGTTATACAGTGACATCTTCCGAGAGCACCTCGTTAATCAAAAATTTCCACTATTTGAACCTTTTGGTAAAGGGATCTTAAATAAAATACTTATAAATCTATTTACGACATTTCCTCATCTGAGTTAGCCATGATATTTTTTTCTTAAGTTGGTTATGAAAAAAATTACATCAACTAAATATGTGGGCTATTCCAAACGTTTAGGCGGAACTAGATTTTGCAATCTAGTTAAGTAACTAGATTTCATCGTTTAAATCGTTCTTTTTGGCCGTTTTTTTAAGCTTTGTAAATCATACTTACAATAAACATTTTTTGGTTAAGGTTAATATCACTTTAAAATTTCATATTTTTTATATTTTAATTTTTTGTGTCATTCTATATACAAATTTCCCATTTATTTATTTTTTTGTGATTAAGATATGTAAAAAATATTTTATTTTTAACATGTCATTCGTGGCCATGGTTTCACTGTTGGATTTTTACATTTTCATTTACCAACGTGAAATAAGAAATAACCCAAGCAAGGTCCCTTCTCGTGACAACCTAAAAGAACGAAATTCCCATTTAGTTCCTCCTAAACGTTTGGAATAGCCTGTATTTCCAGTGTTCGAATGAATATTTCTTATATCAAAAAAATTCAATTAAAAACACTAAGTAGGTTTAAGTAATATATTTATTTTCTCGATACGTATTTTGGCTATTACGCAATTTTCAAGAGTTTACAAACTCAGTTATTTTGTAAATTCTTGAAAATAGCGTTAAAAGATAATTTAAGTTAAAAATTAGAACTTGATTTTGAGCAACTGTGTAACATAACAATATGACACGACAATTTAAATAAAAATTTGACATTTTAAATAAACTGACATCTTTTAGGAGGATTACCCAACATTAAGAAAATTCCTTAAAATTTAAGATACAGGCAGATATTATTAAAAAAGAAAATTCTATAGCCTATTCCAGTCGTTTAAACGGAGCTATATGTAATTTTTATTTTTGTAAGTTGTCACGAATTCATTTTTTAATTATTGAAGTGGGCGTATGCTAAACAAAATGATCAAAAGCCTCATTTAAAAAGTTACTAGTTGTCAAAATCTATTTCCGCTTAAATGGAAGAAATAGACCATAGATTTTAAATTCTGGTAACTTTTATGAATCGGGCTTTTGGCCATTTTGTTTAAGCTTTGTAAGCCATAACATGAACATTGAACATGTTTAGGTTAGGGTGAATTGTCATTATAAAACGTCATTTTCATTATATGATAGTTTGATTTTTTGTCATTCTTAATACAAATGTCTCATTTCTTAAATTTTTATGTCTTTAAAATTACTATATTATTTATAATAATTATTTGTTTTCTATTATTCATTTTATATTAATATTTCTTTGCTTCGTGCGGAACTAGATTTTGAAATCTTATCACTTTTAATTATTAAATGGGACTTTGAGACCGATTGTTTTCGCATAGTAAATCGGGCTTTATGAGACAATATGGGTTAAAAATTTCAGTTTTATTAGAATTTGATTTTTAAATAATAAATGAAATATTACCTTGACTGTATAAAATAACAGTATGACGTGACTATTCAAATAAAAATTTGACGTTTCAAACAGAAACTGACATATTTTGGGCAGATTAACCAACATAAAAAAATAACTTAATATTTGAGATTCAGGCGTGTAAAAAAAGAAATTAATATCTAGATCCGCTGGAAGCTTAGAAACGAATAATATATATTTTATTTTTTATAATAAATATCACTTAATAATAAATTTCAACATGGAACATGAAGTAACCTAGGCAAGTTCTGTTTTCGTGACAACTTAAAAAACTAAACTTCCAGTTAGTACCGCTTAAGCAAAAAAAAAAAAATGAAGTCCAGTTCCGTACGAAGCTAATAAAAGCTTTATAGATTGTCACATGAACGGTATATATGTAATTCCTTTTTTTTACGAATTTAATTTTGATTAATTTTGGCATGTCGTATTTCGTGGCTATCAACAAAAATGCCACCATAACATGGCCTACTCATATGAGGAAATATCGTGAATGGATTATAAGTTTCACAAAAATATTTATACATCATGCTGACCAGTTTCAGTTGCTCGACAAGCTTATTGTATTTAATAGTATTTAATACTTAAAATGAGCACCAAATTGAACATCAGCGAGTTTTACAGCTGGTAACCCCGCCAAGAAAGAAAAGGATAGTGTTATTGCGATAACCCATTAGAAAGTATGAAAAAAAACTTTTCCATTTGCACTGTTCTGCATTCTACCGTTTGAACGGATTATAGTGCCAGAACTTATTATTTATCGTCATAAATATAATCCTAAAATTAAATATAAATGATATTTTGCAATTTAAAATTATAATATATATCGAAAAAATTATAATTGGATCTGTGTATCGTTAAGCATTATACTCACTGTTTGTTGCCGATTGTAGATGTCGATGATTGATTGCGAATGATAAGCTCAAATTTCTTCCTAATTTAATAAAACATATTTAGAAAATATTAAAAATATTGAAAATATTTAAAAACTTATTTATAAACTGATATATTTGTTTTAAATAAAAATTAAATAAATATAAATTTCACTCTAATCTTAATACAAAAGTAAGTATTCGTGGGGTTTTTCTAAATTACTTTCATCTCTAAATATATTATTATTTTTATTTGCATTATTTTTTTAAAATTTGTTTGTTTGATTTTAGTATCAACGGCGAATCTCAATTACTTTATTGAGATAATTTCTTTCAAAAATAATCAAATTCTAAAACAAAAAATAATCAGACAGCAATGAGCATATTTTGTGTATTTATATGCAAGGGGCACTATGTTAGTAATAATAAGTTAGGTGAATATAGTTTTTTTATTAATAAACCTAGTTGACTCAGTGTTGCATTTGGAGCATCGAGACCTGTCATTAATCACTATTTACGCCACGTGGAAATTACCACGTTCAGTGGCGGATCTACATACGGGCAAATAGGGCTTATACTAACCTCTCGGACATATACCTATTATATTCTATACCAAGCACAGCTTATTAGAGAAAAGATCAAAACAAAAATATTACTTTAAAAAACAACAAAAAAATTAAAAACGCAAATTTACTAATATTTATTAAAAATCAACATAAGTGAAGCGCCAGCTAGTAAAAAAATTATATCCAACATTAAAACGTGATTAATTTTTATCACTTATCACCTCAAGGAACGATCAGTAACTAAAACATTAGTTAAAATTATTCTTTGATTTTATTCTTAATTTTTTGATTGAAACATGTGTAAGGCCCGTTGGTATTTTTAAGCCCTGGGCCCCCAAAAAGCTAGATCCACTGACCCCGTTGTAATTAACAAAATACAGTCAAGTCTCTTTTTATGCGGTAGATTCGTTCCAGAGAAAATCGCACAAAAAAAAAATATAGATAACATAACAGATAATGAAGACACCTATTCACATAACAAATTGTACATCAATGGCGTGGCTTGACTTTCTGATCAAGGGATGTGGTGAAAACAAATGCATGTAAGCAAAAATATTCTCGCGAATGTCAAGGGTTGACTGTACTCCAGTTTTTTAATGATAGTTTCTAAGGCTTTTAAGGTTCAGGTTAAAGTCTACTTTTGTCAATAAGTAATTTTTTGTTTCCAAATTTAAAGCAGCAAAAAAAGTTTTTGTTAATTCATAAATTACGTCTGAATTTATCGAAGTCAATGCTGAAACTCTGAAATTAATAAATACGTATAAAAACTATGTTTTATTCGAATACATATAAGCACAAGAATAACTCGTACTGCATAAAATGCAGAAGACAATAGGTCTGTTCGTTTATCTTGTTCTAACTTGTCCTTAAAACTAGGTCGTGACGTCATCAGAACATTATTTCACAGGAAATAGATGATGGTACAAACGAACGTATTTTGGACAAGTTATTGCAGTTTAACCTTTTATTAGACTATTTTCTATAAAAAATATATTAGTAAATAAAACAGTCAACATTATAAAATCGTTGACTGAACATATGATTCTTCAATCAACGATAAAATACATAATTTATACGTTATAGTTGATAAATGTAATTATTATATTTAAAAATATAACATTCATCCTCGATTAAGGCTTCACCTGTTGAACATTTCACCAAATATGCTTTTTTCAACATTTTTTTTACGATTTTAGGTTATTTAAACAAACAAAATAAAGTCAAAAAAAGTTAAAGAGTGACGTCACTAACTTATTCTAACTTGTCCGAACTTGTACTTCCTCTAGACGTAGTACAGTTTAGACAACTTAGAACCTGTTCTGAACTGACAAACGAACAATACTTGGACAGTTCAGAACATACAAACGAACGATTTTTTGGAATTTAGACAATTTAGAACAGTTTGGATAACACAAACGAACACACCTAATGACACGCACCCTGGCAGCCGTAAACACCGCCGGTAAATTCAAATAATCTGACTTTCGGTGTGCACCTAAACTGGCTTATATCACACGCCCTGGCCTTGCTGCGTACTCGACATAACCCGTTCGAGTGCGAAAACTTTCTCCATGTCTTCTTGCACAAAACATTCGACATATTTTAAACTATAATTTATAGTTTAATAAACTTATTTTTAAGTAATTATTATAACCATATTCTGCTATAAAAAAATACGAAATAAATTATCAAATTATTTATTATCTTAAATTTTTTCACAAAAAAATATTTTCTTCTGGTTGATGCACTGCAGTAAGGGATGCACTGCATCCCTTAGTTCACGCTACGCCACTGTTGTACATTAAACATTTCAAACGCTCACTGATTACACATTGACTACTTGTATGTAAATGCGAAAGAATGCGTTGATCTAATTGTACGAGATAAATCCCGTCGTATTTATATCGTACAACTAATATCCCTGAATACGAGTTAAAAACAACTTCAAAACAGCATAAAAATGTTACGTATTAAAAGAGCCTCGACTGTAATTATATTCAAATCAGATCAGATCCAACTCAGCATCGTGTGATTAATAGTTAAAACCAACATGTATAAGAAGTCGAAACATAAGAGATTTAATGTGAAATCTAGCCTCTTATTTGGCGTAATTCACACCATTGGCAGCCTTCGTTCCGGTCGGAAAGATCCTATAAATCGGTGGCAACTGTCCGTTTCGTACACAAACTCGTTAGTAATGCCAAAATATACATATATAAAATAATTAAAAGGTGATTATTGGTTAAGGAATTTGGATTCTGGTGTCAGGCATGGATCTCTCCAAGGTCAACATTTGGATACGTGAATTGAGTGATTTGGTTTTTCAGAATTTCAAATGTTCAATGCTGTCTGTTGTTTTTTTGAAAAGGGATCAATGTTATTACAAACAAATGATATTATTTTAAAAATTTTGCGCACAGAACAGTGTCAATAGTTCAACAAAAGAACCATATTTACAAAAGGTAGGACAAATTCATACACCTTAAACTCACAGTTTTATACGCACTAACATTAGCACTAAATTGCTTTATCACAATTAAATTATAAGCAGGGTTGAAATTAAATTTAAGCAGAACAACATGTAAAAAGAATACTAACACTGAAATTTCATCACTAGATTATACTATTTCCACATTGTTGATATGGCATAGAATAATAAAAATTCTTAAAATCACAAAATCTCTGATTCTGTAATATCTTATGGAGATAAAATAGAGTATATTTTAGTTTAAAAAATTTCATTTTATTCCGTTAGGTCCACATTTACATTTTTCAAATAAAATTTTGTATCTTTACACATCATAGACAACATTTCACGCACTCATTATTAAAAAGCCCCTCAAAATTTAATTTTACATTTAGAGTCGCGGCAAACGTTGCAATCGTCCGAGGACTAATTGATAAGATAACTTAAGGACACTCCGTCCAAATCATTTATTAGTCTCAGTTTGAAGATTTCACTTTTCTAATTAGTTTGAAAGCTTTACTGAAACAGAAATTGAACGTCAAAACTAAAGACCGTGTAAAATCTTTAACATACAATTCAAAATATTCCCAATAATCTCATTTTTTCTGAAAATTGTACGTGTTTTTAATAGATTTCTCAAAATTTACGAAAATAATTTGACAAAAAATAAGTTATAAAATTTGAATATTCTTTTATATGAACTAAATAATTCGTTGCAACTAATTATAATATTAATATTTGCGGTCGAGTGCCTCGAGCGGCTAGACATGCTCTAAAGAGATTATTCTATATTGATTTTAATCTGGTCAGACTGACAGACAGCAGAGATGTGCGAATGGGGGATCGAAAGAGACACTGGCCCCAAAGGCCAAAATTAGTGGGCTGCACTGTAGTTACTACGTTGGACGTTTTGGGAGTTAGTAGGGGTACCAGATTCAGGTTTTGCTCCGGGTGCAGCTTTTCCTTCTCACGGTTCTACCTAACATATTGCCAGCATACAGTTACATGGTTAATAGACAGATAGGTCGACAGACTGATTGACCAACAAGCAAGCGAACCAAGGATCGACAAATAGACTGACTAACAGACCAGTAGATAAATTGCCGGCACAACGTCAGACTAATAATAAATCTGCAGACCAACAGATTCTTGGTCAATAAATTGATAGATCGACAGATCGATTGACCGACAGGCTGATTAACCAACAGACGATAGATCGACAAGCAGGTGAATCAAGGATCGACAAACAGACTGACTAACTGACCAGCAGATAGACTGTCAGCACAACGGCAGACAAAAAATATACCTGGAGACCAATAGATTCTCGGTCAATAAATTTGTAGATCGACAGATATGATATTCAGACTGACAAGGAGATACATGAACAGATTTTATTTCTTAATGTGAATCTAGAATTTCTAAATGAGTAGAATTTGTTGATTTATATATAAAAAAAAAAGGATATGGATCTCTTAATAGGTATAAGCAGAACCAGATGTGCTTCATTTACGCTCTTAAGCCGAATATATTATTCCCCCTCCCCGTCTAGCAAAATTATTAATTTATTTAAGTTATGAAACTTCAAGCGCCTCTAGGCAACTACCTAGATTTGCTTGTATATAGATCCTGCTCGGGGTATAAATGAAAACATGCTGACACTAAAGGGTTAAGCTTTGTTGCCATCCACAAAGAACCGGCGAAAGGCAGGGCATAGATAGAGGGCCGCCCCGCATTGAGGGGAGCCAGAAAAAGCGCTCAAATAGACACCTTCTAATAGAGGGGAGCAGTTTTGCTGGTCTTGACCCGATGAGCTAGCATCGGCTCTGCATATACAACTAAAAACTAGTTCATATGATGCCCACCAGGGTTCAGGTTTGTGGACAATATTTTGATGATTACTCGAGACCTTTATAAAACTTATTGCTTTGAGATACAGAATCAGAGTACAGTACATAATTACCACTATATTTACATGAATTCTGGACGAATATATACAAATATCTCAGGGACAAATAGAACTATTGAGACTTTCAGTTCCATATTTGGATTCCTAATTGGTCATGATCCTGAAATGGTATGTAAATTCTAAATTTTTGCTTTTAAAACTATAATAATAAAATATTTTTATTACATTAAATACAACAATATTTTCAATATGTAGATTTAACAATAAAATAACATTTAGGACTAACAGCGATACATAAAAAAACACAAATATTTTAGAAATCTGAAAAAATACATATCCTAAAAGATTTAATGTAATAAAAATATTTTTAATCTAATTCCAATATAATATGCTACATATCAACTAAATATTTCAATCTTTTGGATTGAAAATTGTTGTTCGTACAGGTTTATATTAATTAAGGAAAAAAATTAAGCAGAGTTGACTGATTTAACACATGAGATATGTCCACATGTTACTGCAGACACTGTTTAGTAACAATTTGGCCAATGATGATATTGTCACGGGGTGGAAAAATGACGATCTTTGCAGAAAAAGTTAATTTTTGGGAATAGTTTCACATACATTTACTGTTTCTGCAAAGATTATCTTATTTTTCCATTTGAATTTCTAATATTTCCTATATTAATTTGGACTCTTAACGGCGGCGATGTTACCATTGGCCAGACTGTTACTATATAGTGTCTGTATACGTTATCTATCGCACCTGACTTGATAACATCGACGTTTGATGTGAATCATTTGTTTATTTGTAGTTATAGCCAACTCGCCGAAACAACTCAGTTACTTCATTTCATCTAAAGACTGTTTAACGTAATACTTTTCATGTCACTTTTAAACTTTTGACGTCATTCAAACTTATTAAACTACGGTTATAGTATCAGCGGCAGAAATAAATATTTAACACCTTCTGTCCTTTATTAATTCTCACTGCCAACTTCACAATTTGCAATGTTTTAGTTTATATTTAATTATATGTCAGTGTAGTTTTTATTTAGAAGACCAGATTTAAATCAGAATTATTAAAAATACCAGAAAAAGTAAAACAGTACAGATTATATATTTTAAAAAAAATGGTACCCCTGGAAAAGAAGCCATCTATAGAACCCATCTATACGTCAAATGAAGTGCAAATTGCATTTTACAAGGGCATAATTAAACAAAAATTACAGGGTGTAATGGTAATAAAACGGCAAATTCGGTAAATAATTGAAATTTGAGCAAAAAAATAAATAAATTAACTTTTTTATATAAAATATTACATTTTCTGTCCCTTATGCGAATATCTAGGTGTTGGGGCTTATTATTTAATTATTTTTTACATAAAATATTAAATTTATTATACATATTTTAAAAACAGACTTTTATCCGAAATACTTAAAAAAAAAAGCTGCTAACAACAATAACGTATGAGCAGTGAACTAAAGATTCCGGGTTCTAATCCTGGCCAGAGAATTGATATTTGTATTCCCTTTTATCGCTTTATCTTCTTTAAAATAAACATACCAAAAAGAAAAATACAGACGCTACAATGGATTTATCACCGCTCCTAAACCAGATTGGGTCACCACGACAGTTGTAATTCTTTCACTTCCTCGAAAGAAAAAACTATTTAAAAAATCACTTTCCCATGTTGGTGAGGAGGTTGTTCATTTCAAGAAAGATGCGGGGTATCATCAATTTTGCGCCAGAAAACAGCTTAACACATTGACGTACATAAGGCTTTTAAACAGTTGTTGCGCATACCAAACAAACAAAATTATGTATTTCAAATTAATGTTTACTCATTTTAGTACACGTATACAGAAGTAAGGGGGGCGGAGGGGGCGACGGTCCCTTGCGCTCTAAGGAGCTCATCACTTAGAATTTATGAGGTGAGGACCTTTTTTTTTGCTCATCACTTGGATTTTGGGAGGTGAGGACCTTTTTTTGTTTTGCTCATCATTTAGATTTTGGGAAGTGAGAACCTTGTTTTTGCTTATCACTTGCATTTATTTGCCAAGGGCGCCAAAACACATTTTGCCCCTAGCGCAAGTTTTCCTTACTGCGGCTCTGCACGTATACCTTGAAATGTAGATAAATAAATAATAATGATGGAAATAAATAAACAACATCGCACAATACGCGTAGTCTAACACAAATCAAAGTAAGTGACGCCACTGAAATGTTTTAAACTAACTGTTGATACGAATTAACTGTTGACGTAATGGACGAAATTTAGTTTCTGCACAGGGGAACCACTAACTTCTGCCTGTATTTTTCTTACATTGAACGAAGTCTACTGTCAATTGAGGGGTCGAATCAGCTCCAAGTATTTAAAACTAAAAAGAACAGAAATATTTCGATAAAAAAATCAATGGTTTTAAAAGAATTATTTGCTTATCTGTTGAAATTTCATGTTATTTTTATGCTAATGAAGCGACATTTTAAATATTTTCTGATTGAATGTTTGAGTGAAATTACGAGAACTGTATTGCTTTGAGTTAAAACCAGCGTCGTTACACTAGTCAGGTGCTTAATGGGGCCCGTCAAACTGTGGATTTCTGTAACCTTGCAACCTTACCATTTTAAATATGTTTTAGAATATTTGGTTATCTGTACCCGTTTAAGTAAAAAGTAAATTTACAAATATACAAATAAGCAACTTTACTCCTTTGAGTAACATTAAAATTAAAATTATGTTTGAATATATGGGTCGAATTAAGGGGATTTCTGCCTCTTTGACTAAACAATTAATTTTAAAATATTACTGTTTGAATATTTGGTTAAAATGCCTCTATGTGTAACTAAAATTATACGCAACTACTCTGAAATGCATACAACACTTTTAACATGTTTTCCTTAATTGATATAAACTTGTACAATGCCGTATTTTTCGATGATACGCACAATTGTGACGCTCGGCCCCAATTTTAGTAACTAGTTATGCTTTCGCTACCTAGCTGTGCCAATTCAAGTGTTAATTTCTTTGCCAAGCTTCTATGTGTAGAGTTGCCAACCATAATTGTCCGGCAGGCTACCGAAATAGAAAAAATCTTTTCTCTCGTCTCTCGGGTTTAATTTAGGTTTTTTTTTTTTTTGTCTAAAACATGCACTATTAAATATTTTGTTTATTGGTCTCTTGTAATATCACCGTATAAAGTTGGTAACCTTAAACTGTTTCTAATGAAGCTTGATAAGGACATAGCATAGGCGCATAGCTTGAACACATATGACATAACTACAATGTTTAAAATGACATAAGGCTTGAATTACACAATATGACCACAAAAAGGGTGTCTAGTAGGCCGAGATTTTTTTTTTTATGTTGTGCAAGATCTGTGCTGTATATAATTCATATATAAATTTTGATGAATATTAAAATTTTAAATTGCTATACTATACTACGACAGATGTTTCCAAAGTTTTGGGAATTTAGCTATAATTTTTATTATTTTGTTAATTTTCGTCAATATTACAATGTAGTTTTTCAACATAATCTCCATTTAACTGAATACATTAATGCCAACGATAAACTAATTTTTTTAAGCCGTCCTCAAAGAACTTTCCTATTGAGTTTCTGTTTTGGTCCCAACAGCCTTGGAACCCAGCGCGGCGAAACCTTGCTAACGCCCAAACAATCATGCAAGATGTCATGAACTTGTCGTGTACCTATCCCTAGGCGCACACTAATTTGACGAATAGTCATTCGCCTGTCCTCTTTCAGTAGGTCTTCGACGGCAGTAATGTTTCTTTCATTTACCGACGTGCTTGGGCGCCCACTGCATGGATCGTCTTCTAGTGATGTTCTGCCGGTTTTAAAACGATCGATCCACCAATAAAAAGTATTGGATTCTGCAGACTCACCAAATACTCCTTGCAGACGCTGAATAATTTCTGATGTTTTCACACCTTCTTTCCACAAAAAGAAAATTATTGCTCTTTGAGATTTTGCTGCGTCTTCCATGGTTACAAAAACAGTGCTATGAAAACGCGTCTATATCAGTCGAACACCTAAATCAGACTGAACAATATTGCACTAGATAGTTGCATAAACATGTCAAGACTTGTCTGGCACCAATAACATTGCCTATAAGTTCTGCGTAATTTAATTATAGCACAATTCCCAGAATTTAGGAAACATCCCTCGTATAATAATTGGGTCTGGTGCTATTTTTCTTGGTTTGAAGTTTACTGTTATAATAATATAGAAAATTATGTCCTCATAGTTATACATGCGAGTGTGTATTTACTATCAAGGGGGGCTCATCCCTTAGCCCCCCTTCCCCATTTGGCTACGCCACTGACTATATATGTATAGATAAATCAGTATGTCAGATGTACGTCAAGTGCGACATGAAGTAAGGTGAGAAAATTTTGCTAAAAATCTGTTACATTGATTGTGCAAAACTACAAATAATTATTGTATGTTGTAGGGGATATATCTAATGAGACAAACAGTGCTTAGAGTCCATTGGTATCAGAATCATGAAACTTGTGACAACTAACCCTTGTAACAAATATCTCCCGGTCTCCCCTACGCCACCCTTACGTCAACCGTATAGTTGACGGACCTTGTGGTGAACTGACAAATTTTACCGGCCCATATAAATTGGAATAAAACGAACCCATTGGTTTGAAGGGGTGTCGGCGAAATTGCAAATATAAACAGATTGATCTGTTTCCAAGCTAAAATATTTTCTAGTTCGTCACTTTTTGGGTTTATTCTAAAAAATAATAAAAACATAACTACTTACTAAAGTTGGGGCATCAGTAACGTATGTTATTGACATAGGCGTCACTAACTAATATAGTATCAGTTCATTTTTATATGTTTTGCATTTTATATTTTGGTCCATTATTTTTATTATATTATTTTCATGAATATAGTTTAAGATTTGTTTAAAAATAATTCTTACTATTAATTTAATAACCATTTCGCTTACAATTGATTCTTAAGATTTGTCGAAATTTAAATAAAATACCTTTAGAGAGCTTGTTAGAACTTGACAAAAGAAATAAATAAAAGTCTAATTTCGTGGTTGCTAAACAATCCATGAGAGCGTTTCTCAACCTTTTTGCTTTGTGATCTATTACAATATTCGCTCTTACGGTACTTCCACACTGGAGGTGTTGTTCGCCAAGTGTTCGCAATCTATATTTTTCATATTACCGCTCATTTAGCGAACTTGAGTCGAGCAACGAACAGAACAAGCGCTTCTCGAGTTCAAACCTATTTCGTCAGTTATTCGCGAATTGTTCGTGAGCAGTTCTCGAAATTAGTACGCGGCTTTACATGACGCTTAGGAAATGTATATCTTCAATATAATAAAAGCTTGGTAAGCTTATAAAAAGCATGTCTGAGCCCAGACATATGGGGTGATAAACAGAGTTACATAACATACCCTTTAGTTTGGGCAGGGAATATAAATTTTCCATTGAGGTTCCAAAATTTTATAGAAAAAGTGGTATTATTCAAAATTTTCGATTTTGTCCTCAGAGTTGCCGTAGCTTCGTCGAAAGACGATTGCATGCGGAGAATTGGGTACAAATTCAAATACAGGGCACTACTTTGGATTAATTTTTTCCAAAATTGTGCACTTAGTTCAGAGGTAGACAACCACAAGTATTTATTACTTAAAATGACCTGTTCAATACTAGTGGAATAGTAGAAACAATTTTAACGTCGACATTGACATGGATGTTACATTACATTCCATGAAGATGCGCATACTTCGTTTGTCCATGGATATTTCTCTCTTGGAGCACACACCGAATGATGTTATGCGGTAACCAGCGTTGGGCATTTTGTCACTCGCGTAATGAATAATGATTAAGTTATTCATTATTTCTGATCAAGAGTGACAAATAATATTCATTAATCGTTACTTTTGCTTACTTGGGAGTAAATTACTCATCACTCATCATTCATTACTCGAGTATTACTATAGAAAATTGTTAATTTGTACGGCTTAGCGAATGGATAATGCAATTGGTATAATGTAGCGGTTTTCTTAAAAGTGAAAAATTATTAAAGTTAAATTATGATTCAAAATCATGTTGCATCTTTTATAAAAATTGTGTTCACTGAGGATTTTAGTAAGGTGTAAGAGTGTAAGTGTGCCTGCAACGTTTCAGACACAGTATTCGTGAATCTATCCGTTGGGAAAACCTAACATCTACGCAATATAAAGTATAATTATACAAAACTTCAGAAGAAAAATGGGATCTTGATCTGAAATTACGAATGAGTAATGATTGGTGAATAATGAGTAAAAGTAATTTCATGTACTACGAGTAATGGAGTAAAGAGAAAAAAAAAGTTTCGTGAGTGTTGACAGAGGCGAATTAAGCGGTGGGCGGAATGGGCGGCCGCCCGGAGCCCACGAAGCCGGGGGGCCTACCGAAGTCTATATACAAATATTTCCATTCTATTTAAAATAATAGGGGGCCCATTTTAATTTTACCGCCCAGGGCCCCCAAGCAACTTAATTCGCCACTCAGTGTTGATTAACAAATGACGATTAATTTTTTAATCATGATTATTCCATGAGTAATATTATTACTCGGGTGATGCCCAACACTAGCGGTAGCAGATTGGTGTGGCACCAATCCAGAAAAAACGCATTCAGTGGTTTGGACATGTCAGACGAGCAGCACCTAGTACCGTTTCCTTCTTTGCGCACAATTTTAGAACAAATGGCAAGCGCCCTCGCGGTATTCCAAAACAACGATAGCAAGGTACAGTCGACGATGACATGAGGGTTGCCCATCTACGCCCAGAAAAAGCGTTTGATCGGCAAAAGTGGCGTTCAAAAATCCAAAAAGCGGACCCCGCACCAACGAGCAAACGCTAAGAAGAAGAAGAAGATTGACATGGATGTTTAGAAATAGAGAACATACCTACGCCATCCTTCCATACCTACGATGAGAAGCTATTATTACTTATTCTTGCTTTTTTGGGTCCCAGAATTAAAATATGTATATATATATATATATAATAGGTAAATCTTGACGTATGTATATGTAGTAAAATAAAACTTCTCAATCGGTCGTCAAATTTTAAAATATATTGGTCAATTAATAAGAGACGTTTCGACTACTCAAGCGTAGTCATCTTCAGTCTATAATAAAATAATACAAAATAAAAATATAAATAATACAAAATAATGTTAAAATGTAGTAAAGAAACAATTTAAAAAACAATATTCAGAAGTAATGTACTAAAATAAAAAATTAAGTTAGCTTACCAACGAGGTGTGAAGGAGGTTTACTAAACAGAAAAAAAAAAAAAAAAAAAACCGGACTGTGTTTTTTTTTCTGTTTAGACATGTGTGAATCGTCACACCTCGTTGGTAAGCTAACTTAATTTTTTATTTTAGTACATTACTTCTGAATATTGTTTTTTAAATTGTTTCTTTACTACATTTTAACATTATTTTGTATTATTTATATTTTTATTTTGACCAATATATTTTAAAATTTGACGACCGATTGAGAAGTTTTATATTACTATATATATATATAGTTTTAAAACTTTGATAATATTTGTACTATCGATTCGTCTTGCAGACAAACATTATCATATCAATGATGTTATTTATACTTAAATTTCACATAATATGAAGATATCTCATCTAAATTAAGTAATCTATACGCAACAAATGTATTTAATTCGCTGCGTACTAAGACCAAATGGCGTTGTAGGTAGCCCATACCGGTTCTGCGCCGGGTGCTTCGCCTATCACACTGTATATCCGGCCCTACCAACAGCCTTAACTCTCGTAAGCGTCGAATCTTCGTTGTAGAATTGGGGCAATTCAAATTATCTGTAAGTCGAATCGTAACTGATTTGATTGATGCAATTATTAAGAACAATAATAAAATGGGCTACTATCTATCTACCGGTTGTTTGTGATATCATGGATATTTCTTGCACATTGTCAAAGATTGTGTAGGGCGCAATCATGACATAGTTTGCTCCAAACTAGGACGGGAAGACGATTATATTATAAGGCAAAAATAACAAAGGTATTTTATTTAAAATTTGACAAATCTAACTTTAATCTATAAACTAATACTCATTTAAAAGAAATATTAAATGTCTAAATGTGAAAATATATGTACATTTTTGTGCTTCGACTCCTTGATATTAGAATAGAAAAAATAATGCTATAAATGTACCTACCGTATGCAGAAATTGTCAATTTGTACGACATTTTGTACTGCTTTGTTTCCTAATTCTATGGTACGCTGAACAATGTAACTTAAATATTTATTAGAAATACAAATGCGGGTTAGTTGAACAAACTGGCCGAAAAGAGCTACCATTGGGGATACTGAGACGTACACTTCATATTGGTGACTTTCGTACGATATTGCGTAGTCTTAATGGTAGTTCATCGTAGCGAAAAGATTAATTAAATTGTATTTTAGTGCAGTTTCCATGCATTTGTAAAATTACTGCCATTTCAGACTAAAATTTTTATTGATAAAAAAGTTGCCGTGGCTCCGTAGTACGACGATGAGCTACGGACCACAAAGACCTGGGTTGAAATCCCTGACACCCTTTCGGAATTTTCAACTTCCAATACTGTGTAGTCAGTTCAGAGGTCGACTCAGTGTAATACCTGTTTATACCTTAAAACGATAACAGGATCAGTCCGTTTAGCTAGCCCGCATTTGATACATTCAAATTTGACTTCCATACTGGACGCCATTTTATCAAAAATAAGATAAACAAGTTTTAAATGACAGAATACAATATCAAAACAGACAGTGAACAAGACTGAAAACATTTTTGGGAAACTCATTTTCTAAAAGCGTACCATTTTCTATGTATTCTTGCTGTGTTTTCTAAAGCTGGATTTACATCAGAATAGTGTAAACCAAGCTTTGCATAAAAACAAATTACTTTACATATGACCTTAAAAAAGAAATTGTAAAGGATTTAGAAACTGTAAAAATAAATCCACAGAAAAGATATAAATTTCGATATCGAATGTTTTGATGAAAATTATTCAGAAATATTTGTATTGTTACGGTAAAACAGGCACCATTTTGTTACTATACATTGTTTGTAATGCAGAAATGGTAATAAAATCACGTGAAAGATTGAAGTCGCAACCCTATTGGCTGTCGCATAAATTTAAGTGCTCAACAGCCAATGAACGACGAGAATTCAACAAAATTATCACGTGAACATTGCATGATTACTACTTTTTGATTTTGAAGAGAGTATACTATACTTTTGTTATGTTTACACTGGACCGACACAGTCCAACCCTATTTTACTATCAAGTCTCGCGACAATAAAAATTCGCAACGACCTCAACGCTAGAGTTGGCAGGTGCTTCTTGTCTTGGAACATGGTCCTTCCGAGATAATGTCTGTGGACATGCACTTCACAACTCTACCGTTTAGGGCGTTGCGAATTTTTATTGTCGCGAGACTCGATAGTAAAATGTAGTTATGCTTAGCATAACCCCATCTGATGTTGACTGCCTAACAGTCAGTCTACACTTGTCGCTCAAGTCAAGTCCTAAGGTCTTCTTGTGGGATACCTTTACACTGCACCTATTGGTGCATTTAGTATTAACTAAGCAAAATTCCGTTCGCCAAAATTGTTACAACTTTTCACTACGAAGAGAAACCATGGTGACCATCCCGAAGATCTTTCTTTGTGAACGAATGAGCACTATAGTGCAGTGTTCTTCAACCTTTTTGCACCTGCGGACCGATGAAAATAGGATAAATATTTCGCGGACCGGCTGAAAGCTAAGATAATTTGATATACGTGGCTGCAGAGTTGTTTCTGGGAGACGAAGCGCTGCATTGATATCCTTTCGATTTCTCTGTTTGGTTTTTATTATTGACATGGCTGAAAAAGACTTTTTTCACAATAGGAAGTCGAAAAAATGACCAATAATTTGATAGCTTTATAACTCAAAGATGGATGTTCTTTTTCATGCGATTTTCAAAATTAATTGCATTTTATGTCTGGACACCAGATTGATATCAGAAGACAACTCAATCAGCTTTTCTTTTTCACGAGGATCAAGTGTACATGACTTTATATCTTCCAAAAATGGATTATTAATCCAGAGGTAATATTTACGAGGATCCTTATTTTCAGGTAAATAATTATTAAAATTTTAAGCTAATGCTCTTAAATGTTGTCTTATTATGTTGATATACTCGTGAACAGAGTGTGCATCTACATAATTCGGTTGAAATTTTTCACGGACCAGCAGACATTTTCTGCGGACCGGCATCGGTCCGCGGACCACCGGTTGAAGAACTCTGCTATAGTGGACATCCGTCTAGCGCTGTGTATGATGATAACTATAGCACACAGCCAATTGTTTTCTTTTGGCTCGATGTTCTCTACCAACAGTACTGGTTTCGACCAATTTCGTCGTAGCGAAATGGTGTATCCATTGCATACTGCGAAGATTGAAAACTTCTATTACAAAGACTTTAACGCACAAATTACTAATCAAAATCTTCCTACCAACGATTTTTAATTTGTAGTTTGAAATTATCGTTGATTCGCAAGCTTTACGAAATCGTTATATCTTCTTCTTCTTTGGGCTCTATGAGTCAAGTTGACTTTTGGCCTTACTCACATAAGCCCTCCATCTCGATCTATTCATTGTCAAGTCTTGCCAAGTACCCTGTATACCAATACTTGTCAGATCTTCGGTTAGCTGATCTCTCCATCTATTGCGAGGCCTTCCACTGGTCGACAAGTATTCAGTCTTCTTTCCCATATCTTCCTAACCATTCTGTCCTCCATCATCCTCATAACGTGTCCTATCCACTGCAATCGTCTGCCTCTGAGTTCTTGGGTGATACTTGGCCTTGAGTACAGTTCTCGGATATCTTTGTTCTTACGGATTCTCCATTCACCATTAATTTGAATGGGACCAAAGATTCTGCGTAATATGCGTTATAGTACGGGACGTACTATAACTTGGTATAACTTGATCTTGGTGCTCCTCGACAAGAGTTTCGTTTTAAAGAAGTGACCAACTGCAAAATACGATGCATTGGCAGCTTTAATTCTATTCGTAATTTCCTGCTGTATTACATTCACCTGATTTATCATGGTTCCCAGGTATTTAAAAGTAGAAACTCTCTCAAAAGTGTTGTCATTAATTTTTAAATCTACTGTGACTCATGACTGCGTCTACTAACAACGAGATACTTGTTTTTTTTTATTACTGATGATGAGTCCTACTTTACGAGCTTCAACATCAATAAGGATAGTAAGGTATATTACGTCGTCAACCTTATTTGAAATAATATCCAGGTCATCTGCATACCCTAAAATCTTGTGGTACTCATTGAGCTCTAAACCACTTCTTAGTTTCTAATATAAATTATTAATTACATAAATTAATTATTTATTTATAAACAATATACAGGGTATTGAGAAAAAGGGACCTAAATAATTAACATATTTAGCTTCATTTATTTAGATAGTGATATTTTTATGAAATACTACTTTTTCAGTGTTAAAATTAACTTTAACACTATTTATTTTCTAACACTATAATCCAGCCAGTATGTAAACGTAAAATTTACACTAAATTTAACAAAAAAAGAAGTGTAAATAATTAACACGAATTGGGACTTCATGGTACACTAAAAGTTCATGTTTTAGTGTACCATGAAGTCTCTTTAAATTTTTTTTAGAATGTATGCTCATAAATTTTGACACCCATTTTTTCAACACCCTACACAAATGGACGTAGAATTATAAAATTTCGATATCGACATTTCTGATTGTGTAAAATTGTGTTCTTTTTCGGGTCGTATGTAACGAATATGTTTTGGTATATATAGCCCAAAATAGTTAAATATGTCAAGTTAAAGTATTTTCCAATATAGTGGTAGTATGTTTATATTAAGGATTTTAAAAATTATACTAAAAATAATTACATTTTTATCTGCGTAAAATAGAGAAATTTTACAGTAGCGGCATTGGCATTTTTACCAAATAAGACATTTCTACCAAGACATGGTAAAACCTCGGAACCACTAATACAGAAGGCATAAAGCAAATTTTGCGTAACCTAAGGGACTAACAAAAACAACATATAGTGCCACAAAGCAAACAAGAAACCCGGAAAATATGTGAACTAATTTGAAAATTTTTAGGCGGGTTTCTGTCTGACCAATTAGGAACCACCTTAAGGAATATGTATAGTCTGACTCAGAACTGATAAGTACTGATTTTACGCTTTATTTGTATAATTTGTGCTTTAGTATTTGTGTTTGATATAATACAAGTTGATTTGAATTTATAACTAAAAATTGATTTGTATTTATAACTTATATTAATATTTATATATAATAGTTCACACATATATAGAATTTCGCGCGAGTGTAATATGCCGTTGAGTGTACTTGAGAACGCATAGAGCGCTAAGACACGCCTACCCAGGGACTTTGTTTGCTTCGATGGACTATATCATCTGTCTTGAACTAAAGTCGACATGCGCAAAGATCTCAGAGAAACCGATCTTATTGGTTCGTCTGAGACAGAATGACGTTTATTACCGTAGGTGACCTAATTTACCGACTGAAAACACGGTTTGTGCGCATGTCGACTTTAGTTTGCGACAAAAGATACGTATTATCTTTCTTTGTCAATCTCTCTGGTTACTATATTATTACATGACTATGAATGCGCGATACCTTCTCTATTAGTGGTTCCTCTGAGGGTAAAACCTAGTCTTCAAACTTTTAGAGGACAAAATTATTGTAGTTACAAATGATGGAAATAGTGAAAAGTTTGGGCTATTTATACTTATATTGCAATAGATGACTTTTTACTCAAAGAGCTCGCTATTGATTTCTTTACCCTTTTGCCTTTACACTGACTGTATATGCTAGTTATTAACTTATTGAAAAATGTCACTTTTTTATTACGTAGCATGGCTAAACACAGAATAAATTTTTTAAAAAGAAATATATATAAAAAGCAAATAAAAGATACCGAAAAATCTACAAAAAGGATATACAATATAGTAAGTTATTTGCGTGGAGGTAGTGGCCTACGAAACAAATACCTTTCAATTTTCCTCGACTTTTCTCACTTTAATACTGTCCAGACAATCAGGTTTATACAGGCCAAATGGAAGCGGCCGAAATGCCATGCTAACCACGAGGCTTTCTTATACCTTTTCACACTAGAACTTTAAGACGAGTGAACTTATTATTAAAGTCCACCGGGATTTAACATCAGTTTGCTTACACACTAGATCAGCGATTCCCAAACTGTGTGCCGCGGGGCCCTGCGGATCTGCAGATGGTTTACAGGGGTACCGCAAAAAAATACAATATTACAAATTACAAAAAATTACAAATTTTTTTTAATGGTATAATTTACATTATTTGTGAAAATTGTGTCTAAAATTTTGACATTTGCAGCAAAAAAAATTTAAAAAACAGTCCACAATAAGGCTCAGAGCCGATGTCTGTCTCCTTTTTTAAACTAATACTTACTGCTTATGTATATCAGCAATTCCCAAACTGTGCGCCGCTGAAATATTGCAATATTCCTCCAATTGCGATAGTTAGACCAATGTTTTGACTTGGGGCGTCGCAGAAAAATTCTGATACATTAAGGGCGCCGGGAACCAAAAAGTTTGGGAACCACTGCATTAGATGTTTAAATCTCCGGTGCTGCCATCTGATACGATAATTTTGTTTTTAAGTTACCGTCAGGAAGGCACTAGTTTTGTACTCTCTCTCTGCGCAGACGCACATTTTGAATTATTATTGAACACATATGAATATTTTATTCCATTCTACAATAAAGAATATATTACACCTGTTTTGCCATATAAGTCGATTATGACATTTTCTATGACATTATTGACATTTTACCTTAATTATTGTAGCGTTGTATTGTATTAAATACATTATTGAAATATAGGGTGACCATTTTCTTAAGAAGGCAATGCGGGACGGAGCAAAAAAAAGGTCCTCATCTCACAAATCCAAGTGAAGAGCAAAAAAAAGGTCCTCACCTCCCAAAATCCAAATGAAGAGCAAAGAAAAAGTCTTCACCTCCCAAATCCAAGTGAAGAGCAAAAAAAAAGGTCCTCACCTCTCAAATCCAAATGCGGGACAAAATGTTAAAATGTGGGATTTTGCGGGACGCATCTTAATGCGGGACAAAATGTTAAAATGCGGGACGAATGGTCACCCTATTAAAATAACTAATTTAATTATAACAATAAGTATAAACTTATAACGTCGATATAAAACAGTATTCTTGTTTATGATAATATAAAATGTTGATAGCACAAATTCAAATAGTATTTTTGTTATAATAGAAATTCTGTTCGCAATACGGACTATGTTTAACACACAGATTTCCGTATTAAAATTTGCTTGAGTTTAGACGAGGTCACACGCTTTCACACTAACACTTCAAGACACCTTGAGTTTAACATCCGGACTTAAACATCTAGTGTGAAAAGGGTATTAGGGTATATTATATGTACAGGCTGCCCTTTTTTCAAGCCTAACCATTAGAGTCTCGTGAACTGTAAGAGATACGAAGTCGGTTAAATTGGGTAAATTTGACGCATTAGTTGGCTACTTTAATGATGTATTTGGTTTTCCGGAAAAGTGCACAGGTCACTAGATACGAGCAAAAAACTAATTTTAGTCAATTTACTTTTTGGCTTATAACTTTTTTGTTTCAATTCATGCAAGTTTCTAATTTGCACGTTCTACAGACATTTTTACAAAAAATTCAAAGCAATACTCAAAATTTTTATAGCTCGTATCATTTTCAAGAAATTCGTACAACTTTCAATTTTCATATGGCGCTCAAAGTTATCATTACATGCATTAAATCGAGATCATTTTTCTCTTTCCAATGATAAATTAAAATGAAAATTAACTGAGAAATTAGAAAACTGATTTAATTTATAAATTTTAGCACACAAACAAAATTTATGTATAGCATTATAATAAATGCTCAAATGTTTCACCTTCAACCTTCAAACAGAGCTCTATTCTTTTTTTTAAAATTAGATATTGTTCGTCTGACATCCCTTCCCGTTATTTTAAGTTAAGTGTTGACTATGTTTCCATGCAGCTCATTAATGTCGGCAGGAATTGATTTGTAAATATGATTTTTCTCACCGAATTTACTATTTTAATTTGAAAACATTTCTTACTAATTATATCGACTATAATATTTGTATGAATCGTTTAAATGATTTGTGGTTTCAGTAAGAGGGAACGCCTCATAACGCTAGAAGGATTTGTCTCATTAAGATACTTAAAGGTATATAGCAAAATTAATTCAGTATAAGATTGTCTAGATTAAGAAAACGAATAATTTACTTTTTTAATTATTGTAAAGGTAACTTCCTCCTCCTTAATATTGATAAATATCATCAGATAATTTTTACCAGAAAACTTCAGCCAATAACTTTCCAGTACACTTTGGGTGGTATTTCCCTATCCAAGGTAAATAAATTTAAAGACTTGGGGGTGCACCTGGATAGCAAACTTACTTTTGATACTCATATTGACTAAATCACTTCATCAAACCTACGTAACCTTGGTTTTATTATTAGGTCAAGTAAAGATTTTACAACACCTGAAAGCGCCATTCATCTGTACAAATCACTTGTCTGCAGCAAATTAGAATACGCAAGTCTCATATGGAACCCACACTACCAAATCTACATAGACGTTTTTGAATGGCCTCCAATTCAAAAACGTTTTGTAAAATTCCTTGATTTCAAATTTAATAAGAACAATATTTGCGCTACTTATGAGGACCGGCTTAAACGTTACCATCTGTCAAGTCTTATTAACAAACGCATGTTCCTTGATATGTGCAGTCTCTATAAAATAGTCAACAATATGACCGAAAGTACTGAAATATTACATTATTTAAATTTCAATGTTCCACAAGCGATTACCAGGCAAACATACACTTTTTATATAAAAAACAGACATTCAAACTTGGGAAATTTGTCGCCTGTCAATGGAAGCATTGTAAACTTTAACAGAATCTTTAATACTTGTTATATTTTATACCTAACTCTACGCCAGTTTAAAAACAAAATTATGAGTTTATTGCCAAATACAACAATTGTTTAAATTATTATTATTACTTTCTTGATTTCATACAACTATTAATGTATTTTTTGTTTTACTTCTTTCTTTTCTGTAATTTTTACTATTTAATTTAACCAATTAATTTGTATTTATTCTTGTGTTTTACGTGAAAACTTTTTTTAGGGATTTTTTCCTTGTAAGTTTTCCTATTTACAATCAAAATAAAAATAAAAAATAAAATAAATATAAATTAGAAGAGTGTTTGTTTCAAATGTCTCCAAATAAAGTTTTTTCAAATACCAATGTTCCCTCTAAGCGGCGGGGGTGCGCGGCCGCGCACTAATTTTTCGAAAGTTGCGCAGCCGATTTTGTATTTTGCGCACAATGGGCAAAAATTTTGACATCAAACAAGGGGGGGTCCTGTGACAGGACCCCCCTAATTGCACACTTTTACATACATACGTTTTGAACATTTTTGCTCCCATATACTTTTAAAAATAAAACTAGAGGGAACATTGCTGGTGACGTACGTTGGCCAGCACGGTCACCGGACTTATTTTCGTTAGATTATTTCTTATAGGGTACTATGAAAATCATATTTACAAAATGATTCCTGCCAACATTAATGAGCTGCATGGAAACATAGGCAACAGTTACACATAAAATAAGGAGAAGGGATGTCAGACGAGCAATATCTAATTTAAGGAAAAGAATAGAGCTCTGTTTGGAGGTTGAAGGAGAAACATTCGAAAATTTATTGCAATGCAATACCTATATTTTGTTTGTGTGCTAAAATTTATAAATAAAACCAATAATTTTGTAATTTCTCAATTAATTTTCATTTTAAATTAGGTGTGTATCATTGGAAACAAAAAAGATCTCGATTTAATGCATTTAAATACAACTTAGAGCCCCATATGAAAATTCTCGAAAATGGTAAGAGATATAAAAATTTTGAAGACGGCTGTGAATTCTTAGTAAAAAGTGACTCTAGAACGAGCAAATTAGAAACTTGTACTAATTGAAACAAAAAAGTTATAAGCTAAAAAGTAAATCAACCAAAATCATTTTTTGCTCGTGTCTAGTGACCTATTCCCTTTTCCATAAAACCAAAAACATCATTAAAGTGGCCAACTAATGCGCTAACTTTACCCCAATTTAACCGACTTCGTATCTCATACGGTTCACGTAATCCCAATGGTTAGACTCGAAAAACGAGCACCTTTATACAGAGTGTATTAAAATATAGGGAACAAGATTTTTCTCAAAAACGCGATGAATGAGGAAAAAAACTGATGACAAAAATTTATCCTAAGAATCGAACAGTAGTACTGAAATTTTCCAGAACAAACTGGAAGAACAGGCTATCAAGGATAACTTTGATTTTTTAAACGGGAAATATTTCGTGATGCAAGCCTGTGGCTGCAAGCGTTAAACCGCTTATATCTGCTATTTGTCCGCTAAGCAAGGCCACGGACGTGAGTTCAAACGTGAAGACACTACCATTTGATTCTTTAGGTAAACTGTGGTCATTAATTTGTTTTTCCCAACTTACTCACTCATTGCGTTTTCGAGAAAAAAAATCCCTCTGTTGATATACCCTGTATAGTATCGAAGATCTAATCAAAAGGAAAACGCAACTGTCCATATGCGCCACCTAGTCGTTAGGAACCTATTATTATTATTATATATGAATTCTTGATACAAAATTTAAAAAACATCAAATTCAATATTAGTACCGTCAAGAAGATATACTTGAGAAATAATATTATTCTTTATATCACTTAGGCCTTGCATTGAGAGATAATATATTTGATTATAAGATATTGAAAACAGCTGAAATTGTAATATTTTGTGTTATTTTGGCCCCATTGAAGCCATTATGCATCAAGATGTGTCATATTTAAATTAATGAAGAAGTGACATTTTTTAAACATTTCTATTTACTGCTAATTAAAAATTGTATAAAATTAGTGTTATGTGACAATTTGGCTTATAAATTATGTTTAAACTTAGTAAATTAACGTTTAAACAAGTAAGGGCCGGTTTCTGAAAGCTTATTTAACTATAACCAAATAGTTGGTTATAGTTAACTAAGCTTTGTTAACTAAATGGTTGCCATTGTTACTTATGAGATTGTTACATTGTGACCGTAGTTGACCATTTGCTTATAGTTTACTAAGCTTGCAGAAACCGGCCCTAGGAGTACGCAAGTTTATAAACGTTTAATTTTGTGCTGCAATCGAACAAAGACTAGTGTGAAAACAGCTGGTTTTCAGACTAGTCTCCTGACAAAGGTGGAATAAAGTTGTAGTCCGGGATGGTGATCAGATTTTGAAAATACTAAACTGTCCGAATCATATCGGGACGTCTGGTCATATCCTTTTGGTAAAAATGTGTTAGTAAACATGGAAATTAGGCTTGTTAGGACAGGCATTCAGATCGGTTTTAACGAAATTGTAATTTTAAATATGTTTAGAAACTAAAGATGGGAAACTTATGGTTGAACCGTTTCCCGATTCAGAATCTCTGTCTGAACAAAACAAGCAATAAACTTCCTTTACTAGCACTATATTGATCTTTTTCATCTCGTTTCTAGGTTGGCATCAATAGATGCACTAGAAAACTCTTAAGAAAATCTTTAATAAAACTACCACCTCAGTTTTAGTCTGCTTCCAAACTTTTTTTTTACTTCAAAAGGCCGGTTTTTCACAATTGCCAAAAATAGCATTAATAGCAAAAAAAAAAGATATGACGTCTCAAAATCAGGTGCCTCTGGATTTTGAAAGATAAAAAGGTCAAATTCCGGATTTTGAAAGTTGAAAACGTCGAATGGATTTCTAAAAATGAAGAGGTGACAGCCTTAAATTATTACAAGATGAAATTAAACATTTTTTTTGCATTACACTCTATTAGTGTTGTTGAGAAGATAAAAGTTATATCATAAAACCAACAACTTATTGTGAAACTATGTACGGATTTGTACAAAATATGTTTTTGCATAAGCTATTTTTTTATAAATTTTGATTAGCAGTGAATCATAACTGAACCAATTAAGCTTAATAATTGTAACTCGATGTTAAAAAAAAACTATCTGGCTACCATGTTCATATTTAAAAAATATATAAATACACAATATTTAAATTAAAATAGAAAGGCTGCTCATGTCGATTAGTGACGCAGACAGGATGTTTTAATTGGAGATGATGAGAAAAGGAAACCCGAAAAAATGATGCGCAAACAAACAAAATTATGTCTCGTTCCAAATTCTTGGGGGAGGGGTTAATCAGCAAAATGTGCAGTTTTACTGAATAGGCTATTCATTTCGGAAAAATTGATATCTGACACGAAAAACACCCATATAAAGTTCGGTTTTTTTGAAGAGTCTACTTAATGAAAAATGAACGAATCAACTTTATTACTTATGCTAGCAAAGTATGTGCGAGACAGAAATATATAAATATAGTCCGTCAAACCAAAGATATCCCCTCAAGGCCATCTATTGAGAACTGACAATAACTGAAGTGACGCCTAGCGAAATATTTTGGAACTTAACGGAATAGGATTTTATTGGATGTGGCTCCTTTAATTACATTGTTTAGTAAAGTGAAGAAAACTTTAATAAAATGTCTTAAAAATCGCAACAGAAAATTAACTGCAATGTGAATTGTTGTGTATCAAATGGCAAATGTCAAAAATATCCTATTCTAATCGCCATTTTGTAAGCGACAACAGCGCCTATAGAGGTAATGTCACTTCTCAATAAACTGTATGGTTTTAGTTCAAGGAAAAACCATTGGCGGCGGGATATAACGCTGTCTTACAAGGACTTATTTTATTAAGATTCTAATTTATGTTGGAAGTTTGAAAGGTTATAATACAATACCAAATTATTAAATATAACAAAATATTATTAAAATTATACATTATTCGGTGTCTTATTAGATTACAAATAAAAATGATAGATGAATAAACATAAACAACACGAAAACTTCAAACCTACAATAGCCAGAATTTTAACAAAACGACGCCTATGAAATAGCTAGTTTCAGACTTCGCCGGTAGAGTATGAAATTTTAGTTATCAACAACGACATACGTATCGAGAAAATTTATCAAGAATAGGTAATAAGCTAGACTTAGGTATATCTGTTCTTTTCTCTTACTTTGTTAGATTTCGACTTACGTTTCATGTTCTGTTTCTTTCTAACACATTGTATGTGTGTGACATATGTAAAATCATCATTTGATTTATCTCTGCATACATTCATCCTTGATGGGAAATCTTTGGTTTGACGGACTTTAAGTTGGTTGTTGTTGTATTCATTTCTCATTGAACAGACTTCTTTAAAAAACTTAATTGTAGATGGTACTATAAATGGGCGAATTCATTTTAAAAACTTAATTTGACGCCCTCCTTGTTATAGAGCCTTTTTACAGTTCATAACCTGCATACTTGCTTGCGCGGACCTGAGAATGTCTCAAAGGCGTGTGGAATTATATGAGAATTTTGTGAATTTTGAATGTTAAATTATATTTTAAAGTATATATTCTTTCCACCAATATTTATTCAAAAATGGTAGGGGTCAAAGGTGGGCGTCAACTAAAAAAAGGTTGGAAACCACAGCATGATGTCTTTTTTTTTAATAAGATATAGGCATCTAAGTGCTATAAGTTGAAACTATATATTTGAAAATAGAGTTGTGACACAAAGGAATAAACAAAATTTTGCAGAGAAAATTTCATTATTACAGGAGCTACAAAAGGATAAACTTTGATTTTTCCAACCGGAGATATCAAAATCCAATATTCACATGTGCTTGTTACTAAGCTGTCACGAAGCATCTTTTCTGCAGCTTAGTATAGACTTTGAAGTTACTGCCCACTATTCGAAAAAAAAACATGCAGCAAACATTTTTTTGAAATGTCCAGAATTAGAAATTTAAGTCTCAGATTTACAAAAACTTTTATCCAAAAAGGTGCTACTGTATATTTTTTGGTAGCCAAATAGTTTTATATTCTGTATATTTAATGTTGTATTTAATGGCAAATATTGTGAAAATACTAACAAAAATTAGATGAATTAAGATGAATTGACATAGATTTATAATATTGTGAGATAGTAATGGGATTCGGACTGGTCAGAAATTCAAAAAATATTTTAACTTCTCTAACGTTTCGATTTATATTTTAAATCTTCTTCAGAGCTGTAATAATAATGTGGAAATAATTTTATGTTACATTTTTTTAAGTATAAATAAAATATTTTTACATAACGATTAAAGTTGTAGTCCACAACTAAATGATATACAACATGATAAAATTATAATAAAATCTACATATGAAAATA
Source organism: Liopterus haemorrhoidalis (assembly GCA_963971575.1). NCBI lineage: Eukaryota > Metazoa > Arthropoda > Insecta > Coleoptera > Dytiscidae > Liopterus > Liopterus haemorrhoidalis. Next base: position 12,753,143 of record OZ020619.1, read on the forward strand.
AATAAATAAAATAAAATAAATATGATAAAATAAATCACACATTAAAATTTTGACATACCTTAGTTAATCAATAAGTAAAATAAAACTTTGGCTATTAAACCAAGGTATGTAAAAATTTTAATTTTAATTTTATTTTATTTTATTTATTTATTTTCATATGTAGATTTTATTATAATTTTATCATTTAGTTGTAGTCCGATTTAATAAATATGTAAAAAAAAATCTTTATACTTTCAAAAATGCAGCTCTGATGAAGATTTAAAGTATAAATCGAAAAGTTAGCGAAGTTAAAATATTGTTTTAATTTCTGACCAGTCCGAATACGATTACTTCCTCATAATAAAAATGTATATACAATTATACAAAAAGAGAAAGAAAAGGTAATGAAAAATCTCTCAAATCACATATGTATATTATTAGGTTATTTGCGAGCTTGTATTTCCGAGGTAAGACACTGGCTTACGCTGTACAAGTACAGGGTTCAATCCCGTTTACTTCGGAGTTTTAATTTTCTGTTACTACGCAAAGGAAGACAGAATCTCATAATTTATTAAAAGAGCAACATTTATTGTATATGTAATATTAGTTATTTGCGAACCAAAGTGGGATTTAATGGTGCAAGAAGAGGTTGTGGTGTCCTGGGCCATTTTAAAATTAACGCCCTCTTGCCATCAAATGAAAAGAATATATCCAGAAATCACATTTTTGTTAATATTCGCTCAGGACAATGCGGCTGTTTAATCTAGAAAATGGCAAGAAAGTCCTCAAAATCGATCTTTGGAACCAAACTGACCAAAAGAAGATTTACACGGAAATAAGAACACGAAAGTGAGAGAACAATGAAAACACTCAATTTTATTCTGAATTTAACGACATAAACAAGTCAGAATAATTTGAATTCAGAACAAAATTGTGTGTTCCCATTTAAAATAAGAAAGTTGCGCAACGTATTTTGAGAACCATTGGCCAAAACAAAATATTGTTTCGCTCGTTCATATTCCTTTATAAAATGGCGATTGTTATCTAACTTAACCAACCTTGTATAGTTCTCGAGATAGCAATTGCGGACATATTAAAATTAACAGACTGTATAAAATAAAAAAAGCGTTAAACCGCTTGTATCTGCTATTAGACCGCTGAGCGAGGGTACGGAATTAAATTCCTGCTTATGTCAAATAATTTGTGTAAAAATATTTATACAAATTACAGGTTCTGCTTAGCCGTTCGCAACCGGCTATAAACTGTAGGTGCCTTTCTGTGTACGCTAAAAAATGGACGTAATACTGACCATATTACTCCTGAATGTACATACATTGAAAACATGGTCATGAAACCTGGAAACAGGAGGCCTAGGCTCACCTCGAGCTGTCGCGCCAATGATGTTGATGATAATATAAAGAATTGATATAGGAGTAGGGTGCCATAAATATTACATATTTTATATTAGGGAGCTATTATTTAAAAAAGGTTGAAAACCATCGGGTTATTGTTAGAAATTATTGGAAACCAAAAATTTTAAAAGGAAATTGTTTGGATTTTTTTTTAAATTAAAATTATTGGATATTACTGAATAAATGCAAACATTATTTATTATTATTAACAATATATAACGCACTATGACGTTTTCCGATTTCCTAACTTTGCTGTTATCTATTCTGTCTTTGCTCTTCACTCTTCGCTAAGTTCTCTTTCGTTCACCTTTTTTCAGATTCCTTCTATCCACATCTCAAAGGAGGAGGTCAACTAGAAAAGGTTGGGAACCACTGGAAGATTTATTTACTAAAAGCCGTTTGCAACTATGCGATCAGGGAGTCCTTTGTTCCCATAAAGCTGCGGAGTACTGCAGCATTTATGCCGAAACAGATGAAACCTCTTTGCTTACAGCTCAACATGCAAAGAGAAATAACTACTAAAATCGACATGAGCATGGTATTTATTATCCTGGACCCGAAATAATTTTTAAATTTAGTTCTTTGGGTATAGTTCCCTAACAAAAATTAGATATCATCGTAGTAACCTTGTCAGTCGTCCTTTCTTATGTGTACGATGAATTTTTGGCACCTTTCCAATAAATTGCAAATAAAACAAACTGGAAACGAAAAGCAAATGATAAGCACTGTATAATATGATCTTACCTTATTATTCAAGTAACAAATTTAAAGACAATATAAATTAATAATATATTTATACCAAAATTAAGATTTATTTAAACATTATCTACACTAACTTTTGCTAAAAGAGACACCTGACTTTAATTTTAGAGAAATTCTATCGCAGTACATGATAATAGATTGAGCAATATTAGTATCTATTGAAATTACTGCCAAACCATTTAATTTTTCTTGATTCATTCTTGAAAGCAGGTAGTTCTTGATTAATTTTAATTTGAAAAAAGACCTATCTTCTTCAACAACTGAAACGTGCAAAGTCAATAGGACTCTTAATACAAATAATGCGTTTGAAAAGAGTTCTTCAAGGATCTTGTTATAATTTCACTTCAAAACCGTCTCTGGTGTACCACCTTTTTCAATTTGTTGAAACAACAATTTTAACTATATTTCAAGCTCTTCTGCTTCACCACCAAAGAGAGGGAGGTTACGATATCCGGGAAGACCCGAAGGGGGATAACTCATAGATGGGACCATGGGTAGAAAATTGGGCAGTATTCAACCCTGCCAAAGTAGAAGTTTTACAGTCTCGCAAACCTTATGAACCGTATGGAAAGAGGTGAAAAACAGGCTTCTCGTGAGGTTCGGAGTAGAGCACTAAACTAATCAACCAAAAGACCAACGGATACACGATAATAATTTACAATAGACTTAGACAACTGGACAACTCTACTCAAAGAGCAATACACCTTACAACAGAAATCCAGATATTTCTGTAGAACGAGAGTCTTGAAGATATATGGAATGCTCAAGTTATTCCCACAAAAAGTCGCATTGCAAAAAAATATGACGAAAATCTTAAGAAACGAAGACATCGCATGTATACAACAAACCCGGTACAATGGTCTCTATAAACTGTTAAACACCGACTACATAATATTAAATTACCTCCTCATGCACATACCAATCGCAAAAACTAAAATTTTGAGCCAACTGAGAATGTACTACAAAAACCTAATTAAATTATGCCTAAAAAACATATATTACACGATAGATGCAAAGGGTAAATGCCCAATCTTTAAATTGAATGAAGAACATTATTCCATATATGTATCAGGGTTTTCTACGACTGTCACCGTTTTTCGCTCAGTCCGATTATCCAGTTATTTTTACCTTCCCATTCTCTATCTTTCAGCCCTCTCTTCTTCATGGCTTCATCTACTTCATCCCACCATGATCTTCTGGGTCTATCTTCGTCCTGTTAGGCTTCAGTCTTTCAATCTATTTATCCTTTCCTTCATTTGCTCTCCTAACATGGCCGTACTAGAAGAGTCTCTTTTCTTCTATATGTGTTAAAATATTCTTTTCTACATCTATTCTTTTTTTTTTATCTATTAATTTCTTATCCTATCCATTCTGATGAACCTACAACATCTTCTCCAGTATTCCATTTCCGTAGCCATGATTTTTTTTCGAACTCTCTTGTCCATAACTCAGTTCTCTGCTCTATATGTTATCTCATTATTCCATTTCCTGTTGAAATGCTTTATTTATGCTGCACTAAGGACACAGTATCTAAATTTCATCAAATTATTAAACGGAGAAAATTATTACACCGTACTATCAGGAAATACAGAACATGATTTAAATAAATTATTCCTACACATATCTACTCTTTCTCTCTTCATTGTATGAGAATGTATAAATTCTTAAGAAAATTGTATGTAAATTATTATTATTATTATTATTAGAACATGGCTTTTATAGTGCAGGTTGTTCTTGTTGTTCCATATTATTAAAAACTGATGTGAAGTGTAAATTTTCCCACATTTCAGGATTTTGTAGGTATTTAATAAGTGTAACAAGCCAACATACTACTGAATGTCTAGGAATATTTGTTCTATAATCTCATTAAAATTAACAGTTTTTTTATTGTCATTTTTATTCGTTATTTGAGCACTAAGAGCTTCCATTTATTTTTTAAACAAAATTTAAATAACTTGCCAAAAATCCCAGCGTTTTTTTTTTGCATTTGCTTCGTATTCAAATCTTCATTAGATTAGTTTAACCCCTTTGGGTAAAAGGGGGCGGGACAAGAACTTTGTTAGCACATTTTCCGCTAAAATCGTTTATAAAAATTATATAAAAAAAAACGAATTTAAAAAAAACTACTTTTCGTTCCTCAATCTACGTCCTAAGAGCTTTCTCTTAATATCACAAAAAATTTAATAAAATATTAGTAGTATTATATTATTTATGGACATAATTCATCAACATATAAATTATTTTTATGGACGACAAAATTCGATATTTTTCGAAAAGCTAATCTGATCAAAAATGCGTGTTAGTTATACTAGGGTGACCAGACGTACTCTTTTTTGAGTAATATTTTCTATACTCTTACTTTTTACAAAAAACCCTGAATATACTCTTTTTTGATGGTTACTTGGTTTTATTACTTCTATTTTAGAAGTGAGGACCTCTTTTTTTTGTGCTCATCACTTCTATTTTGGGAGTGAGGACCTTTTTTTTGCTCCTCACTTCCATTTTGGGAGTAAAGACCTTTTTTTGCTCGTCACTAGTATTTTTGAATGAGGACCTTTGTTTTTTTGCTCATTATTTGAATTTTTGGAGTGTAACCTTTTTTTTAGTATACTCTTTTTCTGTAAAAAAAAATCTGGTCAGCCTAAGTTATACGAGATAAATAAAACGGGAAACCTTCGTAAATGAATCAAACTTAACTGAACGGGAATCCCTGATTTAATGCACTGAATAACTTAACACCGCATAAATACAACTGAACGGGAATCCCCGAATTTGATGCACCTCATAACTTCAGAGCCGCATAAAAATGATACGCATAAAGAGACTTGACTGTATATGTATATAACTGCTCCAATATCAAGATTCAACTAAACGAAATTATACTAAATAATAAAAAATAAAAATTATTTTTATTATAAAATAATATGCATAAAATAGTATATTGTAAAAAAATATATGTGAATTTCAACCTATTATTTGAGTTAAATATAGTATCTTACAATAATCGGTACTGAAACGTATATTTAAAAATATAATTGTAATATTTCACCGGCTGCAACTCTCCCGACAAAGACGATACACAATTTTATGGGCACCACATGCTTTAACATTATACCAACCAGGACTTGTACAAAAAAAGATGAAAAATTTTCTCTAAACACGTGTTTTATTAAGTCGAATATCTTAGACATAACCTCAAAATGTACATATAGAATTAAGATGTCTACTTTATCGGCGACTTAATATGTCACATGTTAATATAAACCATACATAAAAGGAGTATTATCAGGCCGTGGCGATTGGCATTGAATGGAAGGGGTGCGAAATGAAGGTTGAATGAGTTTGTCTGTTGGTCTCTACTTTTTTCCTGCACGCCAATTTGACAAAGAACGCCTCTGCCACTAATTCAGGTGCCACATTTATCGACACGGCCCTGGATGTCTTGAACTAACTTATGCAAAGTGACTTGGGTTCAATATTTGCGTCTGAATTTCACAAGTTGTTATAAAACGTACATTCATATTAATATTTTGTGTTGATTATGGAAGGTTACATCCCAGTTACGAGGTTAGGTTCCAACAAGGGGACATAACCTTAAGAAATTATTACTCTACTTGTGCAAGTGTAGTAAATTATTGGTAATAAACATGTACTTAATAATTTTCTAGCGAGTAGAAGGGTAATTTAGAAGTTCAACATCATAACTTCGAACTATATGTGATATTTATCTTACAAATTAGGTTAGGTTAGGTTGTGTGTTATAATGCAACCTTTAATATACTTAATATACAAAACTGCATGTTACGTGTTAGTTTTACGGATTTTGACCGAATAGTATGTAGCATTTAGATCCATTTATGTTGCATATTATTCCAAACTTCTTATTATAATTATATTTTACAATATACTGTTACAGTACCGATTTATTGAAAGATGTATTTTTAAATTAAATAATATATTCAAATACACCTAAATTAGATTATGATATATTGGTTTAAACATATTATTTTGTGATACAACTAATTTTTACTTCATATTTTTAGTTATAATATCGTTTAAAGGTCTGTTCGTTTGTGTTGCCCAACCTACACTGAACTACACCACAGCTTCCCCCACCAATGCTATCTTATATATTGACGTCAGCTGCTCTTGTCCTGGACAAGTCTGGTGCAACACAAACGAACAAACCTTATGTTGAATCAGATACTATAATGCTGCATTTAAATATCAAAATAATAAATTAAAATGAGTGCAGAGTTAAGGTATATACGTAACTCTACGTTAGCGTTGCCAACCTTCAAAATTAATACTTAATAAATTTAAAAAGTCTCCAAAGACTCCAAACTTTTACGTTAATTTATAATTAACGCATGCGCAGTAAGCAATTGTTTTAATCTAAAAATTTCTAGAACCATTCTGTTTCTATCCATATGTTTTCTATGAGCGTAGATATGAATTTCTCGTCCATTGTATTTTTTTTTCAAAACTATCAAACATCCAAAATCTCATTAGCAAATATAAACAGCTGTTATATATCGATCGGTAAAATAAAAATCGATAGTAGTTTGCCGATACAACACTACATGTCAGTGTCTTAATTTTATTTTCTTAATGTTCATTGTGCATGCTACTTAATTTCAACGTACAAATTTAACATTAGCGACTGTTAATTTTCGAAACAATACAATGAGTCATCAAATCGACGCGAACTTCAGCTATGTTACCAGTGGCGGTCCGAAACACAAACAAGGTACCAATAAGTAATACATCACGCCACTGCTTTGCGTGCGCGCAGACGCAATAAGCTCTCAGTCAAAAAATCTTTTTTGCGCAGTGTGTTGTTTCGAAAATTACGACCTATAAGTTCTAATTTAACGTTAATTTTAATCTATTATTTTGACATTATGAAGGCAGCATTAAGCAGTGATTTTCCAGATTTATGTTACGAAACAGCAGTAGCGGTTGAAGCTGTATCTAATATATAAAACGCAGTGGGTGCGTTTTGTTGGACAAGACTCATTCTCATTGTATTCATACTACTCATTCGATGATTCATTCATGTCATTCTGTTTACTTCACGATCAAAATTGTCGTTTTTCTGCGCATCAATTAAAGTACTTATAAACAGCCGTCAACAAAATGCACCCAATGTATGTATGTTTGTTGTGTTTGGGAATTATGCTTCGTGTCATGTTGTAAGACTTCGTGAAATTAACGAAATTGACTTTTTCTGCCGTGTGAGTGCTGTTTACACGTTACACGTACCAGTTGATGAGAGATCGTAAGCAATGTACGTCCATTGTTAAAACCCTACATAAAACTATTTTTATAAAGTAAACGCTCTTAAATTGCATTCCATAAAATAAGAGTTTTTAAACTTTTTTTAATGTAAATATCGTTTAATAGTGTTTCTCAACCTTTTCTGGCACGGGACCCCCCAAATTATATAAATATTGTCTGCGGCCCCCCTATATATATTAGTTGGATCTTGACGTGTGTATCTTTAATATAATACGCCAACGTGTGTCCATGCGTGCGTGGGGGCGTGGAAGTTGTCTGAAATCTAAAACAATTGAAGCGAGGTTCCAAATGTAACGAAATATTCCGAAGCTCACCGAGTTTATATTGACATATAACGCGTAATAATAATAGTTGTTAATTGATTTGTTTACACAAAAATAATATAAATTAAATATATTAGAAGCAGAAAAATAATTATTTTAAAAAATATTTTGTTTTGATGAAAGAAAGTAAGAAAATGTGACTTCTTTTCATTATTATTATTTTTTCAATGCTTTATTATTTTTTTATTTCTACGATTAACGTTTTAAATTATCTAACGTCTTAAATTTTCAAAAATGTAAATGTAATGTATTGAGTAAAACTCGCCTTAAAATTATAATTTTTACCAAGAATTACCGGCCGAGCTTGGTCATTCATATCAGTGTCACAAGGTAACAACTTATTTGTGTGAATTTAAAATTGGTTCGAAATATTTAAAATATTTTGGTAAAAATTACAAATTGATACATTCAATAGTTTGCACCTTTGAAATTGTATGTCATGTTGGTATTAAAATATGATAAAAAATTTCACTTAAAATGTAATTTCATTTGACACATGTCATAAAGATAAATAATATCATAGATGATCATAACCAACAAATATGAAGTGGGTTTTACAGCGTAAGGAATATTTTTAAATGACAAATTTACATTTAAAAGTCAGTACTACACTATAAAAGTAACCAAAATAACCAGATCTGGTTTGACTTTACAAAAGTGAACGCAATATATTAAAGCGGACAAACAACTAAATTTGACTGTGTAATAGTTTCTCACGATATATTTCAAACTGATTTGAGATATAGTGTAAGTACGCTTTTTTCCGTGTGTGTATTTTTTCATGTGCGCTTTTTTTCGTGTGCGTATTTTTATATTATATAAGTAATTGGAAAATTTATTTTAATAAATATATTTTAAATAGTATTTTAAATATTTTAAATAGTGAAACGAGTGAAAATGAATAGTTTTCCCATCTTAAAAAGTTAATGAATAAATATTTCGGAATAATACTCATTATTTGTCCAGTTTTTAATAATGGGCGAAGAGCTGATTCAATTTGAATTGGATGAAGTTAGGCGTATGGCTAGAGAAAGAAGTCTGAGGTATCGAGCAAGTTCCACATTTAGGTAATGATTTGTTTGCCAACACAGTTGGCAACGGGTCCACTAGTATATAAATAAAACTTTTGTTGATCGTCAAATTTTTAAAATATTTATTGTAAATTAAGAAAATGAAGAGACGTTTCGGCCACTATAATGTGGTCTTCATCAGTCTGAGGAGGTGTGTGAATGGTTTACACTGGTTAAAAACCGAATGATTGCTATTACTGCTTCAAAATAATATTCAGTTTTAGGTATATTCTCATTTTGAGTCCTAAAATAAATCTCTATATATATATAAAAGCAAGTGTCCTGACTGACTGACTCATTCACTCATCACCGCCCAGCCCGAACCCCTGGGCCTAGAAACTTGAAATTTGGAGAGTATATTCCCTCCATGACGTAAGCACCCACTAAGAAGGGATTTTTCGAAATTCCAATCCTAAGGGATGAAATGTGATTTCACGAATTCCTTAATATCTCTTAGGGCCGATGGGATATCGACTTAGTTTTTGCTTACAAGTATTACCCATACAAATGCCGAAAAACTTATTTCAGGATTTTGTCCTAATCAACCACTAAAGGGGTAGATTTACAATTGGGGTGAATATTCCGTCGTATTTCCTGTGTTCGTTTAGTTGCAACATTACTTTTTGGCACATAGGTGTCTTTTTAAAATATTTCGAAATGGTATTGACAGTTGTTTGAAATTTCATCCCTAAAGGGTGAAAAGGGGTGAATTGTGATTTCACGATTTCCTTAATATCTCTTAGGGCCAATAAGATATTGACTCGCTTCTTGCTTATAAAGATTACCCATACAAATATCGAAACACCAATTTCAGGATTTTGTCTTAATTAACCCCTAAAGGGGTGGATCTACAATCGGGGTGAATTATACATCCCGTCGTATTTCCTGTGTTCGTTTAGTTGCAACGTTACTTTTTGGCACGTAGGTGTCTTTTTACAATATATCGAAATGGATTTGACAGTTTTTTTAAATTTCACCCGTAAGGGTTGAAAAGGGGTTAATTCTGATTTCAAGGTTTCCTTAACATCTCTAAAGACCAATAAGATATTGACTCGCTTTTTGCTTACAAAGATTACCCATACAAATACCGAAAAACTTATTTCAGGATTTTGTCCTAATCAACCACTAAAAGGGTAGATTTACAATTGGGGTGAATATTCCGTCGTATTTCCTGTGTTCGTTTAGTTGCAACATTACTTTTTGGCACATAGGTGTCTTTTTAAAATATTTCGAAATGGTATTGACAGTTTTTTGAAATTTCATCCCTAAAGGGTGAAAAGAGGTGAATTGTGATTTCACGATTTCCTTAATATCTCTTAGGGCCGATGGGATATCGACTTAGTTTTTGCTTACAAGTATTACCCATACAAATGCCGAAAAAGTAATTTCGGGATTTTTCCCTAATCAACCCCTAAAGGGGTGAACCTACAATCGAGGTGGATTATACATCCTGTTGTATTTCCTGTGTTCGTTTAGTTGCAACAACACTTTTTGGCACATAGGTGTCTTTTTAAAATATTTCGAAATGGTTTTGTCAGTTTTTTTTTTTTAATTTCACCCCTAAAAGATGAAAACAGGAGGTGTGATTTCAAAGATTCCTTAATATCTCAGGACCAATAAGATATCAACTTAGTTTCTGTTTACAAATATTGCCCATGCAAATATCGAAAAACTTATTTCAAGATTTTGTCCTAATCAATCCGTAAAGGGGTGAATCTATATTCGGGGTGAATTATATATCCCGTCGTATTTTATGTATCTGTTGAGTTATAACATTCCTTTTTGACAAATAGGTGTCTTTTTAAAATGTCCCGAAATTGTTTTGACAGTTTTCTAAAATGACTTTGACATAGATATATGAAATTCGCAAAGTTGATTCCTTCCATGACGTAAGTACCCACTAAGAAGAGATTCTTCGAAAGTCGACTTCTAAGGGGTTAAAAAATTTAAACATACATATGATAAAATACAAAAATTAAAAAAAAAAAATGGTTTCGTCCCAATCCACTCCAAACGGGATGAATTATAGTACCCGTAGTTTTTCCTGTTTGTTGAGATATAACATTCAGCTTTGGCATATACGTGCCTTTTTTAAAACACCTTTTTCAAAATCTTTTCAAAAACAAGTGTTTTGACAGTTTTTTTAAGTTTCATCTTTAAAGGGGTAAATTGGTATTTTTTATTCGATAGAAAATCCAATGGATAGTAAGACATGAAATTTGAAGCTTACATTCCCTCCATAACGTAAGAGACCAATAAGAAAAGATTTTTCTAAATTCCATTTTTAACTGGTGAAATGAGGTGAAATTTGATTTAAGGATGCCTCAATATCTCTTAGGCTCAGTAAGATATCGACTTGGTTTTTGCTTACAAATGATACCCATGCAAATGTTTAAAACAGAAATTCACGTCTTTGCCCTAATGAACCCCTAAATGGATGAATGTGCAATCGGGGTGAATTATAAAAACCTTTGTATTTCCTGAGTTATAACACTTGATTTTAGCACATAGATTTCTATTTAGAAGGCGTTTGACAGTTTTTTAAAATTTTATCCCTTACGGAGTAAATTAGTATTTTTTATTCGATAGAGCGTCCCTTGACAAAGAGATATGAAATTCGGAAGAAACCTTTCGTATCTCCTGTGCTCCAAGAGACCATCAATATACCGTAGCGAAGCACGGGTTTTCAGCTAGTGCCTATATAATTTTCAGTTTTTAACCTGTGTTGTAGGGGTGTGCGAATATAACACACCTCCTCAGACTGATGACGACCACATTATAGTGTCCGAAACGTCTCTTCATTTTATTAATTGACAATATATATTTAAAAATTTGACAATAAACAGAGTTTTATTTATCAAGAACAACTTTTTTTTAAATGGAACGTATTACATGTTGGGTTAATATCTTTTACGGTTGACGAAAAATTGTATTCCCTATAATGACTTAAAAGTAAAGTATTTTTATTTACAAATGTTCAAATTCCATTTTGATTTAAACACTGTCGCATCTTTACTCTTGAGTTATTTGCACGGAGCATAATAAAAAAATATATTGCACTTTCAAGTAAGTAGCTTCGGAGCTACTTGAAAGTACTTGAAGTAACTCCAACGCGAACTATTGTCATAGAAACACATCAACCGGCACATACACTTAATTTGACCGTGAAAAGTTAAAACGTTTGTACCTACTATTTGACCGCTAATCAAGGGCACGGTCGAGAGTTCAATTCCTGCTTATGTCAAAGAATTTATGTAAAAATATTTATACAAATTACAGGCTCTGCTTGGCCGTTCGCAACCGACTTTAAACTGTAGGTGCCTTTCTGTGTACGCTAAAAAATGGACGCAATACTGACCATATGACACCTGAATGTATCTACATAGATTGAAAACATAGTCATGAAACCTGAAAACAGGGGGCCTTGGCTCACTTCGGGCTGTAATATATTTATGAATTGAGCGCATTTCCATTATATTTTCATGCTTCGATCTTGTATGATTTCGTGCCCCCCCCCCGACAAAATCTACCTTATTTTTCTCCTCCAAATAACAACAAAAGGTTCATTTGGGGGTTGCGAAATCCTGCAATCAAAGCAAAAACCGACCACTGCTAAACACTTAGGGCTGGTTTCTGAAAGCTTAGCCGTGTTTAAACTTTTGGTTATTGTTAACTAGGCTTTCAGAAACCGACCCTTAATAAAGGTTTTAAATGCATTAAACGTGCCACAGCGTTTCTGTTTTTCTTGATAAAAAATATTTTAAAAAGAGAAATGAAACATCTTTCTTTTGAAAAAAATAGAGAATTGTCAATTTACAAATCTTCAAAATATGAAAAATATTGGTAAAAAGTTATCATACTCACATTGCAAATTCTAGATTAAATTGGCTGTCATTATAAAATGTCCTTTTCATTACATTATGATTTTTTGTGTCATTCTTAATAAAAAAATTCCCGTTTATTTATTTTCTTTTGTCTTCAAAATATGTAAATTATGTAAATTAAAGCACGAATAACTATGAACACTTACGTTTTTATGAGAAGCTGATCAAGGTCACTTCGAAGTGCATGGTGTTATAGTTCAGCCACGCTTACGAAGTTTTACGTCATGAGCTTAGAGGAACGCTAGAATCTAAAACATACACACACACAGTGAATTCTAACAAACACGAACAGTGATATACATGTTTGTCGTAGCTATGCTTAAACAAGGGACAAAGCAGACTGACAAACTGCGCACTTGTAATTCTTTTACAAACTGCCAGATAAGTGAGATAGAAAACATTACTACGTTAATTATATCAGTCATATGGCCTGGATCAGACTTCACTTAAAAAATGAAGTACAGTAATACCTTGGATTGCGAGCATAATTCATTCCGGAAACGTGCTTTTAATTCAAAGCAATCCTATATCAACGCAAATTTCCTCACACGAAATAATGGAAACTTAGATAATTTGTTCCACAACCCGAAATTATTCATATAAAAATGATTAATACAAAATATAAAGTCAAAATAAAACAAATTAACTTGAAATTTACCTTTGAAAAGAATCTTGTCTGGTGTGATGGTGACGTGAGAGAGGAGAGGAGAAAGAGGATTATTGCGTAGAACGACTTTCACTACAACTAAAGGAATCACTGCTCTCTTTAGGCTCATTGTAATTTATTTTTTATTTTTGTGCGACTTTAACAAAGAATCTATCTGAAGGAACCTAGTGAGGCACGCCGACTGAGACCGAGCATGGGATACAATTACCCACAATCCCGCAACGAGAGAGAGAGAAGAACCATCAGCTCAGTTGTGATAACGCGACGCTCGGCAGACAAAACGTATACGCTCGTTTATCAAGTTAAAACACGGATACATTAATTTTGTTCGTCTTGCAAAACCCTCTCAGGCCAAGTTATTCGCAATTCAAGATTTTACTATTTATTCCAGTGTTGCCACCTTTCAGAAGATGTTCACCCGGACATACAAATTTTGCGAACAAAAAAATAGGTGAAATGAATCATTCCAATGTAATAAAATAATATCGTAAATTAATGAAACATACATAAGTTTATTATATTAATCTATATATAATTATGATATAATATTAATATTCATATAAACGTCATAAAATAACAAAATTTTGTCAACAAAATATTTATTTTTTCTCTTTAAAACTGTATTTCATATTGCCCCGTGTTGGAGCTCTAAGAACGTTCAAAACTCACTCAAGTTACCACTACACAATTGGTTCAATATTAACATATGGGATTCCTCTATCTGCCATCTCATTACTGCCAACGCAAAATACTGAAAAAGGAAATAAAAATTAAAAATTAATCATGTATTTTAAAAAATAAATAATTATTGACGTTTTGCAAAATTTTCTAAATTTCTGGATATTTTTGGGCTTTACCTGGACACATAGCGCAAAACCCGGACTGTCCGGGTCAAACCCGGACAGGTGGCAACACTGATTTATTCGTATATAAAACGATGTGTACGTACACCCAGTTAATTCGTACATCCTGTCTAACCATCTTTTAGGAGATCTAGTTCTAGGAAGTTTTCCTTATACCTTGCCTTGAATTAAAAGATTGTTTACGTACTCTGAATAATCTTCGGACAGATTCGTTGGAATATAAATTCTTTTAATCTGAATTAAAGATAATTAACTGATGCGTTGATTCATCCAGCAGTCTACGGAAAGCACTATTCAAAACAAAGTAAATAAATTGTAACAAACAAAAAGTAGTTCCAACATTCGTAACAATATTTGCCATTAAATATTGAATAAAACTTTTTTCATATAACGTTGTCTTTATTATAAAACATGACGAATATCTAACAAGCTCAGAAATAACCAAGATGCTTGCCATATGTAATCCAAAACAGAAGCTTGCGGACGGAAAACAAACAATAACTTGAATAAAATTACATTTTAACTTATAACGTATAAAGCGATACCAAAAAACAGAACAAACAAAATTTAGCACGATCAAATACTTATAAACAAACACGGAAAGAAAATAAGCAACAAATGGTCTTCGTGTATCTTCGTGAATATTCGGGAGCAACGATTTATTCTAGGAAAATGTAAACAAACAATGTTGAAGACACATTTTAATGTAAACAACGGTGTCAATCTTGGTTATTGGTCTCAGCAAACAAGTACCATCAAAATTGCTTATGATATAATAGACAAGCTAATGTCATTGCATTTTTAAAAATGTTAACTTTTTGTAAATTATAAAAATTTACAAAAATCTGTAGTAACTTATGTTTACCACAGAACATAAGGAAGAAAACGCAATTACTCCGAATTGTCATAATAATGGCCACCCGAAGACCTATTTCTGTTCGAATGGCCACTATAGTGGATATTATAGCGTTATATGAAAAAGCCAATCTGAACGTACCCTGCGTCCAAATTATGTTATTTGTAACTTAGGTTAAGTAATTTGTAAGAATCGATGTAAAAATAATCAAACCACAGGTAATCATTAAATATAAGTTATATATAACGTTATGTAATATTGCTCGATGTAAAATTCTAATGTATGTTGATTTCAAAGAAATAAATATTTTATTTTATTTAGTTAAAATGTAGTTTCATTTTAATCATAGGCTTGGTCTAACCCAGGAGCCGACAGAGCGACCCCATAGAGATATATGGTGAGTTTAGTCAACACTTAGCGATAGCTGCTGCGTTAATTTGAATCTTACTCTTAGTTTTAGTCTTGGCTTTCATCGTCTTGAATGAGTACGGGTTTATACAATGTTTTAACGAGTTTTAACTTTTAACAAGTAACCAATGAGACGTCGAGTTTAACGCACGCGCATAGTATCATTTTTCTAAATGTCAAAAAATTAAAATTTTTGGTTATTGACAAATATAACATTGTGTGTAAACATGTACCGAAATAAGTCTAGAAGTGTTGCTGCTATTTATGGCCTTATGTTGGCCACGATGGGTGCTTTTAGAATTTAAATCGGGGTGCGCGCACGCGCATGGTGCGTTTTAACGTGATTTACTCCCAGCCGTAGGAAAGTTAGAATTTAGTTATCTTTCAAGGCCAGAACCATAGGACTAAAATTAAAGAAATGTGTTGTATGAACTTGCTCGTAGCGATACGATAGTTTATCTTTTAAGGATAAAATTAAAATATAGGAGTAAGACTAAAGCTATCGCTAAGTGTTGACTAAACTCACCAATAGAGAGAACGTAAACAGGGTTTATGGATGAGGTAAGTGTAGCAGAGTGCAGCAGGGGAAACCGGTAAGTGTAATTTGTTCCTCTCCGCACTCTGGCGCGTCCAGGGAATCAGGTAGCTGCCATATTGAACCCGGTCAAAATATTAGCTTATACTCGGTGTTTGTTTGAAACGCTGCACCTTGAATAACCTATTTTATTTTAAGAGATACAAAAAATTCTTCAGAAAAAAAGTTAAACTAGACAAAAGGGCCCACTTATAAGAATCCTGACTATAATAAGATTTCTACATCACTTTCGGTTTCAACGAAAATTATTTCAACTTTTGATCTAGCATAGGGAATCGGTACTTTATTATTATTATTTTTTTTAAGTACATTAAATCAGCTTTACAAGGACGTCAAAATATCATACTTTAATTTTAAAAATTTCTAAACGGCGACCATTTATTTACAAAATAAAAAATAACATTAATCGTACAAAATTAAACAGAGCAAGCTTTGAAAATGATATTTTTACATAAAAAAAAAAAAAACAAATAAAACCTGCAAATTTTCTTGCCTGTTAGTACGAGTTTGGTATTAAAGGTGATAACATCAAATCGTTTAATTATGGTTTACGTACGTTATTTAAATGAAGAAATGACAAATATGGTTCTGACATTCCGGGAATGTCAAATAAATTCTGTTAGGGCCCGGCAGCTCTACCAAGAAAGGTATCCTGAATATAAAGATTAGAAGACTTAGAACATAAGGGTAAAAACAACCATAAGGGAAATACAAGAGTAGATAGATAATAGTTTATTCATGCCTTTCGGCCTTGAATTAATACATTAATTTTCCCAAAATACTATTTGTGTGATATCACATTCAATAATAATATAATAATAATATAAATAATAATAAATTTCTAACAAAATAACAATAATTACATCAAAATTAAACAATAATTCTAACATTCAAAACAAATACGTGTTCTGGCTCATTGGGCTGCGCTTCCTAGTATTTTCTTGTTTTTCTCCTTTAATACTTCTCATCTTTGGATAATCTCCTTCATCCACAGATAGCCACTACCTGCCTAGTCCAACACTCTGTGTATATCCCTTCGTTCCTCTCTTATTCCACTGCAGGACAGTAGGTGTTCTATTGTCTCGGTGGTTTCCCCGCATGTTCTGCATGTCCTTTCACCTTCAGTTCTCCAGAAGAAGTTAGCTCGATCTTCATTACCACACCGAAATCTGGCGATGGTCTTCTGATTTTTTCCTTTTGGCTTGACGAGGTATAGGGGCACTGAGGGAACTTGTATGTTCTTGTATTTCTGATTGTATCTTGATTTCTGTATTCTGTTTTGTTGTTCCTGTCTTTGTACTTGTCTATCTCGTTCCTCTAATAAGTATTCTAGTTCTTCTCCTCCTTCTTGTCTTCTTCTTACCTCTTCTATACCATAGCCGTTCTTTCGAAATATTTCTTTCTATCTTCTCTCCAGCTGGTTCGTTGGCTTATTTCTTTATCTTTTCGGCATTCTTGTAGAATGGAGTTGTTGTTAGCCTTAATCTTCTTTTCGTATTTTACCGCTGTTGTTCCGGTTCTTATCCTTAATTTGTCCCTTTTTGTCTCTTCTAGGATTATGTAGCTTGGGGTCCTTTTGTCCAGTCCAAGTGTTCACCTGATAAAGGTTTCATGGATTCTCTCTACTTCTTCATATTCTTTCCAGCCCCATATCTCTGCCCCGTATAATAAAATACTCCGTATTAATGCGTCGAATAGAAATATGTTTCTTTGAAAATCTTTTCCGAATTTCTTTTCCCCCAAATTCCATACCTGGCCTAGTATACATCTGGCTTTCTTCACTCTGTCTTTGATGTGTGCACTGTCTCCATTGCTTTTCTGGAAGATGTAACCTAGATACCTGATTGCCTTGACTTGTTCTATTTCTTGAAAAATTCAAGAGTATATTGTTCTAAATGTAATGGAAGAGTTTTTATTACGAATGAGAAAATGTGTGGATAACAACGGCGGTCATATTGAACATTTGTAAATTTTCTTTGGTTTATTACTAGCTTAAGTCTTATTTTGTTTTATTGTTTTTCCTAGTTACATAAAATTTTTTTTGTATATTACTATATTTTTTTTAAATAATTTATTTTAGTTATTTTTTAACTGGTATAGCATATTGTTAAAATTACTAACTGGTCGAACTATTATGAGCCGGGGCTCGTATGTGTTTTGGACGACTATAGATGTAGCGATTCCTTACCAAAGGTCATGGGTTCGACTCTTGACCAGGATATGTATAATTTTCACCTCGTCTTCAATAAAATAAATAAACTAAAAAATAGACAACATCAGACTTAACGGAGAAATCGAGTAATAATTTCTAAGAAAATAATAGTAAATAAACGATTTGTTTTTTGAATTAGTATTTATTGATCTTAGTTGCACTTTGCACTGACTATTAACTAAACGTGGTTTTATTATGAGTTATTTACTCACACAAGTTTATTCCTTGGCAATCAGAAGTTTTTAAGAAAACCGGAAGGTGAATCCAAATAATAAATAATATCCAAACATTGTTCCTTCTGTGTTCAAAAATAAAAAGTAACCGAAAACATTATTATATTTGTAACAAATATATCTGTAATTAATAATTTTATAAAACAAACTCTTCTCCAGTCATAAACATGTTTAGTTGTAGAGGAGACGACTACCACTGACCGAGCGCACTACCTGTTCCTTTACTTTCGGTAATAAGGATCAGGATCACAGCAATGTCAAAAGGTGTATATCGCTGGTGACCTGGCAATACCTCCTATCTACAATTTTTAGCGAAAATAAGTTCTTGGTTTGCATTTTAACCCACGTATTAGTGCACAAGTTGTGACAATACTTCTTAAACAAGAAAAATATTTAAGGTCTAAACTTCGTACAAAGCATTACCTTTTATCTTAAACTTCGCAAAACCGGCTGACATAAAGCAGTTTTTACCTCTCCTTTAAATTTCTATTTATGCAGATAGGAGATAAAATTGTTTTCAAAATTAACATTATAATAGGTTTATAGTGTTTCTTTTTAATTTGTATAGTCATAAATATGTCTTTTTGCTAAAATGTTATCATATTTGTTTAAATATTTGTTTATTTACAACAATTCTGGCCACAACAGGTAAAAACCCAATAATTATGGGAAGCCGTTTTATCACTTTCCTGCGTTCTAAAATAAAATTTCAGATATCTTGAATTGAATTTTAGATATCTAAAATTCCGCCAGTTAAGGTTATGTCAGTTCGAATTAAAGATATCTGAAATTTAATTTTAGATACAAAAAAAATATATATATATATATAAGCAGTTCACTTTTGTAAGAAAAAACTAAGAGGGAATTTTGTTTTCAATAGTTTGCACCTTTGAAGTTGTAGGTCATATTGGTATTAAAAAATTGATGTGAAGTGTGAATATTCACACATTTCAGGGTTTCGCAGGTATATAATAAGTGAAGGCGGTATGCTGAGTGTGTAGGACAAATTTTACTTTATAGTAATCACGGCAAAATGAACGATATTTTTAAAATAATTTATCGTCTGTTAATCATATAAGGTTATTAAATTTAGGCTCTTAAAAATTAAATACAACATTTGTCAAAATATAACTAGAATTTTGACAAAATAATTTCAACATAATAAAAATGAAAAAAAAAAAAAACCGAAAAAATAAAACTCACTCCGTCCGTACTCGAACTCGAAACCCTTCGTTTTCCAGACAATTTTAGCTTCCGACACCAGCGCTCTAACCCGTTGCACCATCGGACGCTTTGTATATGAGTGTCTTACATTGGTATAACTTTTGTACTTTGTGAACCAAAAACCACAAAAAATTCGTTATTTTCCGAAAACATAATCTGATCAAAAATTCCTGTTGTACTATTTCGGTTCACACCAATATACATACAAAAATATTTTTGTTTTCTATGAGCACATATTTGTTTATATTTTTAGGGGGGTATGTTTTTTAGATGTTTTAGTATTTTTCCTATGTGCGGGTCAAAGAGTTGTATAAGCATGCCAAATTTCAACTCTCTAGGTTTAGCCGTTTGGCTACAATTTTAACCGAACAGACAGACAGACAGACAGACAGACAGACAGACAGATAGACAGACAGACGACAAAATGACGGTATAAGGGTTTTTTGGTCATACCTACAAAACCCTAAAAATGACACTTTTTTAAAATGTCGATACATTTGACATATGTCATAATGAAAAATTGATGTGAAGTGTGAATATTCACACATTTCAGGGTTTCGCAGGTATATAATAAGTGAAGGCGGTATGCTGAGTGTGTAGGACAAATTTTACTTTGTAGTAATCACGGCAAAATGAACGATATTTTTAAAATAATTTATCGTCTGTTAATCATATAATAAGACTGGTTATTAAATTTACGCTCATAAATAAAAAGGAAATAAAAATTAAAAAATTAATCATGTATTTTAAAAAATAAATAATTATTGACGTTTTGCAAAATTTTCTAAATTTCTGGATATTTTTGGGCTTTACCTGGACACATAGCGCAAAACCCGGACTGTCCGGGTCAAACCCGGACAGGTGGCAACACTGATTTATTCGTATATAAAACGATGTGTACGTACACCCAGTTAATTCGTACATCCTGTCTAACCATCTTTTAGGAGATCTAGTTCTAGGAAGTTTTCCTTATACCTTGCCTTGAATTAAAAGATTGTTTACGTACTCTGAATAATCTTCGGACAGATTCGTTGGAATATAAATTCTTTTAATCTGAATTAAAGATAATTAACTGATGCGTTGATTCATCCAGCAGTCTACGGAAAGCACTATTCAAAACAAAGTAAATAAATTGTAACAAACAAAAAGTAGTTCCAACATTCGTAACAATATTTGCCATTAAATATTGAATAAAACTTTTTTCATATAACGTTGTCTTTATTATAAAACATGACGAATATCTAACAAGCTCAGAAATAACCAAGATGCTTGCCATATGTAATCCAAAACAGAAGCTTGCGGACGGAAAACAAACAATAACTTGAATAAAATTACATTTTAACTTATAACGTATAAAGCGATACCAAAAAACAGAACAAACAAAATTTAGCACGATCAAATACTTATAAACAAACACGGAAAGAAAATAAGCAACAAATGGTCTTCGTGTATCTTCGTGAATATTCGGGAGCAACGATTTATTCTAGGAAAATGAAAAACAAACAATGTTGAAGACACATTTTAATGTAAACAACGGTGTCAATCTTGGTTATTGGTCTCAGCAAACAAGTACCATCAAAATTGCTTATGATATAATAGACAAGCTAATGTCATTGCATTTTTAAAAATGTTAACTGTTTGTAAATTATAAAAATTTACAAAAATCTGTAGTAACTTATGTTTACCACAGAACATAAGGAAGAAAACGCAATTACTCCGAATTGTCATAATAATGGCCACCCGAAGACCTATTTCTGTTCGATTATTTTCCGAAAACATAATCTGATCAAAAATTCCTGTTGTACTATTTCGGTTCACACCAATATACATACAAAAATATTTTTGTTTTCTATGAGCACATATTTGTTTATATTTTTAGGGGGGTATGTTTTTTAGATGTTTTAGTATTTTTCCTATGTGCGGGTCAAAGAGTTGTATAAGCATGCCAAATTTCAACTCTCTAGGTTTAGCCGTTTGGCTACAATTTTAACCGAACAGACAGACAGACAGACAGACAGACAGACAGACAGATAGACAGACAGACGACAAAATGACGGTATAAGGGTTTTTTGGTCATACCTACAAAACCCTAAAAATGACACTTTTTTAAAATGTCGATACATTTGACATATGTCATAATGAAAAATTGATGTGAAGTGTGAATATTCACACATTTCAGGGTTTCGCAGGTATATAATAAGTGAAGGCGGTATGCTGAGTGTGTAGGACAAATTTTACTTTGTAGTAATCACGGCAAAATGAACGATATTTTTAAAATAATTTATCGTCTGTTAATCATATAATAAGACTGGTTATTAAATTTACGCTCATAAAAATTAAATACAACATTTGTCAAAATATAACTAGAATTTTGACAAAATAATTTCAACATAATAAAAATGCAAAAAAAAAAACAGAAAAAATAAAATTCACTCCGGTACTCGAACTCGAAATCCTTCGTATTCCAACCAGTTTAAGAGTGCTCTAACGCATGTAGCCATCGCACGCCATGCATGTGAGTGTCTTACATTGGTATAACTTTTGTACTTTCTGAACCAAAAACCACAAAAAATGCGTTATTTTCCAAAAACATAATCTGATCAAAAATTCCTGTTGTACTATTTCGGTTCACACCAATATACATTACTTAGAATTTTTTTAGATTTTTAGTTTAAACCATCTGGGCTACAGGGTGTGGGACAAAATTTTTTTTGCACATTTTTGCCAAAAATCGCAACAAAATAATTTATTTTGCAAAAATAAAATTTTTATCGTTAATCCACGTACTAAGGGCTTTCATTTGATACCCTACTCAGAATTTAAAAAAAATATTTTAGTTTTCGATGAGCACATATTTGTTTATATTTTTAGGGGGGTATGTTTTTTAGATGTTTTAGTATTTTTCCTATGTGCGGGTCAAAGAGTTGTATAAGCATGCCAAATTTCAACTTTCTAGGTTTAGCCGTTTGGCTACAATTTTTACCGAACAGACAGACAGACAGACAGACAGACAGACAGACAGACAGACAGACAGACAGACAGACAGACAGACAGACAGACAGACGACCAAATGACGGTATAAAGGTTTTTTGGTCATACCTACAAAACCCTAAAAATGATATCTTAATTATAATGATCATAATCTTATCAATCTAAAGTCGGGTTTACAGCGTAAGGAATATTTTTAATTGACATTTAAAGTCAGTAACACACTATAAAAGTAACCAAAATAACCAGATCTATAATATAGTTTGTTCTTACAAAAGTGAACTGCTTATATAAGTTGTTCACTTTTGTAAGAACACACTAGATCTGGTGATTTTGGTTACTTTTATGGTGTGTTACTGACTTTAAATGTCAATTAAAAATATTCCTTTCGCTGTAAAACCGACTTTAAGTTGATAAGGTTATGATCATTATAATTAAGATATAATTTTTCATTATGACATATGTCAAATGGATCGGCATTTTAAAAAAGTGACATTTTTTAATACCAACATGACATACAGCTTCAAAGGTGCAAACTATTGAAAACAGAATTCCCTCTTAGTTTGTTCTTACAAAAGTGAACCGCTTATACAGATTTGTACAATTAGTGTGCTATAAAGCAATAAAATACATGTCCCATCAGCGATGGGTACACCACATTAAGTAAGCTCAGTTTGTGGCTTCAATTTTTATAATTTTATTATAATGGACTGAATATTTTAATTTTGAGTCTTTAAATTTCATATTTATTTATTTAATTACTAGCTGAGTACCCGTGTTTCGCTACGGTTTATTGACGGTTTGCCATCATCGTGCAATTATAATAAGTCATAGTTCTTTATAGATCACATTGCTGACTCTCTCCTCAGGTGTAGATTCACCCCGTTAGAGGTTCATACTAATTACAAATCAAATTCGTAGTTTGTTTCTAAACATGTGCACGGGTAACTTTTATAAGCAAAAACCTAGTCGATATCTCATCTGTCCTAAGAGATACTGAGGAATCCGTGAAAAAAAAATACTCTGCGAATATCATGTATCTATGCCCAAGGGATGTTCTATCAAATAAAAAATATCCTTTTACCTCTTTAGGGGTGAAATTTTGAAAAACTGTCAAAACCATTTCGAGATATTTTAAAAAGATATCTATATGCCAAATAGGAATTTAATAACTCAACAAACACAGGAAATACGTCGGGTTCTATAATTCTCCCTGATTGTAGATTCACACTTTTAGGGGATGAATAGGACAAAATCCTGAAATAAGTTTTTCAACATTTATATGGATAATATTTAGAAGCAAAAATGAAGGCGATATATTATTGGACCTGTGAGATATTGAGGAATCCGTGAAAACGCATTTTACCACATTTCACCTCTTAGGGGTTGAATTTCCAAAAATCAGTTTTTAGGGGGTTGTTAAGTCATAAAAGGGATATACTCCCCGAATTTTATGTTTCTCTGTCTAGACGACATTCTACCGAATATAAAATACCAAGTTACCCCTTTAGGGGTGAAATTTTAAAAAAAAGGTCAATACACTTTTTAAATATTTTAAAAAGACACCTATATGCTTAAAAGAAATGTTATAACACAACAAACACAGAAGATGCGAAGGGTTCCATAATTCACCCTGATTGTATATTCACCCCTTTAGGGGTTGATTAGTACAAAATCCCGAAAATGTTCCCCACATAAATGTTGAAAAACGGTTTTTCAACATTTATGTGAGTAGTCTTTGTAAGCAAAAGCAAGGCGATATATTCTTGACCTAAAATATATTGAGGAATCCGTGAAAACACATTTTACCCCATTTCACCCCTGAGAGGTCGAATTTCAAAAAATCATTTCTTAGGGTGTTCTTAAGTCATAAAAGGGATATACTCCCCGAATTTTATGTTTCTTTGTCTAGACGAAATTCTATCGAATAAAAAATACCAATTTACCCCTTTAGGGGTGAAATTTAAAAAAACGGTCAAAACACTTTCTAAATATTTTAAAAAGACACCTATATGCCAAAAATGAATTTTATAACACAATAAACACAGAAGAT
Source organism: Liopterus haemorrhoidalis (assembly GCA_963971575.1). Taxonomy (NCBI): domain Eukaryota; kingdom Metazoa; phylum Arthropoda; class Insecta; order Coleoptera; family Dytiscidae; genus Liopterus; species Liopterus haemorrhoidalis. The sequence goes on from OZ020619.1 coordinate 12,777,973, forward strand.
GCGAAGGGTTCCATAATTCACCCTGATTGTAGATTCACCCCTTTAGAGGTCGATTAGAACAAAATCCTGAAATATGTTTTTTAATATTTACATGAGTAATCTTTGTAAGCAAAAACCAAGTCGATATCTTATTGTACCTAAGAGATATTAAGGAAACCGTGAAGCTACATTTTACCCCTTTTAACCCCCTTTTCACCCGCTTAGAGGATGAGTTTCGAAAAATCCGTTCTTAGTGGGTGCTTACGTCATGGAGGGAATATACTCGCCAAATTTCATGATTGTAGGTTCAGTGGTTTGGGCTGGGCATTGATTATGAGTAGGTAGCTTAGTTACGATTTTATATATATAGATTAAATATAATTTCGAAATAAAAACATGTTAGAAGAGCTGTCATCCAAAACTACCTCCGGTCAAATTTTTGGTTGACAGTTCTGTACTTTTCAGTCGTACCAACACCAACTTTTTATTTTTTGTTTACAACTTAACTTTTAGTAGTTTATTAAGTTGATAAGAAGTTTATTTAGAACATATAATGAAATATAAACTTAGCACAATTAAACAATATTTATAAATTGGTTTACTATAACCAAATTGTTGTCTGCCATCTGAACCTAACATTTTTTATGTTGGCAATGAAAAGTGATAAGAGATGGAAGGTATAAAATATATCACTGTCTCTTATTTTTTCCCCCACTATATTCTGTAGTAGCAAAAGTTGAAATGACGTCAGAGTTGGATAGTATTGAAAAAAGTATAATGTAGAATGGACTTAACTCGTTGCGTTCATCTTTAATAATAATCTCAACCTTCGGATCGGCTAAACGTTATTCTCTGATATCGGCAGGTTTATCTCTTGGTAATGGAAACTGTACATCTTTTCGCAATTTGCCTCATACTTTGGGTCGCATATCAGCCTGACAATGTGACGGCGACCACATTCGTTAAATCGTACGATTGGATTTGCAATGCTCATCTTGCTTGGCGACCTGTTGGCGTTTTTAAGGTCATCGACCATCTTAAGGGTTGATGGCCGGTTAAAACTTTGGAGAACTCAAGCCAACCTCGGAATTTCTGGAGAGCCCAAGTGAGAGCTGAGGCTTCTCTTTCGGTCGTGTTGTAGTTTCTTTCGGCAGACGTTAGCAGGTGATTTGCATATTCCACGGGTTTCTCTGCATGTCCATCTTCTTGCAAGAGAACTGCACCTAATGTTTTTTGACTTGCATCAGTTCGCAGTATAAAAGATTAAGTTTCGTCAGCTTGTATTAGGATAGGAGTGGAAGTTAAGGCATCCCTTATATTCTCAAATGCTTCCTCCTGCGATTTTTCCCATTTTCTGGGAACATCCTTCCTCGTGAGGTCAGTGAATGGTTTGGCTATTCCAGAAAATCCTTCAATGAATTTTCTATACGAAGAATATGTCTGTAGGAATGTCTTCAGGTGTTTCAGTTTTCGTGGCATTGTCATATTTTTGATAGCTGAAACCTTGGTTGGATTTACCTGGATCCCTTCAGTGGTGATCATGTGATCCAAATATTCCATGTTAGAGCGTATAAATACAAACTTCACTCGATTTTAAAACCACTCAAACTGCTCGAGTTTTCTAAATACCTTTCGTAGGTCCTCGAGGTATAGTTCGAAGGTTTCTGACATAACGATCATATCGTCAAAGTTGACTAGAAGCTCTACCGCCAATTCAGTTTTGAATCGATTAATCAATCTTTTAAAGGTTGCTGAAGAGTTCTTTAATCCGAATGGCATTCTTGTAATTCTGGACGTACCGAATGCGGTGGTGAATGTTGTCATATCTCGATATTGCTTCCTCTCTAACACTTGGTGATAACCTGCTCTTGGGTCAATAATTAACATGTATTTACTTCGTTTAGTCGCATCCAGCAGCTCATCTATTCGTGGCATGGGGTAAGTATCGGTTATGGATACTTCATTCAAACGTCTATAATCTACGCAAAATCAAACCTTTCCTCCTTTTTTAGGTACTAAAACAACTGGAGCAGCCCATGAGGACTCGAATTCTTCAATTACTCTTTAAGATAACAGTTTATCAAATTCTGAGGGCAGAAGTTCCATCTTCTGTTTCGCTACCTTAAGGTGGTACAGCCATTGGTGCCTGATCTGGTTTTAAATCATTCTGTGTTCTGCATACGGGATTGTTCCCCCTCGTTCACCCTTTCTTTTGTGGTGGCACTGGTTCCTTCATCTTCTCGTAGAGCCACTTCCTCTTCTTTTTGACATCATTCATGGTAGTCGCTGCCAACAATAGCTGTGTGTTCCGGTTATCGTCGTTGAAACTTCTTGTCAGCAGGATCTAACACGATGCCTACTTTCGATAGGAAAGCAATACCTAGTAGTGTCCTATTATCATATTTTTTGGGAAATACAAAACATTAGGTTGATACCGTTTTATTAGCTATGGTGATATCGACCACTGCAGTCTTCACCGTTTTGCTTGAGGCATTAAAAATTCAGTATTTCTTTTATTGGAAGAGGGAACACAAATATTAAATTTACTTAAAGGATCAGGGCTATCGATTAAGTTATTGAAAATCTTATAAGAAAATCTGGATCTAAAATAATTCACTTATGCCAAAAGTTTTAAGTTTATATTGTTGAATCTAAAATCTGGTTTTATTTTATCATCATACCAAATTTCGTAAATATATATCTAGTCGTTTCTGCGTGAATCTCGGACAGACAGACAGACAAAAATTGATTTTTTTGCGAGTTTTGTCTTATAATCAGCTGAAACGTGTAGAAACAAATATGAGGCCAAAAAAAAAAAAAAAAACAGATATTGTTCCATCTAAACCAAAAAAACCGACCAGATTATATTTATTTTTATTTTATATTTTTTGTACGCCTATAAAATAATTAAATTTTATAAACTTAATTAGTTACTTATGGGTTTACAATTAAAGTAAATCCAAAAACTTAATTTATAAATAAGAATAATAATTAGTTATGAAGAGAAATGACACAAAGCGACAGACCGTGCCAGCGAGGACGATGCCGCGACGGCTGCTGCTGTTGGGTTCTGATTTTAGCAGTTGCTAATACTAGGAGTGCAGAAAGTTTAAGAGGTTACCCACTCAAAAGTTTATGAATAACATTTTAAATTGGTTTTATTTACGATTTACTAATAATAATAATAATATTTATGTATTGTCCACATACAATCAGTCAATCAGATAAATTACAACATGACAAATGATAACACTGCCCAACAAAATAATTGTTCCAACAAAAGTTCAGAACCGTTCAGAACTTTACTGAGTTTGCGCAAAACGATTTTAGCGTTCCAACAAGTCGATTTAAAAATTCAGAACTTATAATGCAATGTTCCAAGAACAAGTGAATTGTGTTCTGAACTGATTCCAAATAGTTCTTAAAGTTCTAGGATTTTACAAGAATTTTTAATTCTGAAAAAGTTTAACGTGTTATCTAACCTCACTTTTTTGTTTTTGTTTGTTTTATTAGTATTTAGTAAGAGTAATAATAGTAATAGTAATAGTAATAGTAATAATTAGTAGTAGTGATGGAAGAAAACAGTGATTTTTCTGAATTGTCAGGATTTTCAAGCGAAAGTGATATAGATGGAGAATTCTCGAATGATGTTATTGTTGAAATAAAAAGACAAAACAATGAAAATTACCTACGGATCATAGTGTCACAATATAGCGATCAGGTTTTTTTGGAACATTTTCGAGTTAGTAGAAATGTAATTGAACCACTAGCAGCAAGTTTTGAAGCATGTGAATACTATAAGTACCATTCTGGCCAAAATGGTAAAATTAATGTTCAGGATCAATTTCTTATATTTATGTGGTATATTGGCCATCAGACTGCAAGAGAGAGCAGCTTTTCGAGATGTAGCAGATAGGTTTGATATTTCCAAAAGTAATTTGGAGAGAATAATAGGCCGAATTCCATATTTCTTGAGCAACAAGTCTATCAACATAATAAAATGACCAAACAACGAGGAAAAGGTTGTTATTGAAAGACATTTTCGGCAAAAAAGATTTCCAAATGTAATCCAACTGTTCCCTTAGGTCCATTTCTTCAGTTTAAAAATACAAGGCACAATGTTTTTAACAAATGTTGTTTTGACTTCGTAGTTTTATAGGTTAGGATAGGGTGACCATTTTCTTGGAGACGGCAATGCGGGACGGAGCAAAAAAAAAGGTCGTCACTTCCTAAATATAAATGAAGAGCAAACAAAAAAAAGGTAAAAAAGGTCCTCACCTCCCAAATATAATTAAAGAGCAAAAAAAAGGTCTTCACCTCCCAAATATAAGTACAGAGCAAAATTCGGCCCTGGGGACAACAAATCAAAATGCGGGACGAATGGTCACCCTAGGTTAGGATAAACAAACCAAATTCTCAACGGTTCTAACACGTTCGAACACTAGTTAAGATGATTCTAGAACTATAAGTTCGCACATGAATTCTAAGCAGTTCTGACTCATGTTCTGAACTGCTGTGAATTTTCTGTTGGAACAAACCTTTTACATAGGGTTTTCAGTCAATAAGTTTTTAAGTGTTTTTTAAATTGTACTGAACTTAATTCTTTGGTAGAAACTGGTAACAAATTCATAAACTTTATAGAATAATAGTTAATACTATATCTTGATTTATTTATTCGTGTAAAATTGGGGTGAATATTTGATTTATTACGTGTGTTGTAGTTGTGACCGTCTTCATAAGAGACAAAAGAATTTAGGTTTGATGGGCATATACTAAACAGTGATAGATAAAAAGTGATGGTAGTTTCATGATTCTAAATTCTTTAAAGAGTAACCTAGAATCGGCTCTATAAGATGCACTCCCCATCACTCTTATTGCACGCCTCTGTAGTCTAAAAACTCTTTCAGCAGGGGCAAATTGTCCCCATGCTAAAAGAGCGTATGCTATGTGCGACTGAAATAACGCAAAATCCGTAATTAATAAAACATCCCTTGTCACTGATTTTTGTAGGTTTCTTAGAAGATAGATAGTTTTGCACAATATCCTACATATATAGGCAACGTGATGGTCCCATATCAAATGAGGATCAATATGGACTCCTAAAAATTTAATGCAATCCGGATTATTATAGTTATGATTTTTTGTTGTTATGAGTAAATTTTGTGTTTTCTCCTCATTTAATGATAATTTATTTGATAGAAACCTTTTGTTTTAGATAAATTATTATCACTACTATATCAAATACTATATTGATAACATACGTTTTGAAGAAATGCGATCCTAATTATATAATTTTTATAACATAACATTCACCAGTGGCACACCCAGGGGGGGTTCCCCCCCCCCCAATTAATAGGGAAAAAAATTATCATCATGGTATTAGGTAAATATATGTTTTATATACTGCACTTGGTATTTTAGAAGTGAGCACCCTTTTTTACTTGCCCGACCTTAATATATAAGGGGCAAGTATTGTAATCGCGAAAAATTTCGATGTCGAGATTTTGACTGATGACCACGTTTCATGGTCCAGGGAATACAAAAAACCTATTTTCGAAGTGCCGTCCGTATGTTTGTGTGTCTCTGTGTGTGTCTGTGTGTGTGTGTCTGTGTGTGTGTGTGTCTGTGTGTGTGTGTGTGTCTGTGTGTCTGTGTGTCTGTGTGTATACACGATAACTCAAAAACGGTTTAACTTAAAGAGTTCGTTCTGGTACTAAAAAATTCTCCTAATAACTGGGAAGAATCCTATTGTTTTTTATTAAAATCCGAAACCGGAAACGGAAGTTATTAAACATTAAAATTTTAAAAAATTCTTAACTAGTAAACCAAGCTTTGGACAAAAAATTGTATAGGACATAATTTAATGTATTTTTGAAGATTTAACTAAATCTTTTTTTAAATTAAAAAAAAAATATGTATTTTTTTAAAATTATTATTATTACTTGCCCGACCTTAATATATAAGGGGGAAGTATTGTAATCGCGAAAATTTTCGATGTCGAGATTTTGAGTGATGACCACGTTTCATGGTCCAGGGAATCCAAAAAACCTATTTTCGAAGTGCCGTCCGTATGTGTGTGTGTCTGTGTGTGTGTGTGTGTCTGTGTGTGTGTCTGTGTGTGTGTCTGTATGTATACACGATAACTCAAAAACGGTTGAACTTAGAGAGTTCGTTCTGGTGTTAAAAAATTCTCCTATTAATTGGGAAGAACCCTATTGTTTTTTGTCAAAATCCAAAACCGGAAACGGAAGTTATTAAACTTTAAAAATTTAAAAAATTCATAACTAGTAAACCAAGCTTTGAACAAAAATTTGTATAAAACATAATTTAATGTATTTTTGAAAATTTACCTAATTATTTTTATTATTTAATTTTTTTTTTTTTTTATTATTATTTTTTGCGATTACAATACTTGCCCCTTATATATAAGGTCGGGCAAGTATTGTAATCGCGAAAATTTTCGATGTCGAGATGAATTTCATGGTCCAGAGACTCCAAAAAACATATTTTCCAATTGCCGTCCGTATGTGTGTGTGTCTGTGTGTATACACGATAACTCAATAACGGTTCAACTTAGAGAATTCGTTCTGGTACTAAAAAATTCTCCTATTAAATGGGAAGAACCCTATTGTTTTTTATGAAAATCGGTTGAATAGAAATGGGAGTTTACTCCTGTTCATATTATATAAGTAATTGTAATATATTTTAAATTTAACGTCTCAAATCATTTTCGAGATTTTGACGGATGACCACGTTTCATGGTCCAGGGAATCCAAAAAACCTATTTGTGCCGTCCGTATGTGTGTGTGTGTGTGTGTGTGTGTGTGTCTGTCTGTCTGTCTGTCTGTGTGTCTGTGTGTATACACGATAACTCAAAAACGGTTTACCTTAAAGAGTTCGTTCTGGTACTAAAAAATTCTCCTATTAAATGGGAAGAACCCTATTGTTTTTTATGAAGATCGGTTGACTAGAAATAGGAGTTTACTCGTGTCGATTTTAAGATTTTTGCGAATATTTAGCAACAGAAAAATATTTCGAAAACATTTATTGAACAAAAGTTACTATAAATGCAATAAATAATAACTTTTATTTGAGACGTTTTTTGATAAAACGAAAAATTTTGAAATTTTTTTGTAAAATTATTTAAAATTTAAAGTCGCCGGTCACTATGGCGTAGTGGTCAGCTCATTTGACTGCTAACCATGGGGGCTCGGGTTCGAATTCCGGTGATGGCATGGATGTTTGTATTTGTTGTAAAAATTACTAATATATCCACAAAAATAAAGATATCCTGGTTAATGGCCATCGTAGCTAAGACCAAAAAAAAATTAATTAAAAAAAAAAAAATTAAAGTCTCAATTTTTTCATACTTATATGTAACGTTTCCATGGTTATGATAATTAATTCGTAACTAGTAAACCAAGCCTTGGACAAAAATTTGTATAGAACATAATTTGATGTATTTTTGAAGATTTATCTAAATATTAAAAAAAAAAAATTTAATTAATTTTTTTTTTATGGGAGGGCAAGTCTAGCAGAGGTTTCCCTTCGCCACTGGTTTTTTTATGGGAGGGCAAGTCTAGCGGAGGCGTCTCTTCGCCACTGGTTTATGTCATTACTTGTATTTCAGAAGTGAGGACCTTTTTTTAGGTCATTACTTATATTTCAGAAGTGTGAGAACCGTTGTTTTTAGGTCGTCACTTGTATTTCAGAAGAGAGAACATTATTCATGATTTAAATAATTTTGTCTTCCTCCCCCCCTCCCCCCCCTAATTTCTGGGTGCGCCGCTGATATTCACAAAGTAAGTTTATGTCTGCATTTGATGCAACCCGAAACATCTATAATATTTATATTAATAGCACAGTGGCCAACCAAATCTATATTATATTCTGAACACTAACTATTTTTCATTGAACTCATATCATAAATTGTTTTTATTTTTATTTCACGACTATGCATTTAATTTTTTGAGAACTATAGGTTTTTGTATTATAACTATACCACATTTAAATCAGAGCCGGCGCTAGCTTTTTTTGCGCCCTTTTATTAAAATGTTTAGTGGCCAGTGTTGTAATGTATCTAGTTACAAGTATCTAGATACAGTAACTAGATACTTTTTCAAGTATCTAGATACAAATTAGATTACTTACTTACTTACTTAATCGTTGAGCCCTTTTATCATCTCTGGTGTCGGGCTTTGTGAGAGTTTGAATATTATTTGTATTTGTTTTCTTCCTTCAACGGGGGTCGTCTCCACAGTTTTTTTCATTCCTTCCTATTTTGAGTCCTACTTCTTGCTTCACACCAAGCGGTACCTCTTCTCTCTACAGCTCTTCTTATTTCATCATTCCATTCCTTCCTAGGTCTTCCTCTTCGTCTCCTTTTAGATACTCTGGCTTCATAAACCTATTTTGTATCTCTACCTTCATCCATCCTTTGTTTATGCCCAAACCATCTCAACTGTCCTTCTTCTATTATTCTTCTACTGGTTTTGTTCCCAGTTCTGCTCTATACTCAGTGTTTTTTATATGATCCAGTTTTGTTTTCCCCTTGATCTTCCGTAGGAATCTCAGTTCGCTGCTTCTTATTCTGCTTTTAAGTTTCTCTGTAGTTGTCCAAATTAGATACTTTTTGAAATATGAATCAAAAAGATACCACTCAGTAAATGACAAATGTTACAACTGAACAGTGCTAAAAATTTGGGTATATTTCATTTTGACATTGGTAATTAAATTAACCAAGTGTGACGTCATCTCATTGTTATGATAAATGGACTCTATATATCTATTCTTTACTTCACCTGGGCCTTACGGTGTTAAGGGAGTTTTATAGTGATGCATCAATTATTTTAGAATAATAAATTATAACATTTCACACAGAATCATAAAGTATTTTACACTATACATCAAAGATTGGTAATAACCATGTAAACAGGAGCCCGAAATGCAGATATGTTGAGAGTTGTGGAATTTGTCAACAGATGGCACTGCTGGATAATTGTTTCTTCTCCGATGCCTAACGGTAGTTACAATACCGTTTTATATATTTAACTTTAGCGTTGTAAGCGTTATGTTCTACTTTCTTGTATTTAAAGTAGTTAAAACCCGTAGCGAAGCACGGGTGCACCGTATGCTATAAAAGTAATAAAATTAACCATATCTGGTTTGTCCTTAGAAAAGTGAACGCAATATATAAGCTTTTCACTTTTGTAAGAACAAACTAAGTGGAAATTTTGTTTTAAATAGTTTGCATTTTTGAAATTGTATGTCATGTTATAAAAAAATGTCACTTTTTTAAAATGTCGATCCATTTGACATATGTCATTATGAAAAATGATATCTTAATTATAATGATCATAATCTAGAAGCCTTAAGTCGGTTTTACAGCAAAAGAATGTTTTTAATTGACATTTAAAGTCAGTAATGCACTATAAAAATAACCAAAATGACTAGATCTATGGTCTATTTCAAATTAGAAAAAAGTAGATAGCGCTACGAACCAAGTACGATGTACACTGGACAAATACAGTATAGCGGGAAATTTAAAATAAATTACAACTAGGGCATGGGCGTAGTAACTGGGTTAGCAAGTGATTTTTTTTTTATTATAAAAAAGGTTTATAAGATATTGAAATAAACAAGGCAGATAATACACTTACGTTATTTATACGACATAAATTCAGTTTGGGAAATTTGAAAAAGTTAAAAAAATATTAATTTTAAAAAATGTTGTAATAATGTATAAAAAATGTTGTCTAATATATAAAAAGAGAAATTTGGCTAAAAGAGTTTAAATAAAGCAATAAAACAAACAATATATCTTCAGAGCTAAAGTTTCTTATTTAAATATTTATTGAAAATTAAAATTAAAAATATATGTATATATGAAGGTCTAAAAATTGTATCAATAACTTCTTCTTTGGGAACTATTAGCTGGGCTGTCTTTTGGCCTCACGTTAGTCCTCTATCTTGATCCGTTAATTGTCAAGCGTCAAAAAATATATAACTGCGTAAGAACAAATTACATGGAGAATTTTCTCCATACAATCTAAGCCAAAAATATAAATAAAAGTCTAAATATGTAAATAATAACAAAATATACGAAAAAAATAAAATAATATAAATAATATATATTTTCAATGTACGACACTGAATTTCTGTCAACTTGGACTAAAAACAATATTTTAACAGTGTAATAGGGATGACGTTCTAAACCAGTCCGAAGCAAGGACAAACAACTCCTATTTTCTTACACACATTTTTCTAAGGTGACAGAGCAGTGTTTCTCAACCTTTTCTAGCCTGGGACCCTCCGAAATTATGTAAATATTGTCTGCGGCCCCCTTATATTATGGTGTATCAAGATAATCCGATCAGAGTTTTTTAGAAAAGATGACGTGTGAGCAAGTTGGAAAAAAATTTTAACTAAAATTTATCCACAAAATTGAAGGGTTGTATTGAAATTTTCCGGAAAAAACGGATGTACAGGATATCAAGGACGATTTCGAATTTTTAAATGGGAACGTATGTCATATTGGATATCTTTGGATAGAGCTTTTCAACAACTTTTACTTAAACATTTTTTTAATATCTTTTACGGTTGACAAAAAATTGTGAAAAAAAGTGTTCAAAGTACCTTCCAATTTAATTTAAACACATTTGTATCCTTATTCTTGAGTTATCTGTAGCTCGGAGAGAAATTAAAAAAATATATAATAAAAAAAATTGCACTTTCATGTCGTACCTACTTCAAAATACAACTTGAAAATACTTGAAGTACTAGAAGCGGAACTAGATTTTCCAATCTAGTATTTTTTATCGATTGAATGAAGCTTTTGATCATTTTGTTTAGTAAAAGCCCATTTACTCATTATAAAGTTAACTAGTGACCAGAGCCGTAGCAATGTTTTTGGCGCCCTTGGCAAATAAATTAAATTAACTTCATATAGCGCTCTTTTAATAGACAAGTGAAAATACAAGCTAAAAAAAAGTCCTTACTTCCAAAATACAAGTGATGACCTAAAAAAAGTCTTCGGTTTTGCACTACAATTGATGATTAAAAACAAAGAAAACACACGCCCATGGCGCCCCTCTTTAGGCCTCGCGCCCCTGGCACTTGCCTCGATGCCAGGCCGTTACTACGGCTCTGCTAGTGACAACTTAAACGTTTGAAATAGCCTGTAGTTTAAATTAGATGTCAAGATAAGTATATTATGTATAAAAATAAATAGAATATTTATTTTATTTATGTTATGAAAGGTATATTTTTATGAATATAAATATAAAATATTTACTCGTATTTATAAATATAAATAAAATTTATATCTTGCAAGATTGACTGCATTTTTATTATATTTTCATTTTTCGATCTTGTATGACTTCGCGACCCACAACGAAGCCTTCGCGGCCCCCCGGTTGCGAAACGCTGACATAGCGCATAGTTTGTCCTTACAAAAGTAAACAGCTTATATAAGCAGTTCACTTTTATAAGTACAAACTAAGAGGGAATTTTGTTTTTGCAACATTGAATAGTTTGCACCTTTGAAGCTGTATGTCATGTTAGTATTAAAAAATGTCACTTTTTTAAAATGTCGATCATGACATATGTCATAATGAAAAATGATATCTTAATTATAATGATCATAACCTTATCAACCTAAAGTCGGTTGTACAGCGTAAGGAATATTTTTAATTGACATTTAAAGTCAGTAACACACTATAAAAGTAACCAAAACAACCAGATCTATGGTCCATTTCAAAGTAGAAAAATGTGTGTAAGAAGATAGGAGTGTTTGTCCTTGCTTCAGACTGGTTTAGATCGTCATCCCTATTACACTGTTAAAATATTGTTTTTAGTCTAAGTTGACAGATGTTCAGTGTCGTACATTGGTAATATATATTATAAACTGTTCACTTTTGTAAGAACACACTAGATCTGGTTATTTTGGTTACTTTTATGGTGTGTTACTGACTTTAAATGTCAATTAAAAATATTCCTTACGCTGTAAAACCGACTTTAGGTTGATAAGGTTATGATCATTATAATTAAGATATCATTTTTCAATATGACATATGTCAAATGGATCGACATTTTAAAAAAGAGACATTTTTTAATACCAACATGACATACAGCTTCAAAGGTGCAAACTATTGAAAACAAAATTCCCTCTTAGTTTGTTCTTACAAAAGTGAACAGCTTATATTTATATTATTTAACTTTTTTCATATATTTTGTTATTATTTATATATTTAGACTTTTATTTATTTTCTTGGCGTAGATTTTATGGAGAACATTCTCTATGTAATTTGTTTTTACGCAGTTATATATTTTTTAGGTTATCTGACAAATAAATATTTTTTGACACTTGGCAAGTAAGAGATCAAGAGAGAGGACTAATGTGAGGCCAAAAGACAGCCCAGCTGATTGTGCCCAAAGAAGAAGTTATTGTTATAATTTTTAGACCTTCATATATACATATATTTTTAATTTTTATTTACAATAATTATTTAAATAAGAAACTTTAGCTCTGAAGATATATTGTTTGTTTTATTGCTGTATTTAAACTCTTTTAGCAAATCTCTCTTGTTATATATAGTACATCATTTTTAAAATTTTTCAAATTTCCCATTAAACTGAATTTATGTCGTATAAATAAGTGTATTTCACATCTGCTTTGTTTATTTCAATGTCCTATTAACCATTTTCATATTTAAAAAAAATAATAATAATCAGTTGCTAACCCAGTTACTACGCCCATGTCCTAGTTGTAACTTATTTTAAATTTCCCGCTATACTGTATTTGTCCAGTGTAAATCGTACTCGGTTCGCAGCGCTATCTACTTTTTTCTACTTTGAAATAGACCATAGTTTGTTCTTACAAAAGTGAACTGCTTATACAGTTTAGTCCCGCATAGACTTTTGGGATAGACTATAGATTTTAAAATTTAGTTCCGCTTAAATCAAATGAAAGAACTATACGTAATTTATTATATTTAGTTTATATTTCTATGGTAATTTGTTAGTCTAATTAAAGTTGTCAATGTCAAAAGTCAAAGTTGAATTTGACATTTAAATAATATTTTATGTATTTGGTTAAAACTTTTTTTTTGTTAAAAATAAACTTGAATGAGTAATTTAAATACATTCTTAAGCAAGGTATGCTTTTCAGGTATTCTGTATACTAATACTTACTAGATCTTCTGTTAGTTGATCTCTCCGTCTTTCACAGAGGCTTCCCACTACTGAATATCGCGTAACTATACTCTGTTCAAAATCAAGAAGTAGTAATCACGCAATATTCACGTGATAATTTCTGTTGAGCACTTAAATTTCTGCGACAGCCAATAGGGTACCGACTTTTACGTAATTTAGTTACTATTTCTGCATTTCAAACAGGGTATAGTCACTTGCCATGCCAGCAACGACGAAGGGGCGTGCAGTTGAGAGGCCCATTGTATTCCAAAATAACAATATTTTTTGTCGCTGATCTAAGTCAAAGTTGAAAGGAAAGCCCGTAGAAAATACGATGGGAGGGGACAACAAATGAAATTATGTTATTGCTTCCTTCCCAGATTATCTTTAATGATCTTTCTTTCATCGTTGTTTAATATTTTAATTTTCATTCATTGATTTCGCAATTTTTGTTTTGAATATAATAAACCGTGTAGGGTTCTTATAACCGAGATGTTTGTTACAGGGGAGATTGAACGTGGGGCAGGATGCCAGAAGTACCGGCAAAGGGAAATCTCTGTAGTAAGTACCAGCCTATTCATATCTAATTAACAAATGTGCCAGAAAAAGATCAGCAACTACAGGTCGGCGAAATGAGGGAGCATTTTTTAAAAACATAATCTATTCGCGACTCAAACTAACGTTGTCGGCGCTGCGTACGTCAATTCATGGCCGACGAGAAGCGTATATGTATGTCAGAAGTTTTTTCTTAATATTTATCTGTTCAAACAATATTTCGGCTAAAAAGCACTATATTTAAGTCACTATATTTAAAAATACGTCTTAATTCACATAAACTGCAGCACAACACACTACAAATATTATACAAATATACGCTTCTGTTTAATTTACCAAGCCCCCACCAGATGGCTCATTGTTATTTGGAGTCGCGAATTACAACAATGCCACAACACCAATTATTCACAGTAAAAATGTACTTATATTTAAATGTTATTTGAAAACCAATTCTATGAAAGTTAGCAATAACTATTTATCAAAATAAGGGTTTACAACTTCGGATCATTTCTAAAAGGGGTACCTTTTAAGTTTTTACAAAATCTAAGAAAGAATCTTTTTTGGAACAAACTGTTTTATTGCTTTTCAAAATATTCGCCTTTAGGATTTATACACTTTTCGCTACCTATAAAGCTATCTGTAGCTTTTAATAATGAAATCTTTATATAATCCGAGATAAAATCTTTTCAGTAGTTAGTTACAGTAGTCCCATCGAAATTTTCACTGAAGTTTAATCATTAGTACATATATTATTTGGAATTAACTTTATTAATAATATTAAACAATAATAAGAATAATAATCGGTGGTGGAAAATTCCAAGTGCCGCATTTATTGGAATAATCCTTCCCCACTTCCAGATTACTAACATCCATTAAGCTGGACATAACCATCCTGTATATCGAGACCAAACAGATGTTTGTAATCGAATTTTCGTCCTGCTGAGGAGAATATCTTTCTCAAGATGGAGGAAAAGAAGTCCCAATATATGGATCTCTTGTCCGAGCTTGAAAAGCTGTATGCAGGGAATAAAGTTAAGCGTACTGTCTTGATAGTTGGTGTTTTGGGTGGTATGAAAGCCTCCTATCGAAGGGAAATCGAATCCATTCCCGCCTGCAGATTATCTGCCACCTCTTTGATCTGCAGGATGCAGAAAACAGTGTTGCACAGGTCACTCCGCATTGTACGGGGACTGGATTTGGCGTAATTTACGCGTCTGCATATCGCCATGGTTTGGGATGCAGCCGTGTGTATTTAGCTCCACTTAGTTCTAGGATGACCTGGCTCAAAAGGTTATTGAAGTTTGCAATTAGTGGACGCTTGTCAAGATCTGAAAAACCTCAAATAATAATACTAAAAGAAAACCAAATAAACGATACTATCCATGAATATGTTAAGTATATGTATATGTTAAATCTCTTTTTCACCTCCTAAGTCCACCTCTTACTTACCATATTAACATCCTTTGAACAAGGGGTTTTTCCAAATGAGTTAAAAAAATCTGCCATCTTGCCAATTCACAAAAAATGTGCTAAAAATTCTATAGCTAACTATAGACCAATTTCATTAACATCCAGTTTTTGAATATGGTATGCTGCAAAGATTACTAAGTCATCTAAAAAAAAAAACAAAATATAATTTGTCCTGATCAATATGGTTTCACAGCTATGTATTCAACTATGACAGCATTAGGTTTGGTTCTAAAACGGATCTAAGATGCACTAGATAAAAAACAGTACCCAGTGGTACTTTTCTGTGATCTCAGTAGAGCCTTCGACTGTGTTCAACCGGATATCCTCATGGACAAATAATATGGATTTGGAATACGCGCTACTGTTGCTGAATTGTTTTCTTCTTATTTATCGGATAGGTATCAATATGTATAGGTCACATACACATCTAACGGCCATTGTATAACTAGCAAGTCTGATCTATTACCAATTAATTTGGGTGTTCCGCAAGGATCAGTACTTGGACCATATTGTTTGTCAATGACATTATTTTTTTCTTAAATACCCTTATGATAATGCATGCTGATGATACAACTGCACTTATAACTGGAATAAATTATAATGAAATCCAACTTAAAGCTAAAGAACTATTAAATAAATTAAGTATTTGGTTTGCAACAAACAAATTATATTTAAATGTTTCAAAAACAGTTTTAATGAAATTCCGTCCCATTCAGAAACAAGATGTTCCAAGTATTATAATTGAATACAATAATACCACGATAGATAATGTGAACACAACCAAATTTCTTGGTCTTTTTATAGATGACAATCTTACCTGGTCTGTTCATTGTCAAGATGTCATCACAAAACTAAATCGGATGTGTTATGTGATTAGAAGTATAAAATATAATGTGAGCAGATCTACTGTACTAAAATATTATTATGGGCAGATATATTCGACGTTGCTGTATGGCATTTGTTTCTGGGTTGCTCGAAAACTTTCGCCGATGTTTTTAAGGCACAAAAAAAAAAAAATCGCTGTATGGTGGGAATTAGAGCACCATCATCTTGTAAAGAGCATTTTGTGTCCTTACAATTGCTTACATTGCCTAGTATATACATTCAAGAATCTTTATGAAATATATACAGAAATAGAAGCAATTTTGAATGTAACTCAATGAATCATGCGTACAACACCCGATATCGAGAAGATTTTCGAGCTCCCTTATATAGAATCGAATTGACCAGAAACACGCACGTCTCAGTAGCACTAATTTTTTTTAACAAATTACCAGCGATCTATACAATGGTTCCTACACTCGCCAACTTTAGAGCTAAACTAAAAAATTTACTCCTGAGTCATGCTGTTTACTCTCAGGATGAATTTCAATCTATTTTAACTCAACTTTAACATAATTTAAATTTTTTATACCTTAGACTACATCAATTTTCTTAATGTTTTACTCAATGACTTAAATAATAATTTCTTATGTAATTGATTAAATTTTAGTGTACTTGACATGTTCAATATTATTTGTATAATCTACTGGATAAATAAATTATTATTATTATATTATCATACTTACCTTAAGTTGAAGTCTTCAAGCCTGAAATGTGTGGACGCTTGTCAAAATCTGACAAACCCAAAACTTTCTCAAAACGATTCGAATGGAGCCAGACATCATGAGTGTTTTTTTCCGGCAGCGAAGTACTGATTTTTACTACTAATAAAATATATATGGCCAATTTTGCTGTGATTTCTAGAATCTGTTATATTTTGATTTATTTTCATTGATACGCGTTTATTTGAATTCTTTGTTTTGTTTTTCCAGAGTGTGTAAAAGCTCGATATGTACTGGCGGTGTTGGGCGGATTGGGCATGGCCATCGTCTACGGCCTGAAGGTAAATATTAGCGTTGCCATGGTGGGCATGTTAAATCATACAGCCATTGCCCACTCCAAAGTAAACAACAGCGGTTTATCGAATATTACAGCTAGGTCCGCCCCAACGGGGAACGAGTGCCAGGAGTCAGCAAATTCTGCCACTAAAAGCCAGGAGGTAAGAATATTCTATAGATCAATCTAACTATACAGTGAATTTACGTGCTTCTCGTAATTGTTTTAAAACTTTTTTTGTGATTTTATAAAACATTTAGGGCCGGTTTCTCGAAAAATTCAGTTGTAGATATCGTATCGATATCCATGGATACCGCAACTTATCGACACAATAACACAATTTGGGTTTATTGAATGTATTTTTCTATTTATTGATGAGATACCGAACGCATAACTTATTGATACGTTATATTGCCGATGAGCACCTTTTATCGTATCGATAAATATGAGAATTGTCATCTAATGTCAGTTCTGACATAAGACAGATCAAGTTATTTCGCAATTGCAGTATATTTTTGAAAAAAATATGTCTATATTACATGATATACTGGTAATTGCTTCTTAAAATCATATACAGGGTGAGTGGGGAGGAATGGACCGAACTTCAGGAATGTACATGTATATATATATTCTTTATTTCTCCCTAAGTCTTGCGGTGTTCAGGTTATTAGCCATTACAAATAGAAATAAAATAAATAAAATACCCAATACAATCCAAATTACATAACGTACAATACAATACAATTTAATTTACAATATATTACATTTTCTCATTTCTTTCTTCTTGCTGCGGTGTCCCTCTCTTTCTTCCTATTCTCATTCTGGTTTCCCTCTCCGATCTCCTTTCTTTTTGCTTCCAGTTCTCTCGCCCATCTTTAATTTATTTTATTCCATTCTCTTTCCTTCCAACCGTTTCTTCACCCCTTCTCCTATCTCCCTTCCTTCCTCCCCATTTCCAGGTGACCTCAGCCCCCTTCCTTCCTTCCATTTCTCGCCTTCTGCCTCCCACCGGGCCTCTTCCTTCTTTCCTTTACCCCTTCCTGTTATCCTTCCCCGATCTCAATCCTTCTTGCCTCTAATTCCTTCGCCCACCTCTCCCCCTTCCATCTTCGTGCAACAGGTCTAATGTGCTCCCCGACCATAGTGTCATCTCTCTACACCTCTTCGCGAGGTGCTCTATATCTTCTTCCTCTTCCCCGCACATCTTATCCTCCTGTTTCCTCCAATATCTATTTCCTCTCTCTTCATTCCCGCACCTTAGACTCGCAATCCTCCTAACCCTCCCTCCTGACCTTCCTCTTTCTCCCTTCAAGTAGCTTGGTACCCCTATAGTTCTGACCTCCTTATATCTCCCTGCGCTCCTTGATTTGTCTATTCTGACTTTCCTTTCTTGCTCCCCCACTTCCTTATCCCTCCTCCACAACTCCTCAATCACGCTTATCCCGTCTTTTATTCTCCTTTCCACATCTGCCGCATCCACTCCGCATCTCCAGTAATACTCCTTTCTCATCTCCCCCCATGCGTACCATCTTCCTTTCTGTTCTTCTCTGGCTCTTTCGTCCCAGCATTCCCTCCTTATTCTTTTTTCTGTTTCTATTCTTACTTTCTCCTCGTACTTTAACCGCCCTCCTTCCTGTACCCACTTTCATCTTATCCCTTTTCAGTTCCTCTCTTACAATATACCCTGGTGTTGTTCTATCTATCCCTAAGATCCATCTCAAATACCTCTCCTGTACTCGTTCTACCTTCTCCCATTCCTTCCATCCCCAAATTTCCACCCCATATAGTAGAATGTTCTTCACCACGGCGTCAAACAACCTCAATCTCCAACTAATATCGTCATTAAACTTCCTCTCTCCTATACTCCACAGCTTCCCCATGACTATTCTTGCCTTCTTTACTCTGTCCCTTATGTGTAGTTCAGCCCCATTGTTCCTCGCTAGTATATATCCCAGGTATTTTAAAGTCTTCACTACTTCTATTTCTCTGCCTCCCCATTCCCATTTTATCTTCTTTCTTCTCCTTCCTCCTTTACTGAATACCATTACCTTCGTCTTGTCCCTGTTTACTTCTAGTTTTTTTCCTTTTGAAGTATTTAACAGCCCTTTTAATCATTCTCTTTAGCTCCTGTTCCCTCTCTGCCATCAATACAATATCGTCCGCGTACCCCAATGTCCACAACTTCATCTTCCCTACTACCACTCCCCCATCTTGTCCCTTCCTCATATTCCCTTCAAGATCTGCTACATACAAGTTGAACAAGGTCGGGCTCAGGGACATCCCTGTCTCACCCCCTTATTCAGGAATGTACATGTAAAAATAAGTTAAAAAACTCTAATGTTGTTGTGCAATTGAACAAAACAAAAAAAAAAACAAAAAAAAACTTCAGAGATACTGCAGTCGATATTAAAGAAAGGCATGAAATAATCAGGAGAGCAACGGGCGCTCTTCGTAGGCGAAGTAGACTATGTTTACAAGTTAACGGTGATATTTATGAAAACTTGTTAGCACACCGAAATTAAAACGATGTTCGATAGAAAGTGTTTTAATTACGTTATAACTTGAGAATAAAAGACAATCGCATAACAATATTAGAGTTTTTTTTACTTATTTTTACATGTACACTACATTCCTGAAGTTCGGCCCATTTCTCCCCACTCACCCTGTATACTAAGATATTCTTATACTGTTATAGAGGTAAAATGGACAATTCAAGTTCTGATGAATTTGATGAGGATGTTGTAATTGCAGTATGTTTATTACATCGGAGAACTGTGAGAGATAAAAGTGACCCATTCCGCATTTATAGCGAATTAGAATTTATTCAACAATACCGGTTAAGCAAAGGAAAATGTATGGAATTATGCCGTCAAATTGGAGGTGATTTAGACCCATTACCCAAAGAAGTAAATCTATTTCGGTACAACTTCAAATTTTAACTGCTTTGAGATTTCTGGAAACAGGGGCTTTCGAAATGCTAGTTGTGCATGTACACAAAAGTACAATTTGCAAAATAGGGGATACGCATAAAATTTATATTTCCTTAAAACTACATTTTTTTGATATGTTAATGTTAGTTATGTCACCTAACAAAACAAAAATCACATTTTAATTAATATTATAGCCAAATTTTTTAATTCAGTTGGTAAGCTATTATCTATAATATAATACGCCAACGTGTGTTCCTCCGTGGGTGCGTGCTATGACGTCAAAAACAAATTTGAAGCGAGATTCCGAAATGTAACGAAATATGCCGAAGCTTACCGAAGTATATATTGACATATAACGCGGGATAATAATAGTTGTTAATTGATATGTTTACACAAAAATAATATAAATTAAAATTATTAGTAGCAGAAAAATAATTATTTTAAAAAATATTTGGTTTTCATGAAAGTATGTAAGAAAAATGTGACTTTTTTTCTATATTATAATTTTTTCAATGCTTTATTATTTTTTTTATTTCTACGATTAACGTTGTAAATTATCTAACGTTTTAAATTTTCAAAAATGTAAATACAATGCAGTGAGTAAAACACGCTTTGGTAAAAATGAATAATTTTTACCAAAAATTACCGGCCGAGTTTGGTCATTCATATCAGCGCCACTAGGTGACAACTTATTTGTGTAAATTTAAAATTGGTTCGAAATATTTAAAATATTTTGGTAAAAATTACAAATTAATACATTCACTAGTTTGCACCTTTGAAATTGTATGTCATGTTGGTATTAAAACATGGTAAAAAATTTCACTTTCTTAAAATGTCATTCCATTTGACATATGTCATAAAAATAAATGATATATTAGTTATAATGATCATAACCAACAAATCTGAAGTAGGTTTTGCAGCATAAGGAATATTTTGAAATGACAAATTTACATTTAAAAGTCAGTACTACACTATAAAAGTAACCAAAATAACCAGATCTGGTTTGACCTTACAAATGTGAACGCAATATATTAAAGCGGGCAAACAATTAAATTTTACTGTGTAATAGCTTGAGATACAGTGTAAGTACGCTTTTTTCCGTGTGTGTATTTTTCCGTGTGCGCTTTTTTTCCGTGTGTGTATTTTTTCATGTGCGCTATTTCCGTGTGCGTATTAATCCGAGTCGTTTTTTAATTTTTTGCATATTTTGATATTATATAAGAAATTGGAAAATTTATTTTAATAAATATATTTTAAATTTAACGTCTCAAATCATTTTTAGTTTTAACATTATAAATGTAAATATAAATTTTCACAGTGAGTAAAGCTGAATCGTTTCCCATCTTAAAAAGTTAATGAATAAATAATTCTGAGGTGTCGAGCAAGTTCCACATTAAGGTAATGATGTGTTTGCCAACACAGTTGGCAACGGATGCATTAGTAAATAAATAATAGTTAAATTTTAATTTATCGTTTTTTTAAATTTATCGTTATAATGTATTTATCCTGTGTAAATTGTACTCGGTTTGCAGCGGTATCTGCTTTCTTCTTATTTGAGACAAAGTATAGTTTGCTTTTACCTACACTGTTTTAATCACTGAAAACTAGTAGTCCTGACAACTCTTTAGGCCTAGCCACGCCCACTATATGTTACTTTCTTTATCTAGGGACTTTACGAAATATTTCACACCAATTGTCGGGTGCTGTTCGAGAATACAGTTTTAGAAAAATATGAGACAAATACCATGCGACTTTCCTTGTATGCCATATTTACTTGCAAGATTTGAGAAAAGTACTCCTGTTCAGCAATATTGTAATATATTTGGGGCAGTTGAAGTGCCGCAGTACTAAATTATTAAATTTAACTGTAAATATCCAATAACATTCTATCTCTTTCTAGGATGGCCCGTTTACTTGGTCGGAACCCTTGCAGGGCGCTATTTTAAGTTCCTACTTCTGGGGATACATGGTGGCACAATTACCTGGTGGTCGTACAGCCGAAGTCCTTTCCGCCAAGTGGGTGATGTTTTTCTCCGTAGCCATTAATGTGGTGTGCACCATCCTGACACCACCAATGGCTAACTGGCATCCCGCCGCCATGATTGTTATGCGTGTCGGAGAAGGTATTGGTGGAGTAAGTTCAATTTTTATAATATGAGGTTGTTCGCAATTTTTCCTTCAAATTAGAATTTAGAATTATCAAGTTTTTTATGTATCTTCTCTATTTCACCGTTGGTCGCCCTCCACTACTCTTTAGGCCGGTCTCACACTTGAACCGACTACGTACGATTTCCGACTATCGACGACTATCGTCGACTTGGTCGTACGACTTGAGCTCTCACATTGGAGCATACTTGTCGGAGTCGTTTGTGTCGAATATTTTGAAAAGATAAATGTGTCGTTTTACCTGGTTGAAAGTAGTAGTTTGTTGATAAGGAGAAGAAGAAGACGTTCAAAAAGAACGGAATAGGTTAACCAGATATTCCAGAAGAGAGAAGAGCATGGCGAGTTTCACCATATAATGAACGATTTGAAGCAAGATCTTTTGGTTCCACAAACACTCTCTTTTTTTAATTAAAAGACTTGACTTTTCCGTGTCCATGATTACTCACAAAAAATCCAAAAAACTGCACAAAGTTGTGAGTCGTATACACAAAAATCCGAGCATGCTGGTATCGAGTCGCAGATTTGAAACAAACGCACGTAGTCGCTTCCAGTGTGAGAGCGCTGATTACATTCCCAAGGTCGGTAAAGTTCTTGCGTAGTCGTGAGATTACGTACGACCAAGAGTCACACGTAGTCGAATCTACTGTGAGACCAGTCTAAGGCCGCGAACATACAGAAAGCTGGTAAATCAGCGCTGACAATCGGTACCGAAAACAAGCGTACTGGGTTACTGGTTGAGCACACGGTAAACGCTGATATTGCATGTGACACTGACAGATGGCATAACCTATATATTGAAGTTTTTATTTATTTTTTCCTATTTATCGTACATTTTTTAATTATATTGGCCTAGCATAGAGTGAACGCTAGTTTTGAAAGTGTATAGCTACTCTTTCGTATATTGGCTCAATTATTTGTTGAAATAAGTGAAAATGGCGAGTTCTGATTCATCTTTGGATGAGTTGTTTCTAACAGAATCATCATATTTAAAAATCGAACCAAAAAGATAAGGTATACACGCAATAAACCAAGAGAGCGGTAAATATGGGGAATACCACCACCTTTTTCGTCAATTAAAAGAAGATAATGCAAGATTTTTTAAATATTTTTTTTTTGTTTCGGCGCTTACAACAAGCTGCTTAAACTGCTTAAACGTTTCGGTAAGCTGGTAGCCAACACCGACCGGCGCCGACCAGTAGACAGCGTGTGCGGTTATATTAAAAAACATGGACAGATACTGCGGCAGATCAGCGCTTGTTGCCAGTAAAGCCGGTCCCGGCTTTCTGTATGTTCGCGGCCTTAAGCACGAAACTCATTATGAACAGCCAGCAAATGCCAGACGTTTGAAACAATCCCAGTTTTAGATCAGCTGCAATGGAGAGTTCATCGGAAGAGAAGCTCATTGTAGAGGCTGCAATTTGTGCTGAGGTGGAAGTGCGGGAAAGGCAACAGCAGTAACACAGGTTTTGGGTCCATGAGATTTTTAAAAAGAGGAGGGTAAATTGGAGGATTTCATCATCTTTTTCCAGACCTTCTGAAAGATGAAGAAACATTTTTCCTATATTTTCGTCTGTCAAGAAGTAAGTTTTATGAACATCTTAATCTTCTTGATTTGTCTCAGCAATTTGCTGCCAAGCAAATTCTCAGCAATTTGCTGCCACGCGTTGTTCTTCTTCCTATTATCATGGTATGATGGATCTGATATATCATATAGGAATAGGTAGTCCCCATATTCTATAAAAATTTCCTCGGTGCTCATTTTTATAAAATATAACCGAAACACTCAAAACACTTGTATTAACCTGTCGAAACGCCACGCATTTCGTGCCGGTCTGACGTCTGACTGTTCGAGTCGAACGCCGTTTTAATTCCAAGAGAAACATTTTGGCTGTGGCGTTGCCGTTTTGACTGTTGCTGTGCTGGCTGTTGCTGGCTGTTGCTGACTAAGTAGGTTGCACTCCATTACAATATATGCAAAAGAATATAACCGTTGCCGTACTGGCTGGTTGCTGGCTGTTCATAATGGGTTTCGTGCTTTAGTGTCTATTGAAATATTTTGCACGACTTTTTCACATATTTCATGATTACAGATTAATAAAAACAATTTCTTTTAGGGCGTCACTTTCCCAGCTATGCATGTGATGTTAGCACACTGGGCCCCACCTGCTGAGCGCTCTACAATAGCCGCCATAGTGTACGCTGGTACTTCACTCGGTACCGTCATCTCCATGTTAACAGCTGGTGTCCTGGCAAGTTATTGGGGTTGGGAGTCAGTGTTTTATGTAATGGGTGGTGTGTGCGCAATCTGGTGTATATTTTGGGTCTGGCTGGTTAAAGATAGTCCAGAAACACAAAAACTAATCACCATGGAAGAGAGACAATATATTATGGATAGTTTAGGAAAAACTACCGGCCAGGATATCGAAAAGAAAGTAAGATTTTTTTTGTTTTAGTTATAATTTTTGGCGCACATTGAGCCCAATTCTAGGTGCGTTCGGCATAACTGTGCAGTGTTAACTCTGTGTCGTGCAAGTTTTTTGTCACGTGACCACTGTGCACACTGTGCAACAAAGTCAAAGATGAACGCTTGGTTCAGATTGTGCAGTTATTCTTGTTATTCTAACTTTTTTTTTTTGTCACACAACAAAATTATGTGTGTTTGATTACATGAAGTCTGTCTCCTGCTACTTGTTTTGTACGATAATATAAAAATGACGTATGAAGGTTTTGGGATGCTTTTAAGTAATATAAAAGAAATTTTATTTGATGAGGAAAACAATTCAGAAGAATTTTCGAAACCAGAAAATATTTTGGAAAAAGTGTTTGAATATGCAGAGAGTACTGTTCCAAACATGACTACAAATCAATTTAAAGTATATTTCCGCTTGTATCCAGAAAATTTTGAGTCTTTTTGAGTGTATTTACATGTTCCATCATGGTTTATGCCTGTTCTATTTATTTTGTAAATGCTGCAGGCATAAACAATGATATCTTGATTGTATAAAAAGGTTTGTACGTTGCAAGATCGTTCTGTGACCTGAGCAAGGCTTTTGACTGCGTTTGTCCAAAAAAATTACACGATAAACTCCAATATTACGGTATTCCAGGTAAAATTTTAGATCCCATAATGGACTTCCTTACAAATAGGAACCAATGTGTCTTTTTCAATAATACCCTGTCACCGGCATTGAATATTGACATGGGCATAGGGCAAGGTACTATTTTGGGCCCGTTTTTATTTTTAACATTTATTAATGACTTGCCGTATAATAGGTCAGCCATGACTGTACTCTTTGCCGATGACTCGTCATTTATTGACGAAGGAGTAGAAGTTGATGATATAAAAAGGGCTCTAAGTGACACCCAAGCTCAAGCATTACTGTGGTTCTCATCCAATGGGTTAAGCCTTAATTTGTAAAAAACAAAAACAGTCATTTTCAGTTTAAACAGGCACATAAATAATAAGGAATTCCACGCTGGTGACTCTGTAGGGTTTCTTGGATTTCACTTGGATGCTCGATTAACATGGAAGGAACATATAAAGCAGGTGTCCAGTAAATTGAACAAGATTTCATACATGATTAAAAGATTGACGAATACGGTGTCTGCGGAGATTGTTAGATTGGCCTATTTTGCATATTTTCAGTCAACAGTAACCTACGGCCTTGAACTATGGGGTGCTTTTTCTGAAACGGTCATTAGAATAATGGCTGCTATTAAATTTTTAATATTAAGTTTAAAAATTTATTAAATGTAATATTTACAATTGGTGTGAATCCTAAAATATATGTATTAAAATAATTAAAATAAACAGAATCGGATAGACCACCAGAATGCCGACACGTGCCTCTAATAATTCAACAATCTAGCTCTTTTCACTAACCAGATCGAATACTTCTCACCCCCGGTCTTCAGAGAGACGGCTGTATATATAAGGGTTCTGATAGCATTTCTAGGACTGAATGTCTAAAATTGTTCAAGAAATTGACAAAGTTATTAAGTAATAACTTTGAACAATAAACTATAAACCAATTGATTTTAAAGTTACATATGGATTCTAATTTTCTATTGTCTGAATTCTAACTACCTTGCGATTTTAGAAAGGGGAGATCAACAACAACTGCGCTTTTACAAATGCTAGATTTCATTTATAAAAATTTGGATAAAAGTCAACATATCCTAGCATTGTTTCTGGACTTGTCAAAGGCTTTTGACAGGGTCAATCATAAGATTCTTCTAAGAAAACTAGAAATGTTGGGACTTCGCGGCAAGGCTTATGATTGGCTCTTGTCATATTTGGATAATAGGATGCAATATGTGCAAATAGGTAATATAAAATCAAGTTATTTACCAGTAGATCAGGGTGTACCGCAAGGAAGTGTACTTGGGCCACTTCTATATATTTTATATGTAAATGACATTGCAGGCGATACTCTGAGCTCAGAATTTGTAGCCTTCGCTGACGACACCACGATAATGGGCTCTGATTCTGATAGTCAGAATCTTGTTCAAAAAATTAATAATGATCTTAAAATTATGTACGATTGGCTTGTGTCAAATGATCTAATTATTAATGAAAGTAAATGTAACTTTATTACATTTACTAAACGTAAAAAAGAACGTAACACAAGTCAATTAATTAAGATAAATAAATCGATTGAACAAGTTCAGTCTACCAAAATACTGGGAATTTATATAGACGAGTGCCTGAACTGGGATGTACATATAAATAATCTTTGCAAGAGAATATCCCAGGAATGCTGGAAAGTAAAAAACCTTGCAATATGTTGTAGTAAAGATGTAGTCAGAGCGTATTACTTTGGTCACATTTATTCCATTTTGTCATATGGTTTATTATGCTGGGGCACAAGTTCGGAGTACAATAGATTATTTAAAATGCAGAAAAGAATCATTAGAAATATGGTTGGGTGCTGCCGTAGAACCTCTTGTGTTCCTATTTTTGAGTATCCCCTGAATATCTTACCATTACCGTGCATGTATATATATCAGGCTAGCCTTCATGTGCAACAAAACTTATCAGTTTTCGAGAAGCGGTCAGATATACATACAGAGTGATTATTTAATGGCGAGACGACGTCACTGGAAGTTTTAATAATTTGCCGTTTCATACACATCGTAGCAGGCGATTATGCGCGCATGCGCGTAGTAGACACTTCCGTCATCTCCAAATTATTGAGTCAATGATTTCCTGCCATTCTTTTATTTGTTTTTCTATTATTTTATTTGATAATTCGGTGACGTCATCTCGCCATTAAATAATCACTCTGTACATATAATACTAGACAAAACAGTAATTTAGAAATTCAAACAGTTAGATTTACAAAAACGGCACAAAATCCAAATATACTAATGAAAAAAATGTATAATAAACTACCTTCACACATCAAAGATAGTACAACCTTGCCGCTATTTAAGAAAAGGATAGTTAAATTTTTAATCAGTAAGTGTTTTAATAATCTAAATGAGTATCTTATGCAGCAACAATAAGTAAACACACTTTTAAGAATTGAACTGACTTATTTAATTTGTTAATTATTTATTTATTTACTTTGTTAATTATTTATTTATTTAATTTGTAAATTGACGAACATAAATATTGTAATTTATTATCTATATATTTATACTTTTATATGATTTTTATTTACTATCTTATTTTTAAAATTTTGACTGTGTTAGTGATATTAATTATTGACAATTTGTAAAATGACTTATCCAATATTACTTGTATGTAATCTACTGGATCAATAAATTATTATTATTATTATTATTATCAAAGTTTTTTGTCAGTTACATAACAGTAAACAATGAGTTTAAAAATATCAAAACTGTATTCTAATCCACAGTTGAAAATCCCAAATTAACAAAGAACCAATCAGATTAAATCGTTGGTCCGAACTCACCCGAGAATCAACGAAAATATGTGTTCCTAAATACCTGTTGTCAACTCATTGGCGTGTAGAGTAAAATAGTGTTCGTTTAATAATCAATTCGTATAAGGTAATAAAAATAGAATGTACGCCTATGTGTACATGTTCTGGGAAATAAGTTTGATAACTAAATGTTTCTGTCAAGTGTTTCATAACGGACAAGATTTCTTGATCGCTCTGTACATTCCTACACTAAAATTTTTCTAAAAAATGCTAGCAGTTCTTCTAATTGAAATTCAAACATGACGAGTGGTTTTCGAAAGTTTTAGAGACATTTTCCGGGTGGACTAAACCAGTGTTCTTCAACCTTTTTGCCCCCACGGACCGGTAAAAATAAGATAAATATTTCACGGACCGGCTGAAAGCTAAGACATAAATAAAAACCAATATATATAGTATATTATTATTATATAGGTATATGTTACACAGCTATATAATTACAATTTTTAGTGCGACATCTGCTGCTGCTTTTAGAAAATTTGATATACGTGGCTGCAGAGTTGTTTCTGAGAGACGAAGCGCTGCGTTATCATCCATTCAATTTCTCTGTTTGATTTTTATTATTGACATGGCTGAAAAATCTTTTCGCACAAATAGGAAGTCGAAAAAATGACTAATAATTTGATAGCTTTGTAACTCAAAGATGGATATTATTTTTCTAGCGATTTCCAATGATTGCATGAGATTTCCAATGAGACAATGATTGCATTTTATGTCTGGACACTAAAGTGACATCACAAGACACTCGATCAACTTTTCTTTTTCACGAGTATCAAGTACACATGACTTTATATCTTTCAAGAATGGACTATTAATCCAGAGGTTACATTTACGAGGATCCTCATTTTCAGGAAAATAATTATTAAATTTTCAGCTAATGCTCTTAAATGTTGACTTATTGTTGAATATGACTTTCTGCTTGACATCAGCAGCAATCAAAAATTCTTCCAAAAGTGGAAACATTTCTATATCTTCCTCTTATACGCGACTATTCCAAAGAGCTAGCTTCTTAAGAAGTATGAAAAATAGCCGCGACAGGCGTTGTATTGGGGCTAGTTAATATTAAATAAATCATGCTTCATACAAAAGTTAGCTTCTGCATCGACTAAAAAAATGTGATATTATATATATATATATATATATATATATATATATATATATATATATATATATATATATATATAATATCACATTTTGATGATTTTTTAATATTAACTAGCCCCAATACAACGCCTGTCGCGGCTATTTTATATATATATATATATATATATATATATATATATATATATATATATATATATATATATACACACACCGGAGAATTTCTTTCTTCTGTTGAAATTAAATATACTTAATTTAGTCGGGATAAAGAAGATAGTGTCGTGAATAACCCACATTTATTTCATAAGGCCTATATTTCGCCAACAGTTCGTTAGCTTTATTCAAGGTATCTATAACAACAATGTGCAAATTAGTTAATGGAATTATAACAACAGTTATCTTTACTTACTGAAATAATTAAGAGGAACACATGGATGTTATCAAAAAACGAACTAAGTCGTTATAAATCCCAAACCAATCAGGCACCATAACTTTTTTACAATAAAAAAACTTTAAATTAATAACATTCTATACATTTTTTACAAAACAAACGTGAAGCGGCCATTTTGTTAATAAGGGAAGAAGAACAAGAGTTGAGGGGTGGAGATAAGGAAATTGTTCTAGAATGTTCCATTATACGATTAAGGTAAGAAGAAGTATTCTTCATCCCATGATTCAATATGATGACCTTGGGTATTTTTTGAAATTAAGCGGGCATGTGTATGACTTAGAATTAAATAAAAAACCAATAATAAATTGACAAAATTGCAACAAGGGTATTATAATCATTATTATCACACAATAACCTCTCGAGGATCATTTTTCTTCCTTATTTTTTTAAATGTAAGGAGGAAAGAGTAAATAGAATGTAAATTTTCAATATCCTTTTTCGAATTTAGTGTGTGATCAAAATGATTAATATAACACATCTCTTTAAACATCCTACTAGAAAAATGGGAGAAACGGTCCAAAACCTCAGGATTATCAAATTCAACTTTATGCTTCGTGTCATGTATATGTTGTCCCAACGCACATTTTTTAGGACTTATTCTCGCATCAGAACGATGTTGAATTATTCTATTACTGAGTTTTTGTATCGTACTGCCCACGTAGACTTTGTTACATTCGCATTTCAATTTGTAAATACAGTTTTTACTGGAACCAATCTTGTATTTATATTTTAATTTCGTATTTATAGAAGCTAACTTTGATAATGGTTTGTCTGCAATAACTAGGTTTTCCAACCTTAGTACCTTCTTAAGGCTATTTGAGGTGTGTCCCAAATATGTGAGGGCTCTGTATTTTTTAGGTTCAGAAACTTCCGTTGTATTGGTAACCAATCCTACATTACCTCCCCCTGGATCTGATTCGTGATTGGTATCACAGTTGAAAAGAATTTTGTAAACTACTTTTTTTGGATATGAATTGGCTATGAAGATTCCTGCTAATCTTTTTAAATTATTTTTGAGGAAAGTTATATCTGAAATTTTTGTGACCCTGTCTTTCATGGTTTTTAAAAGTGCTATTTTGTATTTAAGTGGATGAAAAGAAAGGAAGTTAAGATATCTACCTGAGTATGTTTTTTTGGTGTACCAATTGAATTTGAGGTTATTATCTATATCTCTAAAGAAGTAAGTGTCCAAAAAGGGGACTCCTTTTTTTTCCACATCTTCTACCTCTATGGTAAATTGTATCGACGGATGATATTCATTGAATTTTTCCAAGACATAGTTGGTTTTGTTCAACGGAACTGCCAACACTAAGTCATCAACATATTTTTTTATAAAAGGTACTTGGAAATCCAATCTTTCCAAAACCTTATCCAATAAAGTATCCATGGTTATTTGAGCTAAGATGGGAGAGAGATTGCTACCCATTGGACAACCCTTCTTTTGTAAGTAAATCTTATCCTCAAACGCAAAATAAGAAGAATGATATATGGTTTTTAAAATTTCAATAAAAATATCCCTGCTGATAGGGGTAACTTTGGAGATGTCTGACCATCTGTTTTTAATTTCTTGTAAAATAAGGTCCCATGTGAGACTTGGAAATAATGAAACTACATCCAAACTAATTAATGTAAAATTATTCGGAATTTTGAAATCTTTAAGTTCTTTAACAAGATCAAACGAATTGTTAACGTAGTATGGATTGTCAATGTTATAAGATCTTTTTAATATGTCTGCCATAAAAATGGTAAGGTTTTTTAAAGGTCCATCCGAACTATCAATGATATGACGTAATGGTTTTTCATCTTTATGTATTTTAATGTTAGCAAAAACCCTAGGGATAAGTGCGTTATGTTCGTTTAAATCTCTGGCAATCTCTTTTGAAATGAATTTATTAAGTTTAAGTTTTGCTACTAATTTATTGTTGAGGTTTTGATATGACGTAGTAGGATCGGAACCCAATACTTCGTAAGTTTCTTCATCATTTAAAATGGTTTCTAGTTTTTGGTTATATTCCGCTCTGTTCATGATAACAGAAACGTTGCCTTTATCGGCTTTTAATAATATTAAATTGGGATTATTTTTTAAAAATATTTTTGTGGTATGAAATTGTCTAGTAATGGCATTAAATTTGTATTCACTAGATCCATGAGTGCCTTTAAAATAATTGGTGAGTAGATTGGTGACTTGTGCTCTTTTAATTTCTTTAAAATCCTCCTCATGAAGAGAAAGAATGTCTTCTACTTCAGCAAGTATTTTAAACACATCCACGTCTCTGTGGCTGAGTGGTACAGAAAATTTACTTCCTAATTTTAGAAAGTTGGAAATCTCTTTAGGAATTTCTACGTCTGATAGGTTCATGAACCATTCATCCGACGTTTTTATTTTGTTGTTTAATTCAAAATTATCTCTTATTTTCAAAAACTTATCATGAAGTCGAGTCTTTTTACTATTTATAGACTTATTAAAGGATGTTTTTTGTTTCTGAAAAAATCTTTTTTGTACGTAAAAAGGCACGGCTTCAGTGATAAGTGTCCTCAAACAAGAAATATCAGTTTCCAACTTCCTAATATCGGAATTCACATTAGAAAGTTCTAAGCTAAGTATTTTTAATTTCAACCTTAGGTTAAATGGTCCAAAATCCCTGTTCAGATCCCCACTATTATCCAACATAAGGTTCTGAACTTTCTTCTCATAAGCCCAAATGTGTTTTGGAGTCACGTGTTCTTTTTTGCATTTGATAAGGAATGTT
The DNA here is from genome assembly GCA_963971575.1 of Liopterus haemorrhoidalis. Classification (NCBI taxonomy): domain Eukaryota; kingdom Metazoa; phylum Arthropoda; class Insecta; order Coleoptera; family Dytiscidae; genus Liopterus; species Liopterus haemorrhoidalis. Next base: position 12,810,392 of record OZ020619.1, read on the forward strand.
AACTTGGTCTTCGCTGTTGAAAGTTTCTTGTTTTTTTTTGTAAAATTTTTCATGGCTCTGGTAACATGATGTCCGTAGTTTGCACTGATTGTGTTGAAAAAACCCATCTTTCTGTAAAATACACACACCGGAGAATTTCTTTCTTCTGTTGAAATTAAATATACTTAATTTAGTCGGGATAAAGAAGATAGTGTCGTGAATAACCCACATTTATTTCATAAGGCCTATATTTCGCCAACAGTTCGTTAGCTTTATTCAAGGTATCTATAACAACAATGTGCAAATTAGTTAATGGAATTATAACAACAGTTATCTTTACTTACTGAAATAATTAAGAGGAACACATGGATGTTATCAAAAAACGAACTAAGTCGTTATAAATCCCAAACCAATCAGGCACCATAACTTTTTTACAATAAAAAAACTTTAAATTAATAACATTCTATACATTTTTTACAAAACAAACGTGAAGCGGCCATTTTGTTAATAAGGGAAGAAGAACAAGAGTTGAGGGGTGGAGATAAGGAAATTGTTCTAGAATGTTCCATTATACGATTAAGGTAAGAAGAAGTATTCTTCATCCCATGATTCAATATGATGACCTTGGGTATTTTTTGAAATTAAGCGGGCATGTGTATGACTTAGAATTAAATAAAAAACCAATAATAAATTGACAAAATTGCAACAAGGGTATTATAATCATTATTATCACACAATAACCTCTCGAGGATCATTTTTCTTCCTTATTTTTTTAAATGTAAGGAGGAAAGAGTAAATAGAATGTAAATTTTCAATATCCTTTTTCGAATTTAGTGTGTGATCAAAATGATTAATATAACACATCTCTTTAAACATCCTACTAGAAAAATGGGAGAAACGGTCCAAAACCTCAGGATTATCAAATTCAACTTTATGCTTCGTGTCATGTATATGTTGTCCCAACGCACATTTTTTAGGACTTATTCTCGCATCAGAACGATGTTGAATTATTCTATTACTGAGTTTTTGTATCGTACTGCCCACGTAGACTTTGTTACATTCGCATTTCAATTTGTAAATACAGTTTTTACTGGAACCAATCTTGTATTTATATTTTAATTTCGTATTTATAGAAGCTAACTTTGATAATGGTTTGTCTGCAATAACTAGGTTTTCCAACCTTAGTACCTTCTTAAGGCTATTTGAGGTGTGTCCCAAATATGTGAGGGCTCTGTATTTTTTAGGTTCAGAAACTTCCGTTGTATTGGTAACCAATCCTACATTACCTCCCCCTGGATCTGATTCGTGATTGGTATCACAGTTGAAAAGAATTTTGTAAACTACTTTTTTTGGATATGAATTGGCTATGAAGATTCCTGCTAATCTTTTTAAATTATTTTTGAGGAAAGTTATATCTGAAATTTTTGTGACCCTGTCTTTCATGGTTTTTAAAAGTGCTATTTTGTATTTAAGTGGATGAAAAGAAAGGAAGTTAAGATATCTACCTGAGTATGTTTTTTTGGTGTACCAATTGAATTTGAGGTTATTATCTATATCTTTAAAGAAGTAAGTGTCCAAAAAGGGGACTCCTTTTTTTTCCACATCTTCTACCTCTATGGTAAATTGTATCGACGGATGATATTCATTGAATTTTTCCAAGACATAGTTGGTTTTGTTCAACGGAACTGCCAACACTAAGTCATCAACATATTTTTTTATAAAAGGTACTTGGAAATCCAATCTTTCCAAAACCTTATCCAATAAAGTATCCATGGTTATTTGAGCTAAGATGGGAGAGAGATTGCTACCCATTGGACAACCCTTCTTTTGTAAGTAAATCTTATCCTCAAACGCAAAATAAGAAGAATGATATATGGTTTTTAAAATTTCAATAAAAATATCCCTGCTGATAGGGGTAACTTTGGAGATGTCTGACCATCTGTTTTTAATTTCTTGTAAAATAAGGTCCCATGTGAGACTTGGAATTAATGAAACTACATCCAAACTAATTAATGTAAAATTATTCGGAATTTTGAAATCTTTAAGTTCTTTAACAAGATCAAACGAATTGTTAACGTAGTATGGATTGTCAATGTTATAAGATCTTTTTAATATGTCTGCCATAAAAATGGTAAGGTTTTTTAAAGGTCCATCCGAACTATCAATGATATGACGTAATGGTTTTTCATCTTTATGTATTTTAATGTTAGCAAAAACCCTAGGGATAAGTGCGTTATGTTCGTTTAAATCTCTGGCAATCTCTTTTGAAATGAATTTATTAAGTTTAAGTTTTGCTACTAATTTATTGTTGAGGTTTTGATATGACGTAGTAGGATCGGAACCCAATACTTCGTAAGTTTCTTCATCATTTAAAATGGTTTCTAGTTTTTGGTTATATTCCGCTCTGTTCATGATAACAGAAACGTTGCCTTTATCGGCTTTTAATAATATTAAATTGGGATTATTTTTTAAAAATATTTTTGTGGTATGAAATTGTCTAGTAATGGCATTAAATTTGTATTCACTAGATCCATGAGTGCCTTTAAAATAATTGGTGAGTAGATTGGTGACTTGTGCTCTTTTAATTTCTTTAAAATCCTCCTCATGAAGAGAAAGAATGTCTTCTACTTCAGCAAGTATTTTAAACACATCCACGTCTCTGTGGCTGAGTGGTACAGAAAATTTACTTCCTAATTTTAGAAAGTTGGAAATCTCTTTAGGAATTTCTACGTCTGATAGGTTCATGAACCATTCATCCGACGTTTTTATTTTGTTGTTTAATTCAAAATTATCTCTTATTTTCAAAAACTTATCATGAAGTCGAGTCTTTTTACTATTTATAGACTTATTAAAGGATGTTTTTTGTTTCTGAAAAAATCTTTTTTGTACGTAAAAAGGCACGGCTTCAGTGATAAGTGTCCTCAAACAAGAAATATCAGTTTCCAACTTCCTAATATCGGAATTCACATTAGAAAGTTCTAAGCTAAGTATTTTTAATTTCAACCTTAGGTTAAATGGTCCAAAATCCCTGTTCAGATCCCCACTATTATCCAACATAAGGTTCTGAACTTTCTTCTCATAAGCCCAAATGTGTTTTGGAGTCACGTGTTCTTTTTTGCATTTGATAAGGAATGTTAACTTGGTCTTCGCTGTTGAAAGTTTCTTGTTTTTTTTGTAAAATTTTTCATGGCTCTGGTAACATGATGTCCGTAGTTTGCACTGATTGTGTTGAAAAAATACTTAGCTTAGAACTTTCTAATGTGAATTCCGATATTAGGAAGTTGGAAACTGATATTTCTTGTTTGAGGACACTTATCACTGAAGCCGTGCCTTTTTACGTACAAAAAAGATTTTTTCAGAAACAAAAAACATCCTTTAATAAGTCTATAAATAGTAAAAAGACTCGACTTCATGATAAGTTTTTGAAAATAAGAGATAATTTTGAATTAAACAACAAAATAAAAACGTCGGATGAATGGTTCATGAACCTATCAGACGTAGAAATTCCTAAAGAGATTTCCAACTTTCGAAAATTAGGAAGTAAATTTTCTGTACCACTCAGCCACAGAGACGTGGATGTGTTTAAAATACTTGCTGAAGTAGAAGACATTCTTTCTCTTCATGAGGAGGATTTTAAAGAAATTAAAAGAGCACAAGTCACCAATCTACTCACCAATTATTTTAAAGGCACTCATGGATCTAGTGAATACAAATTTAATGCCATTACTAGACAATTTCATACCACAAAAATATTTTTAAAAAATAATCCCAATTTAATATTATTAAAAGCCGATAAAGGCAACGTTTCTGTTATCATGAACAGAGCGGAATATAACCAAAAACTAGAAACCATTTTAAATGATGAAGAAACTTACGAAGTATTGGGTTCCGATCCTACTACGTCATATCAAAACCTCAACAATAAATTAGTAGCAAAACTTAAACTTAATAAATTCATTTCAAAAGAGATTGCCAGAGATTTAAACGAACATAACGCACTTATCCCTAGGGTTTTTGCTAACATTAAAATACATAAAGATGAAAAACCATTACGTCATATCATTGATAGTTCGGATGGACCTTTAAAAAACCTTACCATTTTTATGGCAGACATATTAAAAAGATCTTATAACATTGACAATCCATACTACGTTAACAATTCGTTTGATCTTGTTAAAGAACTTAAAGATTTCAAAATTCCGAATAATTTTACATTAATTAGTTTGGATGTAGTTTCATTATTTCCAAGTCTCACATGGGACCTTATTTTACAAGAAATTAAAAACAGATGGTCAGACATCTCCAAAGTTACCCCTATCAGCAGGGATATTTTTATTGAAATTTTAAAAACCATATATCATTCTTCTTATTTTGCGTTTGAGGATAAGATTTACTTACAAAAGAAGGGTTGTCCAATGGGTAGCAATCTCTCTCCCATCTTAGCTCAAATAACCATGGATACTTTATTGGATAAGGTTTTGGAAAGATTGGATTTCCAAGTACCTTTTATAAAAAAATATGTTGATGACTTAGTGTTGGCAGTTCCGTTGAACAAAACCAACTATGTCTTGGAAAAATTCAATGAATATCATCCGTCGATACAATTTACCATAGAGGTAGAAGATGTGGAAAAAAAAGGAGTCCCCTTTTTGGACACTTACTTCTTTAGAGATATAGATAATAACCTCAAATTCAATTGGTACACCAAAAAAACATACTCAGGTAGATATCTTAACTTCCTTTCTTTTCATCCACTTAAATACAAAATAGCACTTTTAAAAACCATGAAAGACAGGGTCACAAAAATTTCAGATATAACTTTCCTCAAAAATAATTTAAAAAGATTAGCAGGAATCTTCATAGCCAATTCATATCCAAAAAAAGTAGTTTACAAAATTCTTTTCAACTGTGATACCAATCACGAATCAGATCCAGGGGGAGGTAATGTAGGATTGGTTACCAATACAACGGAAGTTTCTGAACCTAAAAAATACAGAGCCCTCACATATTTGGGACACACCTCAAATAGCCTTAAGAAGGTACTAAGGTTGGAAAACCTAGTTATTGCAGACAAACCATTATCAAAGTTAGCTTCTATAAATACGAAATTAAAATATAAATACAAGATTGGTTCCAGTAAAAACTGTATTTACAAATTGAAATGCGAATGTAACAAAGTCTACGTGGGCAGTACGATACAAAAACTCAGTAATAGAATAATTCAACATCGTTCTGATGCGAGAATAAGTCCTAAAAAATGTGCGTTGGGACAACATATACATGACACGAAGCATAAAGTTGAATTTGATAATCCTGAGGTTTTGGACCGTTTCTCCCATTTTTCTAGTAGGATGTTTAAAGAGATGTGTTATATTAATCATTTTGATCACACACTAAATTCGAAAAAGGATATTGAAAATTTACATTCTATTTACTCTTTCCTCCTTACATTTAAAAAAATAAGGAAGAAAATTGATCCTCGAGAGGTTATTGTGTGATAATAATGATTATAATACCCTTGTTGCAATTTTGTCAATTTATTATTGGTTTTTTATTTAATTCTAAGTCATACACATGCCCGCTTAATTTCAAAAAATACCCAAGGTCATCATATTGAATCATGGGATGAAGAATACTTCTTCTTACCTTAATCGTATAATGGAACATTCTAGAACAATTTCCTTATCTCCACCCCTCAACTCTTGTTCTTCTTCCCTTATTAACAAAATGGCCGCTTCACGTTTGTTTTGTAAAAAATGTATAGAATGTTATTAATTTAAAGTTTTTTTATTGTAAAAAAGTTATGGTGCCTGATTGGTTTGGGATTTATAACGACTTAGTTCGTTTTTTGATAACATCCATGTGTTCCTCTTAATTATTTCAGTAAGTAAAGATAACTGTTGTTATAATTCCATTAACTAATTTGCACATTGTTGTTATAGATACCTTGAATAAAGCTAACGAACTGTTGGCGAAATATAGGCCTTATGAAATAAATGTGGGTTATTCACGACACTATCTTCTTTATCCCGACTAAATTAAGTATATTTAATTTCAACAGAAGAAAGAAATTCTCCGGTGTGTGTATTTTACAGAAAGATGGGTTTTTTCAACACAATCAGTGCAAACTACGGACATCATGTTACCAGAGCCATGAAAAATTTTACAAAAAAAAACAAGAAACTTTCAACAGCGAAGACCAAGTTAACATTCCTTATCAAATGCAAAAAAGAACACGTGACTCCAAAACACATTTGGGCTTATGAGAAGAAAGTTCAGAACCTTATGTTGGATAATAGTGGGGATCTGAACAGGGATTTTGGACCATTTAACCTAAGGTTGAAATTAAAAATACTTAGCTTAGAACTTTCTAATGTGAATTCCGATATTAGGAAGTTGGAAACTGATATTTCTTGTTTGAGGACACTTATCACTGAAGCCGTGCCTTTTTACGTACAAAAAAGATTTTTTCAGAAACAAAAAACATCCTTTAATAAGTCTATAAATAGTAAAAAGACTCGACTTCATGATAAGTTTTTGAAAATAAGAGATAATTTTGAATTAAACAACAAAATAAAAACGTCGGATGAATGGTTCATGAACCTATCAGACGTAGAAATTCCTAAAGAGATTTCCAACTTTCTAAAATTAGGAAGTAAATTTTCTGTACCACTCAGCCACAGAGACGTGGATGTGTTTAAAATACTTGCTGAAGTAGAAGACATTCTTTCTCTTCATGAGGAGGATTTTAAAGAAATTAAAAGAGCACAAGTCACCAATCTACTCACCAATTATTTTAAAGGCACTCATGGATCTAGTGAATACAAATTTAATGCCATTACTAGACAATTTCATACCACAAAAATATTTTTAAAAAATAATCCCAATTTAATATTATTAAAAGCCGATAAAGGCAACGTTTCTGTTATCATGAACAGAGCGGAATATAACCAAAAACTAGAAACCATTTTAAATGATGAAGAAACTTACGAAGTATTGGGTTCCGATCCTACTACGTCATATCAAAACCTCAACAATAAATTAGTAGCAAAACTTAAACTTAATAAATTCATTTCAAAAGAGATTGCCAGAGATTTAAACGAACATAACGCACTTATCCCTAGGGTTTTTGCTAACATTAAAATACATAAAGATGAAAAACCATTACGTCATATCATTGATAGTTCGGATGGACCTTTAAAAAACCTTACCATTTTTATGGCAGACATATTAAAAAGATCTTATAACATTGACAATCCATACTACGTTAACAATTCGTTTGATCTTGTTAAAGAACTTAAAGATTTCAAAATTCCGAATAATTTTACATTAATTAGTTTGGATGTAGTTTCATTATTTCCAAGTCTCACATGGGACCTTATTTTACAAGAAATTAAAAACAGATGGTCAGACATCTCCAAAGTTACCCCTATCAGCAGGGATATTTTTATTGAAATTTTAAAAACCATATATCATTCTTCTTATTTTGCGTTTGAGGATAAGATTTACTTACAAAAGAAGGGTTGTCCAATGGGTAGCAATCTCTCTCCCATCTTAGCTCAAATAACCATGGATACTTTATTGGATAAGGTTTTGGAAAGATTGGATTTCCAAGTACCTTTTATAAAAAAATATGTTGATGACTTAGTGTTGGCAGTTCCGTTGAACAAAACCAACTATGTCTTGGAAAAATTCAATGAATATCATCCGTCGATACAATTTACCATAGAGGTAGAAGATGTGGAAAAAAAAGGAGTCCCCTTTTTGGACACTTACTTCTTTAGAGATATAGATAATAACCTCAAATTCAATTGGTACACCAAAAAAACATACTCAGGTAGATATCTTAACTTCCTTTCTTTTCATCCACTTAAATACAAAATAGCACTTTTAAAAACCATGAAAGACAGGGTCACAAAAATTTCAGATATAACTTTCCTCAAAAATAATTTAAAAAGATTAGCAGGAATCTTCATAGCCAATTCATATCCAAAAAAAGTAGTTTACAAAATTCTTTTCAACTGTGATACCAATCACGAATCAGATCCAGGGGGAGGTAATGTAGGATTGGTTACCAATACAACGGAAGTTTCTGAACCTAAAAAATACAGAGCCCTCACATATTTGGGACACACCTCAAATAGCCTTAAGAAGGTACTAAGGTTGGAAAACCTAGTTATTGCAGACAAACCATTATCAAAGTTAGCTTCTATAAATACGAAATTAAAATATAAATACAAGATTGGTTCCAGTAAAAACTGTATTTACAAATTGAAATGCGAATGTAACAAAGTCTACGTGGGCAGTACGATACAAAAACTCAGTAATAGAATAATTCAACATCGTTCTGATGCGAGAATAAGTCCTAAAAAATGTGCGTTGGGACAACATATACATGACACGAAGCATAAAGTTGAATTTGATAATCCTGAGGTTTTGGACCGTTTCTCCCATTTTTCTAGTAGGATGTTTAAAGAGATGTGTTATATTAATCATTTTGATCACACACTAAATTCGAAAAAGGATATTGAAAATTTACATTCTATTTACTCTTTCCTCCTTACATTTAAAAAAATAAGGAAGAAAATTGATCCTCGAGAGGTTATTGTGTGATAATAATGATTATAATACCCTTGTTGCAATTTTGTCAATTTATTATTGGTTTTTTATTTAATTCTAAGTCATACACATGCCCGCTTAATTTCAAAAAATACCCAAGGTCATCATATTGAATCATGGGATGAAGAATACTTCTTCTTACCTTAATCGTATAATGGAACATTCTAGAACAATTTCCTTATCTCCACCCCTCAACTCTTGTTCTTCTTCCCTTATTAACAAAATGGCCGCTTCACGTTTGTTTTGTAAAAAATGTATAGAATGTTATTAATTTAAAGTTTTTTTATTGTAAAAAAGTTATGGTGCCTGATTGGTTTGGGATTTATAACGACTTAGTTCGTTTTTTGATAACATCCATGTGTTCCTCTTAATTATTTCAGTAAGTAAAGATAACTGTTGTTATAATTCCATTAACTAATTTGCACATTGTTGTTATAGATACCTTGAATAAAGCTAACGAACTGTTGGCGAAATATAGGCCTTATGAAATAAATGTGGGTTATTCACGACACTATCTTCTTTATCCCGACTAAATTAAGTATATATATATATATATATATATACTCGTATATAGTCGTGAATAGAAGTGTGCATCTACATGATTCGGTCGAAACATTTCGCGGACCGGCAGGAATTTTCTGCGGACTACGGGTTGGAGAACACTGAACGATTTGTTACAATTTGTTTTTTAACGTCACTTTCAATAAGACATATTTTCTATTGTAGAGACTTCCGGTACCATGGAAGGCTGTTTTTTCTTCCGTTCCATTCTGGGCCATTTTGGTGGCGCACACATGCAGCAACTGGGGCTGGTATATGGTGTTGATCGAGTTACCGTTCTACATGAAACAAATACTGAAGTTCAAAATGTCAGAGAATGCGTTACTCACCTCTTTGCCGTTCTTCACGATGTGGATATTTAGTTTAATACTGTCCAAGGTGCTGGATGTTTTGAGAGCGAAGAATAAACTTAGTACTACTTGGGCTAGGAAGGTTTCTACTCTTATCGGTTAGTTGAAATTTAGATAATACTAGCTGTCGTTAGCAGGGGTGATAGGTAGGAGCGAGAGGGGCACAGGCCCAGAGCAACCGCTCTTAGGGGCGCCAAAACAACCGCTTAAATATACGGTTCCATGACAACTGTGGCCGTAAGACAATTCGGGCCGTTCACATTTGGGGCTTTTCACAACTGGGGCAATTAACAACTGGGGCGATGGACAATTCGGGCCGTACACAATTGGGGCTTTTAACAACTGAGGCCATTAACAACTGGGGCGATTAACAACTGGGGCGATGGACAATTCGGGCCGTACACAATTGGGGCTTTTCATAACTGGGGCCATTAACAACTGGGGCGATGGACAATTCGGGCCGTTCACAATTGGGGCTTTTGAGAACTGGGGCCATAACTATAAGAGCTGGAGTCTTCTTTTGTTTAAAATAAAAAAATAATTATTTTACAAGTTGGCATAAATTAAATTGCGTGTTCTTTAGAAGAAAAAAAAATATTTTAATGGTTTGATTAAGTACATTTTGGTGAGAATTAGAATAAATAGAAAAATTGTATTATAAGGATTGGCTTAAGTAAATTTTCGTGTTCATTTGATTAAAAATAAATTGTATTTTAAGGGTTAGATTAAGTAAAATTTAGTGCTCTTTTGACTATATATTACCCACACTCATTAACTTCTGAATCAATAGAAAATTTTATCGAGAACCTCAAAGCAGCAAATATTATGAAGATTATGTATTTGAAAATTAAGTCACATGAGAGCCATTTTTATTTTATTTATTTTTTATTTTTTTATTTTTATTTAAATTGGAAAATCAACAGGGAGATCATCCCCTAGCGATTTTCACATACATTTATACAAAAAAAAAGAAATAGTACAAAGTATATATAAAATTCACAAAATAGTTTTTAAAATTACAAGAGAACTAGATTATACATATTATGAATACAATTACATCAAAGAGAAAAATAACTGTTTTAGAACAAAGTTTTAATTACAGCTTTGAACTGAGAGAAATTTAAAAAGAAAATATCGCAAGTATCAAAGTATTTATCATAAGTGATAGTACATCTATTAATTGGTGAGTTCATGCCTATATTTGTCGTTCTGTTATTAAAATAAAACGTATTGATTTGCCTAGTGTTTCTTGAAGGTGCATTGAAATTTATAAGCCCTAAAATATGAGGGCAATCTATCAAATTGTTAGTAATTTTGAATATTACATGCATGTCACTAAACATACGTCTAGTAACTAAGTTTGTTAGGTTATAACGGGTTAATCTTTCCGGGTAATGTAGAACATTATTATTAAAAAATTTGTAATCAAGGTGTTTAGTGAATCGTCTTTGCACAGATTCAATTCTATCAATATAGATGTGATAGTTAGGATTCCATATGACAGATGCATACTCTAGTCTACTGCATACCAATGATTTATACAACTGTAACAAGCTAGCAGGTTGCGTGAAATCTTTAGTAATTCTTATTATAAACCCCAGGGTTTTTAAAGATGACTTGACTATTTTTTCAACATGTACATCAAATTTTAGTTTTCTGTCTTGGTAAATGCCTAAGTCCTTCACAGTGTCGACCATTGTGAGAGTTGAGCCGCCCATTGAGTAACTAAAATGTATAGGAACACCTCTTCTGCTGAACGTTATTGCTTGACATTTATTTAAATTAAGAAATAATTTATTTTTTACACAATAACAATAAAAGTTGTTAAGATCACAGTTTAGGTCATGACAGTCTTGGATAGTTTCGATTTTTTTAAATATTTTTAAATCGTCTGCATATAAAAGAAATTTTGAGTGTTGGAAACAAGTAGAAATATCATTAATAAATATGTTAAATAGAATGGGACCTAAATGTGAACCTTGGGGTACACCAGAAGTTACAGAGACAAAACTCGACTTACAGTTATTGATAGCGACGGCCTGGGATCTATTTGTAATGTAAGATTCTAGCCATCTCAACAAGTTGCCATGTATACCCAGTGAAATTAGTTTTGATATAAGTAAGCTATGGTTAACCTTATCAAAGGCTTTTTTATAATCTGTATATATCACATCAACCTGTCCGGCAGTATCAACATTTGCATGAGTATATTCCATGAATGATATTAAGTTTGATGTAGTAGATCTTTTTGCACAGAAACCATGTTGTTCCGGTATGATAATGTTTTTTAAAGAAACAGATAAAAATTTAGTAACAAAACTTTCAAAGATTTTCGCAAATACATTCAACTTAGATATCGGTCTATAGTTACAAATGTCATTTGTATCGCCACTTTTATGTATTGGCGTAATGAGCGCTTGTTTCCACAGGTCGGGGAAGATTCCAGCTATTAATGATTTATTAAAAATGATAAACAGAGGGTCACATAAACTAGCGGCACATTTTTTTATAAACAGAGAGGGTATCCCATCAGGTCCTGCCCCTTTCGTCTCATCAAGCGATTCTAGGTTTTTTAAAATATTATATTTACTTATAAATTTCATATTTATACTGGTAGGGTTATAATTGTAAATGACAGGAGTAGAGATTGTTACTTTGGGCTCAAAGTTTGACTGGAAAAAATTATTAAAAATATTGCAAATACTATCATAATTATCTACTTTTTGATCTTTAAGTTTCATTTCAGGGGGAATATTTGTATGACCTTTTTTAACAGACACATAACTCCAAAAAGCTTTTGGATTTGATTTTAAGTTATTTTCCGTGGACATAATCCAATCTTTATAATAATTTTTGATAGCTTTGCGCAGTCTTTTTCTTAATAAAGAATATGTGTTATAATAGTGCATTTGATTATAAATTTTCCACTTTTTATGAAATTTGTTTTTCTCTTTATACATTTTTATCGTTGATTTTTTATACCAAGAGGGAAATTTACAATTTTTAATTGGTTTTAATGGTACATTTTCAACAATTATTGCGCTAAGGATGCTATAAAAATGTTTTATGACTATATTTATGTCATCAAAATTTAGACTGATATTCCAGTCGATAGAAAATAACTTATTATTTATGATTTCATAATCAGTGTTGGAAAAGTTCCTTTTCTTAAAGTTGGCTTTTGGTGTTTGTGGATTGTTATTTAGACTAAAATAAAATTTAATTGCTTTATGGTGTGAGTCCTCTTTAACCAATGGGGCATCAGACGGTTCCAATGAGATATTGTCATAATTACTTAATATTAAGTCTAAGATTCTATTATTAGCATTCGTTACATGATTAAATTGCATAAGGTGAGATATGGCAAAGAAATCTGTAAAATTTACTGATTTGTGGTCGTCGAAGTTACTTGGCAATAAGTGTAGTCGGTCATGTTTTGGACTCCATTGGATATTAGGAAAATTGAAATCACCAGTTATCAGAAATATATCGTTTACATGCTCATTCATTAATGATATGATATTTTCGAAGAAAACATTAATTTTACTCAGTTCAATATAATTAGGGAGATACACACAGCAGATATGTAATCTTGATTTTTGAAGTTTAAGGGATATCCATTCGTCCTCAATATCTTTCGAATTCCATTTCAATTGTTCGGTAAATTTCAAATTATTTAATACAGCTATCAGACTTCCACCGCCGTCTGATTTATGCGACGTATGCATATCCCTATCCCGGCGAAATACTTGATAATTACTGTTAAATATCTCGCTACTACAGATATTGCCATTTAACCAAGTTTCGACCAAACATATCACATCATATTCGCCGCTAGAAGTATTCATAAAAATTTCATTTGTTTTAGTACGTAAACCACGTACATTTTGAAAATACATTTTTATTCTAGCCATTTTGATAATGTAATATATTTAGACGAGTATTAGCCAATAAATCAAAACTTACACTAAATTAGAAAGCGAAATCTCATCACGTATACGAATAGGTATTGAATTGTCATTTTTGCGCACTAATATTTTGCAGTCGCTGACCCACACATATTTATAGTGGTTCTTGAAGCAAAAAGCCTTGGTTTTAAACAATAGCTCTTTATTTTTGGGTGTTAGATGATCAGACACATATATTTTATCACTTGCACTGTTAGTGGTCGCTGAGGTGATTCCTAGCTTTCCAACTGTTAATTATTCTCTATGAGCTTTGGCAGCAGCCATAATATTTTGTTTTTCCAATCTGGAAGTTAATCGAACAATGATGGGTTTGAATTTCCGCTTTGGGTTGCGGTTGGGTACACAGTGACAGGCATCAATAGACTTTGGGTCTATATCGACCCCTATTAGTTTACCAATGTGTTGCACCACCGTCAACACGTTCTCGTCCTTCCGTTCGGGTACTTCGCTTATTTCGATGTTATTTTTTCTACTATATTGTTTTAAATCTTCTATTTCTGTTGTAAGAAGAGCCTTATCATTCTCCAGTTGTGTAACTTTATTTTCTAGTTTCTCAATTTTTTTTAGCGCTGAAGCAAACTCGGACATCTTAGTGTTGAAGCTGTCAATACAGTTGCTGCTAAATTCAACACTCTTAAGCAGTTCTTCCTGTTTATTCCGTAGGATTTCAAAATTCCGGGATAAATCCTGTAAACCAGCTGTATTCATGATAGGTTCCTTTGGTTTTGGTTTTGATTTTAGGCAGGAGCCACACGCCCAAGAGAAACCAGGTACCATAACATTTTCGGCAAAATGGCTTGGCAAATTTCCACACTTAACGTGGTACCAATTATGGCAATTACCATTGCATTGGAGGCCTGGGTTAGTCCTACTTATTATCCCATGACATGTTTCGCAGCTCTGAGGCATGATGGTAGCGTGTCTCCCCTTCTCCTCTTTCCTTTCCTATCCCCTCACTCCTTTTTTTAGTAAATTAAAAAAGAAATTAAGAAAGAGTCAAAGAAACTTGTTTACAGTCACTGTTAGTAGCCACTTATTGATGGTCCCTGATGGTTTATGACGTCAGTATTTCAAGAATACTTAGCACAAGACACGTCTAAGATCGTTTATTGTCTTACTTAATTTTACACAAATATGTATTATATTTATACAATTTAGTTTAAACAATATAAATGATGGTTTAACATTAAGCAACACAATTATTGAAACACTAAAAAGCTGGTGAAAAACACTACACAGCTATATGAAGTACCAAACTATTATGTAAATCTTTACCAGTAATTAGTTTAAAAAATCGGGAGCAAAACAATATACAACTGTACTATTCAAAGGTACGGTAACTATGATAGGTATTATCAATATTTAATTTTTATTATGTTCATCTAGATTATTTTGCCTGTTTTATATAAACGAGATACATAAAATACCTATGTACAAAAACTAGGAAAATCAAATAGTCAAACAAAAAATAACTGATTTTCTCGTCGTTGACTCATATTAATTAAATTTAGTTACATTTTTTATTTATTTATTCAAAAGAACACTTAAATTTACTTAAACCAACACTTAAAATTTATTTTTTATTTATATAGTCAAAAGAGCACTAAATTTTACCTAATCTAACCCTTAAAATACAATTTCTTTTTAATCAAATGAACACGAAAATTCACTTAAGCCAATCCTTAAAATGCAATTTTTCTATTTATTCTAATTCCCACCAAAATGCTCTTAATCAAACCATTAAAATATTTTTTTATTTTAAACAAAAGAAGACTCTAGTTCTTATAGTTTTGGCCCGTTCTCAAAAGCCCCAATTGTGTACGGCCCGAATTGTCCATCGTCCCAGTTGTGAAAAGCAGGGCTTCGAACCGGAACTGAACCGAAAACCGAAAAGCGAAAAAAACTGTTATTTTTGTCGGAACGAGAACCGGAACTGAACCGAAAAAAAATATATCGGTTTATTTCGGTTCAGATAATGTTTATGTGAGTGAATATAAAATACATTTTATTTAAGATTTTTAAACTGATAAGTAAAAAAGATGCGCTTCTATAACTTCGAGAGGGGGGGGGGGGTGAACGCCAAGAATTCCCGACCCCCTGGCAGCGGCCTTGGTATGATTATTACAAAATAAGGAATAAAATGTTCTTCTAAATTATAGTAGAAAATACATTTCTAATACATTACCTTATTTTAACGGCTTTCATAGATTGATTAACTTTCTTGCACATCTGAAAACATCTATAACTGATTTTGGTTGCACATTTAGACATACAATGGCACCTTGTCTTACAAACTTAATTTGTTCCTGACCGCGGTTCGTATCTCGTAACAAAAGTATGTACCTAGAAACCCAATTTTCCATATCAATTAATCCGTTCCCAGATTAAAAAATAATAAAGCAAATCTAAAAAATAAGAATTAAAAAAAAAAACTATTTTCAACTAAATGGAGCAAATGCAGATAAATGGAGGAGTGAGAAGGAGCATTTTTTCACTATAAATGTGCATTTTGTATACCATTACATATTAATTTTTATTTATGAAATTTTCTGTTTCACATCATTAGTATGAATACCATCTTCCACTAAATTGTAAAAAAAATGAACATCTTTGTTGTGTTTGATTTTGTAGTTCAGGAGTTTTCGATTTGTAGTACTAGTACTAGGGAAAAAAATTAAAAAAAGTATAATGTAAAATTGGCTTTGATTCATTTAAAAAGAAAAACATCACACGGTTCGTATTTAGAGGTCAATATAGGGTATGAATATAGTTTGTACCTCGAAAAGTTCATATTTCGAGAGGTTTGTAAGTCGAGGTACCACTGTATCAGCAAATTTACTTAGCGATATTTAGTATTAGGTTAAAATGTAAAAATATTTAAAATGCAACCATCTAAATCAAAAGAATATGTTTGAAATAAGATTGTAAGCACCAAGTCCCCCTTTTCGATACGCCACTGCCTATTCTAATGGGCGCAGTTTGGCGGGTTTGCGCCGGGCGCCAAAAGAACTAGCGCAGGCTCTGTTTCCCTCAATACTAAGTACTCGTGAAAAAATTCAGCTGGGCTATAAAAAATATTTTCTAAACCTTTGTATACATTTACTATTTGCAGCTTCTGTGATTCCTGCTATTATGTTGATTGGACTGTGCTACGTCGGCTGCATAAAATGGTTGGCCGTAACCATGATGACAGTTGCTGTCACAGGTGTGGGTGGTATGTTCACCGGCTTCCTTAGTAATCACATTGACATCGCGCCCAACTTTGCTGGTAAGAATATTCACTTTAAATATATTCATTTAAAATAAAACAAAAAATTATCTGTATCATATCTCCACTGATGGGCGCGTAAGTTACATGATGTAAGTTACCTCATTGTTGACGCGTAAACAATTGATGTAAAGTAAACACAAAACTCTTGTAAACAATGTAAACAACGTAAACAATGTAAACAATGATTTAGACATGCGCACTTGTTTTGAATTACAGAACCTCATTTTCAATACATTTTTATAAATAATAAAATTTTAATGAAACGATTTTAAATGAAAAAGTAAGTATATAAAATTAGGACAAGCCAATATACATATTAATAAAAATCGAATTTGCATCATTATACAGGTGTTACATACAAATTAGTAAATATGAATATGAAAAATAAAAAACTTTTTTCTTTAAAAAATTCAGTCTAATTTTTTGAATAACAAAATACATTAAATTTCACCTTTAAGAAAATCAGTCTATATTTTTTAATAAAGAAAAGATTCATTGCAAATTTTGCATAACGCCCTATATTTTCTTTCATTTTCTTTAATTAAAACAAAACCTAGTTCTTCAGAACTATTCCTTCGGTTTCTTCCCACCATTTTTTCAATAAATTTATTGTTTTGAACTGAATATACTTGTTCAATAACTCTTTATTATTCCTATTAAATAACTAAAACTAACCTCATTATTTGACAGCTTACAAAGTTTTCATTGTTTACATTGTTGACAAGTTTACCAATTGTTTACATAAGTTTACACGTAAACGTAAACAATTAAAATTTACGTGTAAACGCCCATCACTGCATATCTCAATGTCAAACTTTGTGGCATCCATTTGAGCACTGTAATTACTTTATTGGTGACTCAACTTAGCGCGTATCCCTCTAGTGGCAATAAAGCAAACACTTCTAAAAAGTATACTGTCACTGTTTACGTATAGTTCACTATGTGTTTTTTTGTTTCTGTCCAATCGCACTCCGGTTTTATAACGAATAAAGTGATAAATTTAAGAAAAAAAGATTAAATACTCCTTGTTCTGTGTATGGTTGTCATTCATAGGACGAACATCTTCCAATATTAAATGAATATTATTAGAAAAATTGTACTGTATGACAAAGTGTCTTTATTAGTGCTGCAATTTAATTTGAATAAATGCACCATTTATACTTATGTTTTGCTACAAGTGAAGAAGAAAGATTATTAATGATTCTAAAATGTTGTTTCTATTTGTTGAAGGGAATTTCTACTGTTCAGATGTTTTTAAACAAGCTTTTAACGTTGAATTTTTCATTTTTCCCTGTCTCACATGTGCAAGAAAATCGTTTAATGTTGTGTAATTATTAATATAATTAAAACTCCTTGTTATTTCATGTCGATGTTCCGTAAGTATTCTTGTGTAGAATAAATTACCAGTTCTCTTTCTATAAAATTTCTAGAGAAATTTGTAGATATTAAGTATTCAAATAAATGTTTTAAGTTCAAAGTATAATATTTTATTATCTCTGTGAGTATAACCTAGCACCAACATTATAACCTCTGAAGATATTCATTTACAAACAAACAAAGGAAATCAGGTATCTAGGTTACATCTTCCAGAAAAGTAATGGAGACAATGCATACATCAAAGACAGAGTGAAGAAAGCCAGATGTATACTAGGCCAGGTATGGAATTTGGGGGAAAAGAAATTCGGAAAAGATTTTCAAAGAAGAATATTTCTATTTGACGCCTTAATACGGAGTATTTTATTATACGGGGCAGAGATATGGGGCTGGAAAGAATATGAAGAAGTAGAGAGAATCCATGAAACCTTTATCAGGTGGACACTTGGACTGGACAAAAGGACCCCAAGCTACATAATCCTAGAAGAGACAAAAAGGGACAAATTAAGGATAAGAACCGGAACAACAGCGGTAAAATACGAAAAGAGGATTAAGGCTAACAACAACTCCATACTACAAGAATGCCGAAAAGATAAAGAAATAAGCCAACGAACCAGCTGGAGAGAAGATAGAAAGAAATATTTCGAAAGAAACGGATATGGTATAGAAGAGATAAGAAGAAGACAAGTAGGAGGAGAAGAACTAGAATACTTATTAGAAGAACGAGACAGACAAGTACAGCGACAGGAACAACAAAACAGAATACAGAAATCAAGATACAATCAGACATACAAGAACATACAAGTTCCCTCAGTGCCCCCCCTATACCTCGTCAAGCCAAAAGGAAAAAATCAGAAGACCATCGCCAGATTCCGGTGTGGCAATGAAGATCGGGCTAACTTCTTCTGGAGAACTGAAGGTGAAAAAACATGCAGAACATGCGGGGAAACCACCGAGACGATAGAACACCTACTGTCCTGCAGTGGAATAGGAGAAGAACGAAGGGATATACACAGAGTGTTGGACGAGGCAGGTAGTGGCTATCTGTGGATGAAGGAGGTTATCCAAAGAAGAGAAGTATTAAAAGAGAAAAACAAGAAAATACTAGGAAGCGCAGCCCAATGAGCCAGAACACGTATTTGTTTTGAATATTAGAATTTTTGTTTAATTTTGATGTAATCATTGTTATTTTGTTAGAAATTTATTATTATTTATATTATTATTATTATTATATTATTGAATGTGATATCACACAAACAGTATTTTGGGAAAATTAATGTATTAATTCAAGGCCGAAAGGCACGAATAAACTATTATCTATCATTTACAAACAGCAAATTTTATCATAAATGGATTCACATATATTTGTATACTTTTTTAATTCTCCGTTATAATTCAGATATACTGTATACAGCAAGAAAACGTAAATTTGACCAAAAATTGATTATAAACCAATACTGTTTGCATACGTTGACAGATGACCAGAATGACCATTTTTCGTGTCAAAAGTTCAGAAGGCGATAGTGGCGCCGTTTTGGTAATTTTAGTCGCGAATACATACTTTACCGATCAAGGACGGTAATATATCATTTTCATGGTGGAGTCCCAGGCGTAACAGGGGCAAGAGGCGTGGTGTTATATTTGAATGTTTTAATTTCATGGTGGTGTAAGAGACGTGATAAGTGCGCGTTCTTGAATCTGACAGCAGTTGTATCTAACCAAAAAGTTTATACAAGTATTCGGAGTAAACGGTTATACAATTTCTTTAAATATGTCATTAAATCAAAGGAGACGTCTAGTTCTTTAACATGCATATTTAGAATTACAGCGATATGAAGAAAGCCGATGGTGGGTACATCCCATATATATAAAAACAGAAGGTAACAGGGATTTATTTTAACTTGTAGCAAGAATTGAGGCACAGAAAACAGACACAGACAATTACTTCAATTGCAAGAGAAGAATTAAATGCATACACAGTATTTTTACTTGACATCGCAGTTTAGAATGAAGATTCTGTTTCTCCCTGCTTGGGTGTTTATTTTCATTGTACTTGGGGTGTATTCAGGGGTGATATTCAACGGGTATGCACAGGTACGACCGTATCCGACATTGTTAAAGACACCTAAAATTATCCCCACTTTAGTGAAAAGGTATGTTCTAAAGTGCTTTGCCCACAAAATCAGGCTTGTGACATTACATGCAGAGATGACGTCGCTGGCCTGAGTTCCTGGGAAATGCATTTAACTAGCCTATAATTTTTGGTGCGTTCAAGATGCTAGAAAAAGACATGTCGTTCTACGTTGTCGTTCGATATCAAATTTATCTGTGTACGCGGTATACTGCAGTATGCAGAGCTAATATACAACCTCTTAAGTTGGCACTATTCTACTTTAGCAAACCCACTAGACAATGTTGCCAACTATAGTAAAATTAAAACATGTAAATTTAAACTAAAATCAAAATAGAATTAAAATTATTTGTATAATAATGCTCAACTTTCAGTTAAATAAATCTAATTAAATTAATATTCCGGTATTTTATAATAAGAATAAATAATAATATTACATTCACAGCCGATTAAAGATTAAAAAAGGGGGAACATAATAGTGCACCTAAAAACTGGGTAATTAGGTTAGGTTTAGTTAGTAAAAGTCTAGGACAGCAGAAGCCGAAAAGCTCAAAGTTAGCTTAAAAAAGTTTGTGTAAAAAACGTTTGTGCGGTGTAGGATGTAATTCAGTAGTTATACCTTTATCTTGTTGTTATATTTTGTAAAGTGTATACATTCTTTATATATATATATATATATTTTTTAACGCGAACTCCTTTAAGATTACTTTGAGTCTTTCGGCTTCTGTTGTCCTAGATTTTTACTAACTAAACCTAACCTAATTACCTTGTTTTTAAGTGCACAGTACTTAATTTTCCTCCCACATTAGCCTAATTAAATTTGTGTATCATTGTGCATACGTTTATAACATGGTGGTGCAGAAGGCTAGTTCATTGTCCACCTGAATTAAAAAAATTTTAAATATCGATACAATGCATAATAAATAACTACAACAGAAAAAAGTGAAAATAAATAATATTACATTAAATTTAAACTACATTTATATATTAAACCTCTAATCACAGTAGAAATTAAGGGAATATTACTTATTTCTATATTTCTTATAAATAAACTCATTTAATAAATTGATATTAAATTTAAATTATTAAAATTGATATATTACATTTTACTATTGCCAACACTGCACGCATGCGCAGTAAGGTGGGTTTGCTAAAGTAGAATAGTACCCTTAAGGTACCATTCCGGTCGTCCGTCAGACCAAGCGTGAAACTTTTCTGCCCCACATACTTCAATTAATTTTCTGAATTTCTAGCTCCTGTCCTTGGTTGACATACGGCTAGTTTTACAATCAGCAGTTAAGTCTCTGGCTAGTGGTTACCGTGTAAACTTGCTAATTATTAATTAAACTTGGCCTATATATCTGCGAAAAAATCCAAGTCAAATGTACCCCAAACTATGCTTCTCGGCGATCATGAAGCTAATAACTTTAAAGATATAAGTAACTTATTCAATAATTTCTTCTAGTCTAATTTTGAACCTAGTACAATAATAACTAATAATGACCATATAGATAATTTAAACAGCTCAATTAATCCAACACATATTAATAAATCTACTATTTCTTGTTGCCTGAAGTTCGTGGATATAGCAAAAGGCCCTGGCCCTGATGGTATTCCCGCAGTATTCATTTCTAACTGTGCGGAGTCATTGTCCGAGCCACTTTATATTTTATTTAATAAATCCTTAAAATCAGGCATCTTCCCTTCTATATGGAAACAAGCTATAATCACACCCATACTTAAAAGTGGCTCTGCAAGTGATATTTCTAATTACCGGCCAATATCTAAATTAAACATATTTGCAAAAATTTTTGAATCAGTTATTACAAAATTCATTTCCAATTCAGTAAAACATACAATTACTCATGAACAGCACGGTTTTATGATGAAACGTTCAACTATTTCTAATCTGCTCCCATACACTGAATATATTTACTCTAAATTAGACTCGTCTGGACAAGTAGATGTGATATATACTGATTTTAAAAAGGCCTTTGATAAAGTTAATCATAATTTATTTATAAAAAAACTTCGAGCTATTGGTATCCATGGTAATTTATTAAGGTGGTTGGAATCTTACATTTCAAACCGATCACAAGCTGTAGCTATTAATAATTATACATCGAATTTCATTAACATAACATCAGGTGTTCCACAAGGATCGCATTTAGGACCTATTTTATTTATAATTTTTATAAATGATGTTTACTCCTGTTTTGAGAAATCTAAATTTACTTTATACGCAGACGATTTGAAAATTTATAAAAACATTGAATGTATTCAAGACTGTATAGATCTGAACAGCGATTTGCAAAACTTTGCTAATTATTGTCATAATAATAAACTTTTTTTAAATTTAGATAAGTGCAAAATTATGTCATTTACAAGGAAACACCACCCAGTAAATTTTGTATATGAAATATATAATACTCCATTGACACGTTGTAACTTAATTAAGGATCTTGGAGTTTACTTCGACAGTAAGTTGATCTTTAATAAACATATAGAAAACATTACCAGATCTGCGTATAAAATGCTCGGTTTCATAATGAGGTCTTGCAAAGATTTTAAACAACCAGAGAGTATAATATCGTTATACAAATCACTAGTCTGCAGCCGTTTGGAATACGCCACTGTTATATGGAACCCGCAATATAGCATATATATCCATAGAATTGAGTCGATTCAAAAGCGTTTTATGACATATTTAAATTACAAATTTTTCAAAATTAGTCACTATTCAAATAATTATAATATTAGCCTCCAAACCTTCAACCTAACTAGTCTTTCTAACCGCAGATTAAAAATAGATCTTAATACCGTTTATAAAATTGTAAATAATTTGATTGACTGTCCCGCTGCTATTGAATTGATTAATTTTAACGTACCTCAAATAATAACTAGGAAAATCTCTACTTTCTACTGTAGTAACAGATTGACAAGTTCTGGTCAAATTCTCCCTTAAATAGAATTATGTTATCTTTTAATTCATTTTTTGATACCTCCGATATATTATTCTTGCGATTTTCACAATATAAGTCAGAAATTGACAGAATATTGCAGGATCAAAATACAACTTAGAAACTAACAATGGTTCAATTATGTGATCCAGTTAATTGTAAAATGTTATATAGTGCATTGTAATTTGTTTAATTTTTAGTATCATATATTTGTAATCTTATTAACTGCAAAATATACGATTGTATGTATAATTTATCTACGTGGTGACATATTAGGAGTTATCTTAACTCTGTTTGTCACCCAAATAAATAAAATAAAATAAAATAAAAAAAAAATAAAATTATTATATTGCAAATATGTCGTTAGCCATTAATTTGAGCTAACCAACAGGTAACCATGAATTGTAAAACCGGCCCTTAGTGAGTTTAAAATTTCTACTTTCCCCTGTCCTCACGTGATTTTCTGGATTTTAACTCTCGTCGGTCTTCGAGTAAGTTTTTATAGAGTTCCTGGTTTGCAAATGAATTTTTGAAATAGCATTTTGATAGAGCATTTAGCGAAGAGATGCAGAGAGATGACAGTCTGGGACGAAGATATAAAGGGACTGTTGAGTAAGGAAGGCAAGGGAGAAAGATGGGCGAGAGAACTGGAAACAAGAAAGAAGGATATCGGAGAGGGAAGCGGGAATGAGAATAAGAAGAAAGAGAGGGACACCGGAGAAAGATCAAGGAAATGAAATAAAAAATATTGTAGTGTTATTTGATTTTAACATTTTTATTTGATATAAACAGTAAAACAGTCAAACAAAACGATGCCAACGAATTAAATTAAATCTCTTCTATTTAGGAACAAAAATAAATCTTCTAAAAATTAAAGATACTATTTTACTTCTGTAGAAACAAAACATAAATTATCTAATATTAATTAAAGGAATTGAAAACATCAACTTATTACATTTTATACTTTTCAGTCTGCCCTATAACCTTAAAAATACCTTCGTTGCTCAGTAAGAATTTATAAAAATCTACATAATCAAAATCTTAAAAATTATATTTTGTTTTGATTAGTGACGAAACCGTTTGTGTGTTCAGTGCGTTTCTTTCTTTCGTCCACTGTTGAGAAATTAGTGAAAACACTCTCTCTACGTTGGCATTATGAAGTGGTATGCAAAAAAAAATAATACTGTGCAATCTACAATAATTCGAGGTGCAAATGAGCATTCGAAGTTTGAAAAAAAAAAAAAGTTGATTTGCCGTTAAAAGCTTGTCTTGGTCGCTTAAATTTTGACTGAAAGTTTTTAAATTCACCCACTCATCTATTAATTTTGTGTCATCAATTTCGATGTTTTTGCCTTGTGAAAATAAAACCGTATTTTCAATTGCAGTCCATGAAATATTCTTAGTTATATTAGGCAAAAACATCCAGTCAAACTTATCAAATTGTTGTAAAGGTTTTATCCAGTTTTCTATGTATGATTTCATTTCGTTGTAGAAATCTGTAGAACATTTCTTAAACTCGATTTTAGTTTTTATTATTTTAAGGGCCGGTCTTTCCACCTTCAGATAAAGTGGCTGGTAACGTTATCTGACGGATAAAAACAATACAGCGTGTTTCCACCTTCAGATAAAGTTATTCCTACGAATAAACTATGCTATCTGGCAGATAAGTTATTCGATAGTCAAAGTAGTGAATAAATAACAAATAATTGCTGTCACTGTCAAAAAGTTAGAAATTAATTGATTTCTTGGAACAATAAATTGCAAAATGGACTTGAAAAAATATACTTTGTTTGAATTTTATTAATTGTAGAAATAATGCCAAACAGTGCACCAGTCCACGGTGAGAAAAAATATGAAAAAAGTATCTCGTGCAATATCCAGTTTATGTCTGATTTCATTTGTATGCCTTGTACGGAAAATTAAATACACAAATTTCAACGAGTATTTTACGAAATTGCCCGCTATCCACGAGTGGTTGCAGCCTGGGATGAAATGTTAGTGAAACTGCTTTCTTCTGTGAAAAAAAGGCTGAAGTAAACGGTGTCGAGAAGGATATTTTATATTAAACGTTAGCCGGGATTCGCTTCGAATTTGAGCAAGAAGATTATAATTGGTATAGTAGCAACTGCAGTATTACGCAACTTTAACGTTACAAGAGTAGATATGAAGAACCACCCACAAAAGATCAGTACTGTGTCGGTGACGTACCTGAAGAAACTGATTACTCAGAAGAAATGAAAATGAAAGAATACACCGTGATTAAATTTCTTATTTTCAAATTTATTATAACTTATTTTGTATTTACATCAATCATAATAAAATTAAAAAATGACATAAACGTAGAACAATTATTATTAATCACCCCAATTTTATTGCATGCTTACGACATTAATAATTGCTAAAATCTTATATAACGCATATATAAATTTAATTTTGTTAATGACAATAACCACAAAACGGCTCGACAGCTGTCAGTTTACCAATTTATTTATTTATTTCCATAGAGAAACAAAATAAAATCTTTCTCAACGCCTATTTCAGTTACACATTCAGTGTTACCAATCTGAGGATTCAATATGTCACTCTCAGTATCCGTCAGATTAAAGTCACTGGATTATACTAAAGTCACTAGATTATACAAAGTACCGCAAGCCTTTGAAGGAGCCGACAGACCCCAGGGTTTGATTGGCAACATTGGGTCCCCTATTAAGCAAACTAAAGCAGCAATTTTTACGTTCTTAAGTTTACGTCTGCGCTGTCACATCCTCCCTCTCTCGCTCTCATTTAATAACCTTCTTTGTCAGCGGTTTGAATATTTAAGGTTAAGTTTAATTTAAATTTATATATTATATCCATTTTATTTAATAAAAATTAAAAAAATAATTGAAATTGTACCACAATTTTGTTATAGTGCATCTTTGATTAAAAAAATCGTGATTACAATGTTTAAAATAAAAACTAGTTTCTTATTTTTGTAATGTTGGAATTACTGAACATCATTTGTGTTGGCGACATTTTTAACCCCAGCATGGCCGCCGTTGCGGTACTTTGTATAATCCAGTGACTTTAGATTATACAAAGTACCGCAAGCCTTTGAAGAAGCCGACAGACCCCAGGGTTTGATTGGCAACATTGCTTCCCCTATTAAGCAAACTAAAGCAGCAATTTTTACGTTCTTAAGTTTACGTCTGCGCTGTCACATCTCCCTCTCTCGCTCTTATTTAATAACCTTCTTTGTCAGCGGTTTGAATATTTAAGGTTAAGTTTAATTTAAATTTATATATTATATCCATTTTATTTAATAAAAATTAAAAAAATAATTGAAATTGTACCACAATTTTGTTATAGTGCATCTTTGATTAAAAAAATCGTGATTACAATGTTTAAAATAAAAACTAGTTTCTAATTTTTGTAATGCTGGAATCACTGAACATCATTTGTGTTGGCGACATTTTTAACCCCAACATGGCCGCCGTTGCGGTACTATGTATAATCCAGTGACTTTACGTCAGATAACTATCTGACAGATAAATTTGAATTGAAAGACGGGATGACATTTATCCAACAGATAAAGTATCAGATAACTTTATCTATCAGATAGTTACCCACAAGTTTATCAGAAGAGTTTATAGAAAGACCGGCCCTAAATTGCCTGAACCTTCAACGGCAAAAAGCTTTATTTAATTCTGTCGTCTAAGGTTTTCGTAATGAGTGTAAGTATGTTTCTTGTCTCAATGACGGAATTATCACTTTTTTCTAACTTCTCTATTTTTGAGTGAAAAATATGCATTATTGAGTGGATGAGAAACAAATACGCTTCTGAGAGAGAGTCTTAAAAAAACTGTTTAATCAAAAAGGTGGCAAATTAAATTTAATGGGTTTCCAAAATTTTAAAATCCGGACGGTATAGAAAACCTCGCCCGGACGCTCCCCGGACGCCCTCCAAACTAGGACAAATCCGAGGAAACCCGGACGGATGGCAGCCCTACTCAGGACAAAAATAAATTAAATGCCTAGGGTAGTGGTGCCATAATTGTCGGAATACCGACGGGGAATACCAACGGGGACCCCCCCCCCAAACGGCACTTACAAAAAACTTTTATCGACAATCATACATTTATTATAAAAAATTGTAGTCTTTTAAAAAAATTTATTAAAAAAAAAAATTTGGAAGACAAAAAAAAACAATTAAAGAAGAGATTGATAATAGGTATTCCAAGAGCAGAACGTTGGGATCAATGGTGAATCATTTTGGAACACTCAGTTCGACTGGAAAAATTTGATGTTTCTTTGTGTATGCGTCTGTACCAAATCTAAAATAATATTTAATAAAACCAAATGCGTAAATTTTAAATCGACCGGGACAAATGATTCTTGAACAGGGACACTGGGACACAGACCCCAAAACCGGGACATATCCCGGTGTACCGAGACGTATGGCAGCCCTAGGCTAGGGTCGTCTGTGGTAGCGGACGTGTTGAGTTGCTATTCCTTCTCATCACTTTCTAGGTAGAGCGCAACGAGCGTAGTTCGCTTATTTATTTATTTTTTTCAAACCTTGTAGGTGAGCAAACACAAAAAAGTGACGAAAACCTAGAATACTGGAGTAGAAATTATCCAAAATTTAACTAATAAAATCAATAAATTAATGAAGTATAAGCACTAAAATATCACTTATAAAAGGATCTGCAAAAGATTTGTTATTGGTTTGTTTGATTTCAGGTACTTTGATAGCCCTGACTAACACGGTAGCAACTATTCCTGGTATTGTGGTACCTCTTTTTGTCGGTTGGTTAACAGAAGGAAATGTAAGTATATTTTGTACCCTTTAGATTTAAACAGTTTTATAGTTATATAAGTCACAGGAAATGTTAATAGATCCAACATTCCGTGCTACTTATTCAGTGGAGATTTTGCTTTGTTTGTAGGTTTGGACAATCCCAAAAAAAGACAACGATAAAAATATTAAATTTTTCGAAATAATAATCAATGCAATATATTCGTTAACTCTATGTATCTATATCCTCTATCCCTACGAGGGGCATTCAATAATTAAAGAGACAAATTGATGTTGAAACAAAAAACTGTGTATTTTTACAAAATGAGACTTTTACTACTTCTCAACATAATCTCCACGAATATTAATACACTTGTTCCAACGATGAACTAGTTTTTTTTTATACCTGATGCAAAGAAATCTTTGTCTTGTTGTTTGAGCCAGTTTCCCACAAATTCTTTGACTTCCTCGTTGTCGCTGAACTTTTTTCCACGTAATACCTTCTTGAGTGGACCAAACAAATGAAAATCAGAGGGAGCCAAATCTGGACTGTATGGAGGATGAGATGGTATATCCCAACCCATTTTTTCTATGGTTTCTTGGGCCAGCTTGGCGGTATGAGGGCGAGCATTATCGTGGAGCAATATCACGCCTTTTCTTTGACGCAACGTTTTTCTCTCATTGCTGGCTTTACTTTGTTCATCAGCATATCTGAGTAGTAGGCACTGTTTATTGTACGCTGGTCTTCCAAATAATTACAAAAGACGACACCTCGGGCATCCCAAAAGACGGCCAATATGACTTTTTCCCGCTGATGCTTGCGTTCTGAATTTCTTTCGGACAGGTGAGCTGGTGTGCTTCCATTCCATGCTTTGTCTTTTGGATTCTGGTTTAAAATGGTGAACCCAAGTTTCATCACACGTTAAAATCTTGTTAAAAAAGGGTCA
Organism: Liopterus haemorrhoidalis; assembly: GCA_963971575.1. Lineage (NCBI taxonomy): Eukaryota > Metazoa > Arthropoda > Insecta > Coleoptera > Dytiscidae > Liopterus > Liopterus haemorrhoidalis. Next base: position 12,839,329 of record OZ020619.1, read on the forward strand.
CCTTCCTTTTCATAGCGTTCTTTCAAGTTCGTACACACTTTGAGTCTTGTTTCCTTGTGTTGTTGCGTTAATTGTTTCGGGACCCACCTTGCACTTGTTTTTCTGTACTTGAGCTTGTCAATGATAACGTGATGAACTGTGCCAACACTTACAAATTATACTGCAACTTTTTTTGCTATAACTTCAACAGTAATACGTCGGTTTTCACGAATAATGTCGTCAATGCGGGTTTCAAGCGAAGGAGTTGACACTTCAACTGGCCGGCCAGGACGTTGCTCGTCAGTCACTGAGGTTCGACCATTTTTGAACTGTTCTACCCACTTAGAAAAATATTCGCGATTCATACAACTTTCAGCAAATCATTCGAGAAAAGATTTTAGCCGGTTTTTAACCTTCAGAAAGCAATAACCGGATCACTGAACGTTGTTCAACTAATGTGGAAACTTCAAGCGGATAAGCCATCGTTAAATGCAATTTTGAGGTTATAAACAAAACAATTTTTATCCGTCAGGTGTTCTCAGCTCATCCCAGTGATGCCAACCTAAAGTCATGCAAGTACCAAACTCCTCATATATACGTATATAAAGTAACGTCTCTCTGTCCATCAAATTTAGATTGAGAAACACTGCAGTAGAGTATTAATTGAACGTTATCAATAATATACAAAATTGACATTTCAAAAAATTAACTTTTGACGCGATTACAATAGAAAATGTGCACTTATTAGACAACTACGAAATCTTGCTATGTGTGAAAATTCACACTTTGCATTTATTTTTCAATTATATTTACTTTTACAGCAAACAATTAAAAGCTGGCGCATCATATTCTACTCAACAGTAGGTACGTATATCGTGGAAATTATTGCGTTCACCGCCTTCGGTACAGGAGTGCAGCAACCTTGGAACAATGTCGGCGAAACAAAGAAACAAGAACAGATTCCAATTAAACCGGAACGTGAACCACCGGAATAATCATAATTATTAAAAAGGGTTTTATTTTTTGTTCTTAGTTAAATTCAAAATTTGTAAGATATTTTTAATACCTTATATAATTTTTATTTTTGTAAAAAAACTTGGTAATAAAAATTTGTGGAAGTCACTACTGTCTTTTCAGCAATTATGCATTGTCCCTAAAATATAATATTGAAGTTTTTAGCGTGTATAATCTGTCTCAATTTGTAATACGAAACTAGATCTGGTTACTTTAGTGACTGTTGTGGTGTGAATAGATTTTTGTAGAATCATGTGCACTTGTAAATCTGGCTTTTAAAAGTATGGTTAAGTTTCATCATATTGAGGTTATTACTATAAGCTATTCACTTTTGTAAAAACAAACTAAGAGGGAAATTTGTATTCAAAAGTTTGCACCTTGTAGCTGTATGTCATGTTGGTATTATAAAATGTCACTTTTTTAAAATGTCGATCCATTTGACATATGTCATAATGAAAAATGATATCTTAATTATAATGATCATAACCTTATCAACCTAAAGTCGGTTTTACAACGTAAGGAATATTTTTAATTGACATTTAAAGTCAGTAACACACTATAAGAGTAACCAAAATAACCAGATTTAGTTTGTTCTTACAAAAGTGAACAGCTTATAAATTGACATGTCAAAATTGTGATTGACATGTCAAATATTTTGAATGTATATACAGTCTGTTCCAAACGGTTAAGCGGAACTAGATTTTGCAATTTAGTTACTTTCATCGCTTAAATCGTGCTTTTCAACAGTTTTGTTTAAGCTTTGTAAATCATACTTACAATAAACATTTTTTGGTTAAGGTTAATATCATTTTTAAATGTCATTTTCTTTATATTTTGATTTTTTGTGTCATTCTTAATACAAATTTCCCATTTATTTATTTTTTTGTCATTAAAATATATAAAAAAAATAATTTAATTTTGACATTGGTCATTCGTTTCCATGGTTTCATTGTTGTAATTTTAAATTTTGACATTCCAACTTGAAAAATGAAATAACCCAAGCAAGGTCCCTTGTCGTGACAACCTAAAAGAACGAAATTCCCATTTAGTTCCGCCTAAGCGTTTGAAACAGACTGTATTAATATTTATTTCATCAAACTTTGCATTATTACTCGTATAATAGTAAAAAAATATTACGATTATCAATGAAATATCGTGATAAAATATAAAAAACAAAAATACATATTATATAATAATAATTTATCATTTTATTGTGCTGCCCTTAAAATCTAATTCTTGTTTTGAAAAATTTAATAACATTAAAAAAAAATATTCATTTTTTGAATGTAAATCCCAAATTTTTCTCTGCAAATCTTTCCGAAATATGTAGTCTGTGGTTCTATCTGTTTTCTTATTATTACCTCTTCCCATGTTCGTCGGTCTGAAATTTTCTACACCTTCATTTAAATTTTTTCTTACTTCTCCTTCAGAAATCTAAAGAAATTGAAATGGGTAAATTATTTTATATTTCACAACAAAAAGGAAACCAAGATTTACTGAAAAAATATCTGCCACAAGGTCTATAATTTCGCTTCTTTTTAATTTTGTTCCATTTTTTTCTAAAAGTTTTCCATAAGCGTTATATATGTGTTTTTTTGTATATTTATCTAATTGTTGTCTCTTGTGCATATTTTCTGATGTTATGTTCTTATTTTGGTTGTATAAAAATACTTTTCAATTAAAAAAATAAATTGGCATATAATTTAATGTCAAATATGAATTGTCAAATGTTTTGAAAGGTGCCATTTCAGCAGTACCACCCTAAGATGATATTTTAAATAGACAACATAAAAAATGAAATTTTTTCATTGTTGTAATTTTAAATTTTGACATTGCAACGTGAAAAATGAAATAACCCAAGCAAGGTCCCTTGTCGTGACAACCTAAAAGAACGAAATTCCCATTTAGTTCCGCCTAAGCGTTTGAAACAGACTGTAGTATTTCAATTTTAGTTGAAAAACAGTATAATTTTAAAAGAATATACAAATGTGTAGTTTTTATACATCCATATTTTTCTATAATGGTGATTTTATTGTTTTATATACATTTTATTTGTATTTTGACGAAATCGGCGATCTGTTTGGATGAATTTATAAATTATATACAACCTTTTTACCGACCGCCAACATATATAAGGGAGGTATTGTGATCATACCGATTTTGACGTTTCGGGATTTCGATGGATCTCCACGAATTGAGGTCCCTACATAACGTTTTGACTATTTTTAGCATGATGTCTGTCGGTCTGACTGTCTGTCTGTCCGTCCGTCTGTCTGTCCGTCTGTCTGTCTGTCTGTCTGTGTACACGTGCAGAGCAAATTCGGCTAAAAAGATTTTAATGAAACTTCATATTTAAGCTTCTGCCATCAATGGCACGAGTTGATCAACTTTTGGTAAAAATCGGTTGACTAAAAATGGAAGTTTACTCGTGTCGATTTTTGTGAATATTTCACAACAGAAAAATATTTCGAAAAAAATTATTGAACAAAAGTTGCTATAAAAGCAATAACTAATAACTTTTATTTGAGACGTTTTTTGATAAAACGAAAAATTTCGAATAATTTCTGTAAAATTTTTCGAAATTTTTTCATAACTCAATTTTTTCATACTTATATGTAACGTTTCCATGGTCATGATAAATAATATCTCTATTAGAAAATATTAGGCCAAGTTATTTCTACTCTGCTGCTAGAATGTATTTTATATAAGTACTTTACGATGGTGGTCGGTCCTGTGGTGGCCACAGCTGATTTTTTAGAATATTTTGGCCATTTATTGTAAATGTGATATATAAAGAACAATATATAAATACATATTTTTAAATAAACATTGTCTTTTATTTTTACATATGTATTTATTTCAATTACGATTACAACACATTACAAACAATACTTTAAGCATTAACATTTATATAAAAATGATAGAAAATAAGAAGACAGACGCAATTATTGACTGAATAATAAAGATGTGTGACTGAATATTGCTGATAAGATTAATTCATATTGTTTAAGGAATGTAAAATAAAGCAACATATGGCTGTCTTCTTATTTTCAATCACTTTTGTATTATATAATGTCATTTTTTTAACTTCTCTTCTATCTATATTATCCTCTTTTTCTGTGGTAAAATTTATTGAACGCCGTTTAATTGTCATTTTAACAGTAACACAAAAAAATACACGTAACGTCATTGAATGTAAAGTCAAACTATTTAATGTCAAAATATTTAATGTCAAAATATTCAATGTCAAAATTTCATCTCACTTTAGCTATTCAAATTTACCTATAACTCTATCCCTCTTGTACCGTGTTACTATCTTCATAAGAAATACCAGCACAAAAGAAAATATAATGTTGCTAATAAACTATTAGAAGGATTTTGTAACTTGGAAATCACCAATAAATTTATTAGCTTCATAAATATATTATGTGTCTAATAACTATTAGGGAGTTTATTAGGAACTGGAACTCTCGACCCTAAGAAAGATTTTTTTTTTTGGAACAAACTGCCTTATTGCTTTTCAAAATATTCTTCTTTAAGATTTATGCACTTTTGCATGCGTTCAACCAATTCTTGAAACATTTTTTCCACTCTGAAATTGGTATCTCAAAAACATGGTTTTCTTAGTCTTCAACAGCTTCTTGAGGTGATGAAAATCGCTGCCGACGCATTTTTTGTTTGACATTGGGGAACAAAAAAAAAGTTGTTAGGGGATAAATCAGGTGAATACGGGCAATGAGACATTAATTCGATATTTTTAGGTCAGGATTACGACATCTAGACATTGTGACGGTCAGCTGTCTGATTAAAAAACTATTTGTCAGCGCCTAATTACGAAATGCATACACATTTTCGTAATGAGGAAATATTTGTCATGACGAATTAATATTGGAACTGGGGTAAACCTTCGGTACAAAATAGAGAGATGTCGAGAGTATTAAAGCAGAGGAACGTAGCCAACTCCTCTACACGTACTAGTCCACACGGTGACGACCAAGATACCGACGCCAAATACTTGTACCGCTGGTGAAGCCAAGCAAGCAGTCACCATGTGAGTAGAAGAAGACTTCTCCAGGCTCCTCGACTCCCGGATGGGTAACCTCCGCCTCGGAGATAGGTCCAATCCGATCCTGGCCAACACGGGGTGGACCGAAGACTTCCTCAACTCCATGGATAAATTCAAACCATATATTGTAAATGTGATATACATATTTATTAAATTGTATTGTTGAAACCAGGAGTTGTCTTTCAATGAAACCACCCACGTGACAAGTGGTAGAGGCGCCGTTTTGCTTGGACCTCGAGGAGCCAGGATAAGTCGTGGAGGTGTCGCGCTGCGTCGTCTACCAGGAACCAAGGCTAGCCATAGGGATTAGAATAAGGAAGATATGGCGATCAAGCATGTCCGCAGCGAGAAGAACTGCGGGTTGTCCAGAACATCACGCATTCGCGCTACTCAAGATCAAGTAACGGCCATCCAAAGTGTTATGTGGCCGTGTAGGACATTTTGGGAAGCCATGTCCTAGCATAAGACGCGCTGGCCACTCAAATAACGGACATGCTAGAGGTCAGGCGTCTTTGTATGATCCGGGAAACGGAGGACAGCGGCGGTAGACGAGAGCCCTGCCATCGTGAACGTACTGGACAAGGAGCTTTCCACAACACAGTACTCGGTGCTGACGGTAGGCGGACAACTAGAACAAAAAGAGGTAATTTTTGTCGTAGATACTGGAACAACTGACAAAGTGCTATAGAGAAGATTTGTCAATTGACCGCTCAGTAAGGCACGTACAGAGGCTCTTAAAGCGGCAGGAGGACATCTCATACCGGTATTAGGAAAAAAATGGGAGCGAATAACATTTAATAATACCATAAATTATAATGTAAAATTTCTAGTCGTCCAGAAACTCCCAGTTCATTTGACCCAGTATCGTATCTAATAGTTATTATTTTTTTTTTCTTTTATTTTCTATCAACCATCCGGCTGATGGAACATACTGACATTGCACATGGGAAGAGGAAACTAAAATCAGGCACAGGCCAACGTTGTTCTAACAAAACTGAACATGAACTATCACTGTATTTGAAAAATCCAGTTTCACCTCTGAAATCCAATCCGCTACTGGTTTGGGACGATATGAAGATAGTCTTCCATAACTTATTGTAAAAAATTGCTCCGAAATTCTTGTCCGTAATAGCGACGTCAGTTCCTTCAGAGCGCTTATTTTCGAAAGCAAGAGCCACTGTATGCAGGGACAGAAATAGGCTTCTGGGCAAAAGGCTTACTAAACTGATTTTTCTCGGCTGCTCAATGAAAAAGAGTGGAGTGTTTAATTATATTTTAAACAATCACTCTATGATTACCATTTTTTAATACCAACCTGACATACAGTTTCAAAGGTGCAAATTACTGAAATCAAAATTTCCTCTTAGTTTGTTTTTACAAAAGTGAACAGCTTATATAGGTTTTTCCAAACATTTAGACGCTAGATTTTGATATCTAGTAATTTTTATCTATTAATTCGGACTTTTTGTCATTTTGTTTAAGTTTTGTAAATCATACTCACATTGCAAATTCTAGATTAAATTGATTGTCATTATAAAATGTCCTTTGCATTTTAATTTTTTGTGATTCTTAATAAAAATTTCCCATTTATTTATTTTTTCTGGTTCTCAAAATATGTAAAAAAAGTATTAAAATTTTTAATAAATGTCTTTCGTTTCCATGATTTCACTCACAGAACAGTTTCACTGTTGGAATTTTAAATTTTCACATACCAACCTGAAAAATTAAATAACCCAAGCAAGTTTCGTTTTCCTGACTCGACAACCTAAAAGAACGAAATTTCGATTTAGTTCCGCCTAAACGTTTGGAATAGCCTTTATACTTTAATCTATTTATTATTGTAAAGCAATTAAATTGTTATTATAAGAATAAAATGTTTTTTACGTTTTATAGAAAATCTTTTAATTTTTTCTTACGATACTTGAAAATATAGATATTTTGTTTCAATACGATACCGGTATCGATTCTTTTTATTCGATATTATCGATACCTAAATATCTTTACTTTCTCAGTATCGCATATCCCTAGCTGTGTGGGAGCTTGCATTGTTATGTTGAAGAATGATGCAACGTTTTTGGTTATTTTTACTGATTTTGTCGATGACTTCTGGCAAACAAATTGTTGTATACTATTCAGTATTAACTATTCTCCGATCCTCTAAAGCAGTGTTTCCCAACCTTTTTGACTTGTGGAGCCCTTTTCAGAATCAATTTCTATGGCGGAGACCCTTAGGCCTACCCTATGACTTATGTTACGGGGAAGGAGTAGATTTTTCACTATAAATTTCACCATAAATTTATTTTTCTCTTTTACAGCTCACTTATTGATATATAGACAGATTTTATATAAAATAAAGCAAATAATCAAAATACACGCAGATTATTCAAACAACAATGTGTCTCGCCGATCACATTCCAGCTAGTCATAGAGTCATAAACCGGCTAGAGTCAGAAAACACTCGGACATACATTCAACTTTGCAAATTTTCGTTCAGAATGTAATTTCCAGTTTTCTTATTTTGATTCTGTTTTTTATTTCTAATTCTTTTGTTTTTGTGCAATTTTTATTTATTTTATTTCCAGGAACAGCCACGGAGCCCCTGGGAAGTGCACGCGGAGCACTTAGGGCTCCGCGGAGCACAGGTTGGGAACCGATGCTCTAAAGCAGGGGTTCTTCAACTTATGTAGTCCGAGGACCCCCTCTTGAACAACTTTTTTTTTTTGCGGACCCCATCCCTACCCTAGGCATTTTACGTCGTTCTTGAGACTTAATTTCTGGTTCAGTAATCTCATAGGCACTACGTTATAATAAATATTGGTAAAAATTTATCGCTGGTTATTTTAATAAATGGTCTTGTGCATTTATAGAGGAACATTTTTATTAACCGCTTAATGCGCTGCTCCGTGACATATACGGGCAACGTTTACTTGCAGAATTGTGCAGCTCCGTGAACGTCACGGTCACCGTAATTTTATATATATTAAAAATTTAAAGCTCCGTATCGGTCACGGTTAATACTGAAATATTATTATCCAAATATTTCAAGTCCGTACCTGTCACGTAGGATGGTAGACTCAACCTTGAACAGACGTTTATGACTCAACTGACCAGTCTAAACGTTATTCTTTTCATGTGTGGATGTATTAGTTAGTTATATGCAGTGATATTTGAAAATTTAAGTTTCACGTTATTTACTTTTTATTGTAATAAGTTTTTACGCTCTAAAGAAAAAATACAAATAAAAGTTGGATATTTTGTCACGGGTAAGTTTTTTTTATTTTATTTATTTAGAAATTTATTTATAAAAATGTTTATAGCCAATATGTCTGACCTGGAAGATTCTGAATTTGAGTATGCCATTTTATCTGAGAGCGGAAGTGACGATAGCGATGTAGAATCGGATTCAGAAGAAAGTGAGGATGATGCCCAAACACATACCTGGCAACAAATAAGTACAGATATCTTGAATTCAGCACCACCACGATTCCAGTTTATTGGTGTCCCAGGTTGCACATTCGATGCAAATAATTTTGCAGTCTTAGATTATTTCCAATTATTTTTTGATAATGACTTGATAAAGTTATTAGTCACCGAATCTAATCGCTATGCAGAACAACAACCAAGAAGATCATCTGATGTTTTATCGCCAATAAAAACAGAAGAAATGCAAATTTTTTTATGTATAAATATTATTCAAGCAATAATTAGAAAGCCAGAAGAAAGAATGTACTGGACCACTAAAGAAATTTTTGCTACTCCAATATTTCCTAAACTAATGACCTCACGTCGATTTTTATACATAAAAAAAAATTTACATTTTGCTGATAATCAAACATATGACTGTCATACTCATCCGAATCCTAAACTGAACAAAATTTGGCCTGTTTATGAAGCTCTGAATACAAAATTTAGTACATTATATATACCTGAACGAGACATAAGTGTAGATGAAAGTTTACTATTGTACAAAGGACGATTGGGTTGGGTCCAGTACATTCCTCTAAAACGATCTCGTTTTGGGATAAAAATGTACATGCTCTGCGAATCTAAAACAGGCTATTTGTATTCCTTCATTATTTATACTGGAAAAGGAACTATAATATCCCAAAAATATGAAGACATGCCTATGACTTCTCAGGTCGTATTATCGCTAGCGGATTCTCTACTAGATATGGGATATTGTATAACTACTGACAATTATTACACGTCCCCACAACTAGCAGATTTCCTTGTATCTAAAAAGACAGATATATATGGTACTTTGCGGGCGAACAGAAAAGATTTACCACGGGAATTTGTGACTAAGAAAATTAAAAAGGGAGAATGCGTAGCATTCCAAAGAAAAAAAGTTATGGCAATGAAGTGGCATGACAAGAAAGAAATTTGCCTCTTGTCGACAGTTCACAATCCCGAAATAGTGCCAACTGCGAAGAAAGATAAAGAAGGAAATCCCGTAATGAAACCTAAATTAGTTATGGACTATAATAATACCATGGGAGGTGTCGATAAATTAGATCAACATTTACACGACTACCAAGTACCTAAAAAACGGGGGAAAAAATATTATAAAAAAATATTCATGCATTTACTCGATTTCGTTATTTTCAATTCATTTGTTCTGTACAAAAAGAACGGAGGAGCGATGGACAATTTGGAATTCAGAACAAAATTAATTGAAGAAATGATCGAAAAATATCACACCAGTGCAAATATGAAAAAGGCAGGACGACAAATACTTGTGGGACCCTTACGTCTAACGGAACGACATTTCCCAGATTTTATTCCTCCGACTGAAAAAAAGGCTGTGCCTTATAGAAATTGTGCAGTATGTTGTTCAAAAAAAGACAGTACGGGTAAAAAATTTAGAAAAGAAACAAGATATTGGTGCAGTGATTGTAATGTGGGACTCTGCGTAGTACCTTGTTTTAAAATTTTTCATACACAATTAAAATATTAAGAAAATATTATTTTTATTCTATTTTTATATTATTTTTATTTTTATATGAGTTAAAATAAGCATAAATATTAATTATTTGCAAAAAAAATAAATGCTTTTTTTTGTACCTAAATTAATAAAACAAATGCGCATTAAGGGGTTAATAAATATATTAGAATAAAAAACATAAAATTAAAAAAATAGTAGTAAAAAGAATAAAAAAAGTTACAAATTATAATACGTTAAACTCATACAAACATTTATTGGTCAAATATTTGTCAAAATAGATCTTATTATAATATTTTTTCTGTAAATAATTTGTAGTTGAATAAAAATAATAAAATATTTACTTATTATTGTTTAGTTATGTCAATAACTAGTTAGATAACAACAAATACAAAAAGTCTTGACCATGTAGCATTTTTATTAAACGAGTTATTTGAATAAAAGCGAAAAGTTGGGGGATGTAAAGTTAATGTCAAAATCAGTGGCGGATCTAGCTTTTTGGAGACCCAGGGCTTAAAAATATTAAGAGTCCCTATACATGTTTCAATCAAAAAATTAAGAATAAAATCAAAGAATAATTTTAACTAATGTTTTAATTATTGATCGTTCCTTGAGGTGATAAGTGATAAAAATTAATCACGTTTTAATGTTGGATATTATTATTTATTAGCTGGTGCTTCACTTATGTTGATTTTTAATAAATATTAGTAAATTTGTGTTTTTAATTTTTTTGTGCTGTTTTTTTTTTTAAGTAATATTTTTGTTTTGATCTTTTCTCTTATAAGCTAAAAATTGTTTCGTGGACCCCCGGTAATGGCTACGCGGACCCCCAGGGGTCCTCGGACCACAGTTTAAGAACCACTGCTCTAAAGGAATAGTTGCGACATGTCCAGTACAACCGAAGAAACATGCGATCATCTTTTTGGAAGTGCTTCGTGAAATAACAACTTTTGTGGGTTTCGGTTCATCTTGGAAGACCCAAACAGTGGATTTTGTTTGGTTTCCGGTTCAAATCCGGAATAAATCCAAGTTTCATCATCTGTAACGATGTTGTATACGGATTTTGCAGTACCTAGGTAGAATTTTTTTAGCATTCCCTTACACCAATCAACATGAGAATTTTTTTGAGCTTCGGTCAAATTATGCGGCATCATCAGGAACAGTGGCGCAGACAGGGACCCCCCCCCTAAGAAGGAAGGAAATAAAAATAAAATCACACAAACACACTAGAAAATTTTGAAAATAGAGATGAGGACTTTTTTTTTAGGTCGTTACTTTTATTATTTTAGAAGTGAGGACCTTTTTAGGGTTTTGTAGGTATGACCAAAAAACCCTTATACCGTCATTTTGTCGTCTGTCTGTCTGTCTGTCTGTTCGGTAAAAATTGTAGCCAAACGGCTAAACCTAGAGAGTTGAAATTTTGCATGCTTATGAAAAATACTAAAACATCTAAAAAACATATCCCCCTAAAAATATAAACAAATATGAGCTCATCGAAAAAAAATATATTTTTTTAAAATTCTGAGTAGGGATTAACGATCAAAATTTTATTTTTTCAAAATAAATTATTTTGACGCGATTTTTACCAAAATTGTGCAAAAAAACTTTTGTCCCACACCCTGCAGCCCAGATGGTTTAAACTAAAAATTTGAAAAAATTCGACTAATGTACATTGGTGTGAACCGGAAGAGTACAACAGGAATTTTTGATCAGATTATGTTTTCGGAAAATAATGCATTTTTTGTGTTTTTAAGCAAAATATGTTAAATATTTAATTCGCTATGTAACCCAGTAGATAAGCCAGTGCTCATAGCGATGTGCGTTTAGTCATTGGTTTCCTAATTTGCTAAACAGGTAACTTGCGAACTTAGAGTTCGAATCCTGTCAGTTTTAAATTTTTTGTTTTTTTTTGCAGTTTTCTTTTATTTAAATTGTTTTGTCAAAATTATAGTTATATTTTGGTAAATGTTGCATTTAATTTTTAAAATCGTAAATTTAATAACCAGTGGGAAGCGTTGAAATTATAATTTAATGCTATGTTTGATGTATACGAAATCAGAGGGCGGGGCTAATGATTTAAGCAACCAATAGAAGCCATAAGCGCAATTTCCAAAATCTTAATGAACCTTGCTATGTAAAAAAAAATACTGCACATATTTAGAAACTTAAATAATGGTATTATGCATTCGAATTAAAATTCATAAAAAAATATTTTGACATAAAATTTGTTTTGGCATCCCAAATAATCATCATTCAGTTACTAAATACCTGCAAAACCCTGAAATGTGTGAAAATTCACACTTCACATAATTTTTTTTTTTTTAGGTCAACACTTTATATTTTCATAATTTAAATAATTTTGTCTTCCGGGCCCCCCTAACAAAAATTCCTGGGTGCGCCACTGTGTCTCTGATCCTGTAATAAACATTTAAAAAGAATCGAAATTCAGAATTTTTAGAGGCAGAGGAGAACGTGCACCACCACGGCCGAGCTCGTCGTGACTTTCCCTGTTGCTTCACTTTCTATAATAACGATCAGGGCCGCAGCAACGTCAAGAGGTATATAAACCCAAAATTTTGTCAAGAATAAACATTATAAAACTATTTTCTTGTTTGTAGAATCATAAACATTATTCTAATTTAGAAAACATATCTAGATTTATCAATTTTTGTTATATGATATAACAAAAAATGATAAATCTTTAGATAGATCTTTAATCACAGTAGCAGACTCTGCTACTATTAGGGATGGGAAAAAAACATCGATGTCTCTCCTGAAAACATCGATGTTTTTACCATCGATGTTCAGGTGGCGATAGTATCGATAAAACATCGATGTCTGCTACCGATGTCGATGTTTTGAACTTTGAAATTCAGAAACTACCGCTAGAGGCGCTGGAATCTTAAAATTTTTATTTTTATTAAAATTAGTGCACAAAATATAAGCGCCATCTATTGTAATATAACAATACTAATAGTATTAGTTCTTATTCTTCTTAGCAGTTAGCAGAATAAGAAAAAAATAAGAAGAAACTTCTAATTTTTGCAAATAATGACAACGACGAACGAAACCAACCAGTGTTGCCAATTTAGCGGTTTTGCCGCCAGATCTGGCGGATTTCAAATTGTTTTAGCGGTTGAAAATTGCATTTAGCGACTAGCGGAAATTCTAGCTTAATAAATATTTTTTTGACGGATAATCTGACGATTTGTGACAAACACATATAAAACACTATATGCATAAATAAAATGTGTTACCAATACACTGCAGTTCGTAATAATATTGTTTGAATTTACTTTTCTTAACTAAAAAGTTTCTAAAAAAAATACATATTTTTTTTCTTTTATGAAATCAATTTTGTGTTAATTATAGTTTATTAATATAAAAAATAATTAAAAAAAATTAAATTTGGTCATTTGGCGCCTCTATAAATCCGGCGCCTGGTGCGACCACCCTTGTTGCGGCACTGATCAAATAAGTCGACATTTAATTTCAAAAATAAAAAACAATAGTACTTATGTTTGTGATGACGATGATGAATTGTTTGATAATTTAATGTATTATCTGCCTCATTTTGTAATACGTAACTAACAGGGAAAGTTCATTTTTTATGTTGTATATTGACAATATATTTATAATATTATCATAGTACTAGTGCACCTGTTGCCAACTGTGTTGGCAAACAAATCATTACCTTAATGTGGAACTTGCTCGACACCTCAGACTTCTTTCTCTAGCCATACGCCTAACTTCATCCAATTCAAATTGAATCAACTCTTCGCCCATTATTAAAAACTGGACAAATAATGAGCATTATTCCGAAGTATTAATTCATTAACTTTTTAAGATGGGAAAACGATTCATTTTCACTCAGTGCATTATATTTGTAATGTTAAAACTAAAAATGATTTGGGACGTTAAATTTAAAATATATTTATTAAAATTAATTTTCCATTTTCTTATATAATATAAAAATACGCACACAGAAAAAACGCACACGGATTAATACGCACACGGAAAAAAGCACACGAAAAAAAGCACACATGAAAAAATACACACACGGCAAAAAGGGCACACGGAAAAAAGCGTACTTACACTATATCTCAAATCAGGGGGTAGATTTACAATATCCCACTGAACACTGCGCATGCCTCACACACACGTCATTTGTTCAATATACAGAGATTCTAAACAGGTGAGACTGTGCAGAACTTTTAAAACACAATTTATTTTTAGGTGGTTTATAAAAAAAAATAAATAAACAGTTATCAACCATAACCTAAGATAGTGCTTTTAAGGTGAATCACTGTCCCTGGCCCTGCACAGAACAGTTAAAATACAATTTATTTTTAGGTGGTTTATAAAAAAATAAATAAACAGTTATCAACCATAACCTAAGATAGTGCTTTTAAGGTGAATCACTGTCCCTAGCCCTGCACAGAACAGTTAAAATACAATTTATTTTTAGGTGGTTTATAAAAAAAATAAATAAACAGTTATCAACCATAACCTAAGATAGTGCTTTTAAGGTGAATCACTGTCCCTAGCCCTGCACAGAACAGTTAAAATACAATTTATTTTTAGGTGGTTTATAAAAAAATAAATAAACAGTTATCAACCATAACCTAAGATAGTGCTTTTAATGTGAATCACTGTCCCTAGCCCTGCACAGAACAGTTAAAATACAATTTATTTTTAGGTGGTTTATAAAAAAATAAATAAACAGTTATCAACCATAACCTAAGATAGTGCTTTTAATGTGAATCACTGTCCCTAGCCCTGCACAGAACAGTTAAAATACAATTTATTTTTAGGTGGTTTATAAAAAAAAATAAACAGTTATCAACCATAACCTAAGATAGTGCTTTTAAGGTGAATCACTATCCCTAGCCCTGCACAGAACAGTTAAAATACAATTTATTTTTAGGTGGTTTATAAAAAAAAAAAAAAAAACAGTTATCAACCATAACCTAAGATAGTGCTTTTAAGATGAATCACTGTCCCTAGCCCTGCACAGAACAGTTAAAATACAATTTATTTTTAGGTGGTTTATAAAAAAAAAAATAAACAGTTATCAACCATAACCTAAGATAGTGCTTTTAAGGTAGGGTGACCATCCGTCCCGGTGTCCCGAAAACTGTTCTCGGGACGCCCGATTGTCCCGGTTTTTAAATCTCTATCTGAGAGGTGAGGACCTTTTTTTTTTTGCTCTTCACTTTGAATTTGGGAGGTGAGGACCTTTTTTTTTGCTCTTCACTTGGATCTGGGAGGAAACAAAGACCTTCTTTTTTTTTCCTGTGTCCCGGTTTCCCTTCACTGAAATCTGGTCACCCTATTTTAAGGTGAATCTAACCTAAACTAAAAGGTAAATGATATTCTAATGTGATAAATAAACAGAAACCATTGTTTTAGAGCCACTGATAATTCTTGAATTATTTAGTGTAGTCGTTATGTGCTGTCATCTGTATAGAGTTTGCAGTGGGATATTGTAAATCTTGTCCTATAAATCGTAGAAATAAAAAAATATTAAAGCATTGAAAAAATAATAATAAAGAAAAAAAAGTCACATTTTTCTTACTTTCATCAAAACCAAATATTTTTTAAAATAATTATTTTTCTGCTATTAATAATTTTAATCAAAAATGTCGAATATCACGGAAGGATAACGTTTTTCTGTGTTTTGTTTCGGAAAAAAACCGATCCGTGTATTTCACAACTAAATTAATAATTGTGAAGTGATTTTTTATTGAAAAACACAACTGTCATTTTTACTAATTTAATGTCAACACTCAAAACAAAAATTCACAACACACTACGGTCCAATACATAAACAATAATTTCTTACAATTCTATCAATTATTATAAAAAGTGTTCGTAGAATATTCACTATTATTGCATCTTATAATAATCATAAAAAGTGTTCGTAGAAAATTCACTATTATTGCATCAACAATATATTTTAAACAATTTTGACATAAATAATTAACATATGCGCGCCTCTATCGGGGAATGAAGAAACGACCGGTCGAACATACCATAGACGAACATACGAACATACAAACAGGCGTATTATATTATAGGATTGGTTCACACAGATACGCCAAAGTCTGTTTACACCACAACAGTCACCAAAGTAACCAGATCTAGTTTCGTATTACAAATTGAGACGGATTATACCAAAATTTTGTAAATGCTTCACTACTTTCATTCATAAATTAGACTGCTATATAATTAATTTCTTAAGACCGTGTAACTAAATATTATAGGTTTTTTTTTTTCTGACATTGACACTGAAAACTTGTAAGCTATCTGAGCTATATATTTTTAATTATATTTTTACCTATAGTCTATTTGTTTGGTTTAAACGGAATTAGATTTTGAAATCTAGGAACATTTAACGATTGAATGGATACTTTAGACAGACCATTTTGTTTAACAAAAGCCCCATTCAATCATTAAAAAGTGAGCTCGTGATAATTTAAGATGGGTCATTCCATATCAAGTGGTCTGGTGGTCCCTGCTCGACCATCACGGATTTCGATGATATTTTGTATGGACATTCACACATATCCCCAACGAACATTGGTAAAGTTTTACGTTTATCCATGCAATACTTGCTGAGATTTAGTAATTTGTTTGACCCCATACCGCAGCCTTCTATGGTATGACTCCGAGATTTCGGCAACTTTGAGACACAGTATATCTGGCAATATTTTGTTGAGAGAAACAAAACTTTCGCATCTTGAACAACTTTTTGCGCTCTATTAAACAAAATAATAAACAAATCTTCATGAGTGTTCTCCGTGAAGAAAATTTGAAGCAAACTTGGCAAAAAAAAAATTGCAACTCGAAAAAATTTTAAAGTTTGGCTTTTTATACCTCTGAAAGTAAAGGTACGATAAACGTGAAATTTTGCACATAATAACTTATCAATACAAGGTTAACGAATATAAAATTTCACCCTCCTAATATTTTTCATTAGTTCAGGAATTGAGTGTAAAGTTGATCTTACTTTTTTAGGGGGTTTAAAACATGCTCTTTCTAATGAAAATAATTTAAAACGGTTTCCAGAAGGTATATTTTTGTAAAAGTGGGCTAAATATACCCTGTTTTTAGCATTTTCATAAAAATCATCAACTTTACACTCAATTCCTGAACTAAAGAAAAATATTAGGAGTGTGAAATTTTATATTCGTTAACCTTGTATTGATAAGTTATTATGTGCAAAATTTCACGTTTATCGTACCTTTACTTTCAGAGGTATAAACAGCCAAACTTTAAAATTTTTTCGAGTTGCAAATTTCTTTTGCCAAGTTTGCTTCAAATTTTCTTCACGGAGAACACTCATGAAGATTTGTTTATTATTTTGTTTAATAGAGCGCAAAAAGTTGTATAAGTTGGCAAAGTTTTGTTTCTCTCAACGAAATATTGCCAGAGATACTGTGTCTCAAATTTGCTGAAATCTCGGAGTCATACCATAGAAGGCTGCGGTATGGGGTCAAACAAATTACTAAATCTCAGCAAGTATTGAATGGATGAACGTAAAACTTTACCAATGTTCGTTGGGGACATGTGTGAATGTCTATACAAAATTTCATCGAAATCCGTGATGGTCGAGCAGGGCACTTCTCTGAAATCAGACCACTTGACATGGAATGACCCAGATGAGATAAATTTCGCTTAGTTCCACTTAAACTTAATTTGCGATAGACTATATAAATGTTTATAAAAGCCCGATTTACAATGTTAAAAACAATTAATCAAAATTTTCAATCTATCATTAAAAGTCACTAGATTTCAAATTCTAGTTCCGCACGGTCTTTAGTGATTAATTATAATATATTTTTGTATTCAATAAAAATGTATTCAAAAAGAATTTGCTTTTTTATCTCCCTCTTTGACCATAGAAAATTTTAAAAATATAGCGGATTTCTAGCGGACACTCGCTCTTTAACCTAGAAATTTTTAAAATCTAGCAGATTTCTAGCGGATTACAGGTGCCCATCTAGCGGAATGGTACATCCAGTAGTTAGCAACACTGAAACCAACACTTGTTGCTCTTTGAGTTTTGTTGTCGAGCCATTTTTTGTATAAGTGAACGAGGTAAATAAAGTGAAATTTAATAGAAATAATCTATTGTTACTTGCTAAAAATGCCGCCAAAAAGTATATATTGGCAGTATTTCAGTAAGAACGCCGACGGAACGGCAACGTGCCGTCATTTAAATGTCATTTAAAAAAATATCGTTTGTCATATTTCATTTTGAATAGTGACATCTTAAATATTTTATAAATATAATACTAACCTAAAATAATACAAATTGTAAAGCCCTTTTTACAATATAACCAAGTTTATAAAAGTCAGTAATACACTATAAAAATCACCAAAATAACCAGATTTAGTTTGTCCTTACAAAAGTGAACGGCTTATATAAGCTGTTCCAAACGGTTATAAGCAGCGGCGGGACATTTGAATGTGTCTGTTACACAATCTATTTAAAAATTTAATAAATTTTTGTGTATTATATGTTACTTTTTTTCGTATTATATGTTACTTTTTTTCGTATTTTATCTTTATATTATTAAATAAAACTTATATAATATAAAAAAATAGTTTTTTTTTAATATTTAATAAAACATCGATGTTTCCGATAAATCGATGTTATCCCTTCGATGTTTTTTCAACATCGATGTTTCAGCGCCGATGTTAACATCGATGTTCAACATCGATGTTTTGCCTTCGATTTACAACCCTAGCTACTATGGGTAAAAATGCATAGTGTACATTCTAGAAAAAGGAAACACGAAAACTCTCAAGTATTATCGAGTAGTCCGTATTTTATGCCCGGTTGCACACAAGTCTTAAAACTAGATGTAAGCCAAAACTCGATGCAAAACACAAAATTGTGTATGAATGCAATGCGTTTTAATGAGTTTAATAAGTAAGCTAATACTCGTGTATTAGCTTACATTTAGTTTTAAGACTTTTATGCAACTGGACATTAGTGTAGTAAAGGATAAAGATTTCAAGTAAATGCAGTTAGAGCTAAGACGTGCAGCTAAGCAAGCTAAGAAGAAATAATTTTTAGATGATGACCCTATAGTTATGAATTTTGATTCTGACTATCATAGTCAGGATCAAAATTATCTTATTGTAATGACATATTTAATCGTTCTAATCCCAAATAGACATGGCTTAAATGCTCCTTATGTTCAATGCTCATTGTGAATGCGCTGGTCTCTCTAAAGGGGCTAAGACATTTTTATGACATTTTTCGTATGTTGCCCTATGAAGGACGGTGGTCAGAATTTAATTTTAGCTGATTCTGAACGGACTTTTCTTGTGAAGAAGACTAGAGAAAACTGATTGAAGTGGTGATATTTTATTCAACTACCTAGGATAAAATGATACATTACTTACTTCTCTACAAATTAATATTATAAGTAGATATACAGATTAATTCTGTAAAAACTTACTGTGTAGTAACGTTACTACAAGATAATATATTATAAAAAGTATAATGACTTCCATTCATGATAGTAACCGACCTTGCTCATAGAGACAGATTTAGTTACTATTATCATAGTAACTGAGTTACAGAATTGGTCGGTTTGTCTAATATATTAGTTTTAAATATATCACTACATTATGCAGATATATTTTGTAATATAAATTTATCAAAAATAAATTAATTCTATAGGAAAATACAAGGATGAGAGCTTTTTTTAGAGAGACAGGTTCCCTATAAATCCGAATTCAATTATTTTCTGAATTTCAGAAAAATAAATAAATGAAAATATTTGCAAATATTATTTTCAATACTTACTGCCTTTCCTTTAACTATATTTCAACTCATATAATTGTTGATAATCATTTTTATTCATTATTTGAGTACTAAGAGGTTCCATTAATTTTTTTAAACAAAATGTAAATAATTTGCCATAAATCCCAATGTTTTTTTTTTCTACATTTGCTTCATATTCATTAGATTAATAAGAAATATATTGATAAATGGCTTCTTTAACGGATTTTTTTTTAATTTCAGAAACGTATTTCTCACTTTTAACAATGTGTTATTTAAGATATAAGTATTTCATTACTGTAAATGATTTTTTTCTCTTTGATACATTAAAAACAAAAATCTAAAGTAATTCAAACAAAAGGTTGAATTACAACGTCTAATAGTATAATAAAAAACTGAACACTACACGCTACACTCTCCACTGCAGAGTGTAGTGTAGTGTAGTGTAGTGTATATGCGTATTGTCTACATATAGAAGTTGGTTATCAGTTGTTAAATATATATATATATATATATATATATATATATATATATATATATATATATATATATATATATATATATACATATACATATATATATATATACAGTATTGGCCATAAAGATAGCAACTTTTGATAATCCTATTTTATTTTTATTCTATTTAATATTTTTAAAATTAAAAAAATGTAATTCTTACCTTTAACAATCCTCTACATATATTATAGTAAAAAATTAAATTTTAATAGTAAATTCTATTTTTTTTTATAGTATTTATTATTTTTACCTGGACATAAAGATAGCAACTACTCTTAAAAAAATCTTTTTTTTTTATTAATTAAGAAAATGAATTATTATTAACAGATCATTTTTAATATTTTGTATAGTAACCACCAGTATTTATAACTTCCCGACATCTTTTCGCCATTGATTCTAATAATTTCGTGATCATTTCATTATCAATATTAGACCAGGCACCCTGCAAAGCTTTAAACAATTCTTCAATATTTGAATGCGTTTTGTTTCTAATCTTTCTGTTGACAATCTCCCAAAGGTTTTATATTGTATTTAAATCGGGTGACTGGGACGGCCAAGTCATTACGTTAATTTTTGAATCCTCGAACCATTTTTTTACCAACTTCGAAGAATGTTTTATGTCATTATCATGCTGAAAAATATGTTTTAAAGGCATGAACTCATCAGAATAAGGTTCCATAACATTTTGAAGGATAACTATATATTTAAATCGATCCATTATTCCTTCAATGTGGTATAGAGGACCCCCACCATATCCCGAGAAACAGCCCCATACCATCACACCGCCTCCGCCATGTTTAACTGTTGGCAAGGTGTATTTTTGAACAAATCTTTTATTAGCAGGCCTCCTAACGTAACTTACACCATCACTTTTAAACAAATTGAACTTAGATTCATCACTAAAAATAACTTTTTTCCATTGATCTACAGTCCAGTCAATATGATTTTTAGCAAATTCTAATCGGGCCTTCACATTCTTTTTGGATAGAATAATTCGCGACACAGTAGATTTATGCTTTTAAATTTTGTGAAATCACATTTTGCAGCGGTCTTTAAAACCAGAAATTATTAAGTTTCTAATTTCACTTGAAACAGTTTTACTACGACCCATGATTGACAAATATAAACTGGAATATTGCTTGTGCACAACATATTATTTATGGATAAAACCTGCATATAACAAGAAAATTTGAGTAGTTGCAATATTTTTGTCCAAGCAAAAATGAAGAAATAATTTATTATTAATCTGTAAGTCAGATTATTTGACTATTGATTGATGTAACAGACAAAATATGATTAAAGTATAGAACTAAGAGTATTTATTTTCCAATATTTATTATTATTTCCAATAATTATTCAAATTTGAAAAATTGTAAAATGTTAAAAGTTGCAATCTTTATGGTCAATACTGTATATATATATATAGCACGGAGAATTTTTGATCTTCTGTTGAGGCACTATCATAGGAAATTATTTGGGAAAAAGAAGTAAAGCGAAGGATAATGCAATTATTTCATAATTGATCCAATATTTCGTTTATTCTTCATAAACTTTATCAAGGATTTCTATAACAAAAGGAACCGGTCATAAATGCAAACACAAACTGTACAAATTCTTACCGAAATAGTTAAGCACGTCGCCAAGATGTTATAAAAGTAAGTGGAGCTAGACCCATGGTGTCCAAAACAGTAAAAGAGTTGTTAAGAAACACTTGAATACATCAAATATTGAAGAAAACAAGTTAAAGATGTTAAGGCAGATATGACGCCATTTTGGTTACTGAGTCACATGACCCGATACGCAAGGCATTGTGGTAATGCTAGTAACAAGAAGAAAACCTCCTACTTCTAACCCCGGGAAAATATGAATTGTTTGACATCTAGTAGATGTAAACAAGTAAAACTCCTACGAGGAGAAAAGTATAAAGTGTAAAAAAGTACATTTAGAAAGATAATTTAGAGGAAGGTAGCAAAATAAGGATGGAGATAATCCACTAAATGTAAAAATGGAAGAACCGCACCAAAAATTCACCTGACATTTTTAAAAGTTAACAAAAACGAGTAAATGTCATGTAAGCTTTCCGTATCGGTTCTAGCATTTAATACATTATGGAAGTGGTTAATGTAACACATTTCATACAAAAATCTTTTAGAGTCGTTGGGAAATCTATCCAACACCTTAGGATTTTCGAAATCCACAACATGATTAGTGGAAGCTACATGTGTAGCTAAGGTACATTTCTGAGGATTGACCCGGCAATCTGATTTATGTTGTGTGATCCTATTTCTAAGTTTTTGGATTGTACTTCCCACATATACTCGTTCACAAGAACAGTTTAACTGGTAAATAGTGTTTTCAAAATTATTTCGACGTTAAAATTAAAACAATACATTTCAGATACGGAGAGTAGGGAACTCAAAGAACATAACGCGTTGCCACCTAGAGTGTTCGCTAACGTTAAAATTCATAAAGATGAATTGCCGTTAAGGCATATAATAGACGGTTCTGACGGACCTTATAAAAACCTTACCTTTTTCATTACTAACATTCTTAAAAAAACTTATGATATAGACAATCCATATTATGTCAACAACTCCTTTGACCTAGTTAGGGACTTAAAAGGCACTGTTCTACCTGATAACTACAGGCTCATTAGCCTGGATGTAGTTTCTTTATTCCCAAGCATTACATGGGACCTTATTGCCAAAGAAATCCAACTTAGGTGGCCAAAGATTAAAAAAGTTACTAAAATTAGTAAATCTAAATTCATAGAGATCATGGAAACTCTATATCGCTCCTGCTATTTTGTTTACGACAATAAATTTTTCTTGCAAAACAAAGGGCTACCTATGGGTTCAGCCTTGAGTCCAATCTTATCACAATTCGTTATGGATACTCTACTCAAAAAGGTGACTGAAAAACTTGAATTTGAAATCCCTTTCATAAAAAAATATGTAGATGATCTACTTTTAGCAGTCCCTGAAGACAAGGTAGATGCTACTTTAAACGTATTTAATCAATACCATCCTTCTATACAGTTCACTGTAGAAAAAGAAGATGTTTTAAAAAAAAGGGGTTCCGTTTTTAGACACCTATGCATTTAGAGATCCTCAAAACGTACTTAGGTTCGATTGGTACACAAAAAAAACTTTTTCTGGGCGTTACTTAAATTTTCACTCCTTTCATCCTTTAAAGTACAAAATTGCACTGGTAAAAACCATGAAATATAGGGTTATTAAAATTTCAGATGAATCTCTTATCCATAAAAACTTACTTAAACTTGCAAAAATTTTTATAGAGAACTCTTATCCCAAACATTTAATTTACAAACTTTTATTCAACATAAATACAGATGAACCCAGTTCACATAATAGGAATCCTGAAATACAGGGGTCCGGTACCTCTTCTGAAGAACCTATTAAGTATAGGGCATTAACCTACATGGGATATATGTCTAACAGTATCAAAAAAGTACTTAGATTGGATAACCTCATAATAGCGGATAAACCCTTAAAGAAACTCTCAGTTATTAATACCAAATTAAAACAGAAGATTGACCACTTATCGGTTAAAAACACTATTTACCAGTTAAACTGTTCTTGTGAACGAGTATATGTGGGAAGTACAATCCAAAAACTTAGAAATAGGATCACACAACATAAATCAGATTGCCGGGTCAATCCTCAGAAATGTACCTTAGCTACACATGTAGCTTCCACTAATCATGTTGTGGATTTCGAAAATCCTAAGGTGTTGGATAGATTTCCCAACGACTCTAAAAGATTTTTGTATGAAATGTGTTACATTAACCACTTCCATAATGTATTAAATGCTAGAACCGATACGGAAAGCTTACATGACATTTACTCGTTTTTGTTAACTTTTAAAAATGTCAGGTGAATTTTTGGTGCGGTTCTTCCATTTTTACATTTAGTGGATTATCTCCATCCTTATTTTGCTACCTTCCTCTAAATTATCTTTCTAAATGTACTTTTTTACACTTTATACTTTTCTCCTCGTAGGAGTTTTACTTGTTTACATCTACTAGATGTCAAACAATTCATATTTTCCCGGGGTTAGAAGTAGGAGGTTTTCTTCTTGTTACTAGCATTACCACAATGCCTTGCGTATCGGGTCATGTGACTCAGTAACCAAAATGGCGTCATATCTGCCTTAACATCTTTAACTTGTTTTCTTCAATATTTGATGTATTCAAGTGTTTCTTAACAACTCTTTTACTGTTTTGGACACCATGGGTCTAGCTCCACTTACTTTTATAACATCTTGGCGACGTGCTTAACTATTTCGGTAAGAATTTGTACAGTTTGTGTTTGCATTTATGACCGGTTCCTTTTGTTATAGAAATCCTTGATAAAGTTTATGAAGAATAAACGAAATATTGGATCAATTATGAAATAATTGCATTATCCTTCGGTTTACTTCTTTTTCCCAAATAATTTCCTATTATATATATATATATATATATAAAGCCATAAATTAAAAAAATTATTATTTTTGTCAAAAACACAAAAACTGCAATATTTTTCAAAAACGCAATCTGATCAAAAATTACTCTTAGACCGGGAGCTCATGACATTTTTGGTCTCCGATTTCATACAGCATGCCTTTTGGAGGAGAGAATATTTACCCTGTGATAACAAAAAAGGGATGGTACTAAACCCCTGCACGCTTTCCGGTCATAGGGAAAATTGCATTTCCACTTGCACAGAATTTTTGTGTTTTTCTCTGACTTAATATTGCTTGCCCTTTTGTCAAAAGAAAGTTATAACAAATTTAAAGTCTTTTAATTATAGGCATGCTGTATGAAAACGCGGAAAATCATTTTTTTTTTATTACAAGATCACATGACTGTTTGAGCCCTTTGGGACCCTCCAAATCGCATGCATATATTTAAAAGACTTTAAATTTGTTATAACTTTCTTTTGACAAAAGGGCAAGCAATATTAAATCAGAGAAAAGCACAAAAATTTTGTGTTTAAGTGGAAATGAAATTTTTTCTATGACCGGAAAGCGTGCAGGGGTTTAGTACCATCCCTTTTTTGTTGTCACAGGGTAAATATTCTCTCCTCCAAAAGGCATGCTGTATGAAATCGGAGACCAAAAACTGTCATGAGCTCCCGGTCTATCTCGTACGTTTCCGGCTCAGTTCACTGTCCATCACCTATAATTTTTTAGAGTTTTATTTAAACCCCATTAGGTGAAAGGAGGCGGGGCAAGAACTTTTTTAGCACATTTTTGGCTAAAATCGTGTTAAAAGAAACGTATTTAAAAAAACTACTTTTCCTTCCTTAGTCCACGTTTTAAGAGTTTATTTTCATGCCACAAAAATTTTAAAAAATAATTATATTTTTCAACGACACATAAAAATCGATATTTTTCGAAAAACTAATCTGATAAAAATTCCTGTTGTACTATTCCGGTTTCCATCAATGTACATTATCGAGATTTTTTTCACATTTTTAGATCAACCCCCTTGGGAAATAGGTGGGGGACAAAAGCTTTTTTACATATTTTTGGTGAAAATCGCATAAAAAAATAGATTTATCACAAAAAAATTGTTTTGTTTATCCACCCATTAATAGGTTTTATTTGATTCCTCAGTCAAGATTTAAAAAATATATTTATCTTTTCATTAATTACATATTTGTAATTAACAGCGAATTAAATATGTTAAAAATAACAAGCTTTTTTAAATATTTTAATGACAAATAAATAAATAAATGGGAAAATTATATTAAGAATGACACAGAAAATCAAAATATAAAGAAAATGACATTTTAAAATGATTAACCAAAAAATGTTTATTATAAGTCAGTGGCGCACTCAGAGGTGGTGCCCCCACCCCAAAGAAGGAAAGAAATAAAAATAAAAACACACAAACACACTAGAAAATTTAAAAAATAAAGATGAGAACCTTTTGTTTTAGGTCGTCACTTGTATTTTAGAAGTAAGGACCTTTTTTAGATCATCACTTTGTATTTCCGAAGCAAGGAACATTTTTTTTAGATCATCACTTGAAATTTAGAAGTGTGAATCTTATTCATAATTTAAATATTTTTGTCTTCCGCCCCCCACCTCCCCACATAAATTCCTGGGTGCGCCACTGTTGTAAGTATGATTTACAAAGTTTAAACAAAACGGCCAAAAAAACACGATTCGAACGTTGAAAGTAACTAGATTGCAAAATCTAGTTCCGTCTAATCGTTTGGAATAGCCTATATTTATCTGGGGATGTGTTTTTTTGAGCTATCAGGGGCGGGTCAAAGAGTTATATAAGCATGCCAAATTTCAACATTCTATGTTCAGCCGTTTGGCTACAATTTCTACCCTACAGACAGACACAGAGTAACGTTAAAGTGTTTTTTGGTGGTCATACCTACAAAACCCTAAAAAAAACATGGAAAGAAATATTTTACTTGCTCTGACAGTGGCCGACTGTATAGAGCTACGGCTGCGGGAACATGCTGCTGCTGTTGGCGTTGTTGGGTTCTGATTTTAACAGTTGCTACTATTAGGAGTATAGATAGTTTAAGAGGTATCCAACTCAAAAACGTATGAAAAACATATTATATTGGTTTTATTTATGACCTACTGTATTAAACCATTAGAGCCCGTAATTCTGTGGATGTTATTTTCAAGATATTTATATCAAAATCATTCTAAAATATCAGTATACAACTAGTAAAGGCAACTTCATTTTCAAAAAATATACCCCTTACGAAATATTAGCTGGCAACTATAGTTGCCGACGGGCAGATAGATGTAAAAAAATGAAAAACAAACAAGTTTTTAAGCAATACAAAATTTTATTTTACTATGAAACTAACATTATTTTTTACATTTATTTTATGTTTTTAAGAATAAAACGTTTTAAAACAAGTAACTGGATGTAGCGGTGCATCACATTTTCGGCAAATATATATTGTTCTTTTATTACATATACGACAACGACGATATTTTGATTCCCCACGTTCAACAATATGGTCAATACGTAGTTCATTTAGCACAGGAGAAAACTCCATTGATGGCTAATTTCCTAGTTGTACTTTTGGAGTACCAAAAGATTTAAGAATAAAAACAGCACATTGCCGTCTAAACTCTAAAAGTGGTATTTCATTGCCTAAACGGCGGTATAATAACCATCCTTGAACGCAGAATATGCTAACTGCCGAAGAAAAGAATTGCCACCACCATTTTTTAGTTCTTATACTACATCCATAAGTAGATACAAATTGATCCGATATGTCTACACCGCCCATATTAGTATTATATTTAGCAATCGGACCTGGAACTGGGACAGATATGGTCTTCTTTTCTGCCCGAGAGTATCGTGATGATGTTTTCATTGGATTTATAGAATGACAGTTTGTCAAAACGGTGAAAACAATATTAACCTTCCATCGAACAGCCAGTAAATCATCGCATTCAGAGATTTTTTACTCCAGCATTTTTTATCTTCAAGTTTCATTGATGGAGATATTCGATTTTGGCGCAATGTTCCATTCCCGCCCAAACCTGTTAAAATCAGTTCTTGTAGTAAATTTCCCGAAGTAAACAAATTGTCAAAATATAATATTACCCCAGCAGGAAGGATCATAGGCTCAACTAATCCTAGATCAACATCTCCTCCTTGATCCGTGTCAATGCCATATTCTTCAGGTGCGCATACTGTAATTGACTCTGGAATTACTTCATCTTCTTCAGTAACTGCCAGAATTTCATGAAGAAAGTCCTTTCCCTTCTTTGCCTCTATGGCAACTTAAAGAAATAATAATAATCATAAATAACAAAAGTCGTTCATAACATAATTTTCATAAGCACTTATTAAATAAATTAAGTAAGTGCCAGCCGGCAACTTTAGTTGCCACGCACTTTCAAGTCCAATTTTGAACATTTCAAAACCAAAATCTTTAAAAACTTTTCCAAGCAACATTCAAAATGAACGTTTTTCTTTATATTTTGACATATAACAAAATATGTTCATGCATAGAAAATAAAATTATACTTACAATTCTTCCATAATGCACCGGTGGTAAATATTTAACTTGACGCTGCTTTCTTTAAACTAAGACTATTTTGTTTCTATGCATTTCAAGTGGTTTATTTATATTATGGGACATAAATAAAGGTACAGATAATAAGTGATTACACGCGCATTGCCCTATGACTCAAATTATCAGAGTTTTAGGTAATAAAAACGTTGGCAACTTTAGTTGCCGAGGGGCTCTAATGGGTGAATAACACATTTTTTGAAGAAATACGATCCTAAATATATAATTTTTGTAACATAATATTCACAAAGAAAGGTTATACATGCATTTATGACCATGGCGTCAGAGCCGAAGTAAGGAAAACTTGCGCTAGGGGCAAAACTGTGTTTTGGCGCCCTTGACAAAAAAAAGGTGGTCCTCACTTCCCAAAATCCAAGTGATGAGCAAAAAAAAGGTCCTCACCTCCCAAAATCCAAGTGATGAGCAAAAAAAAGGTCCTCACCTTCGCAATGTGGCGCCCCTTAGTCAAGCTTGACGGCGCCCTTTTCCTTAGTGCGCTAGGGGCCGTCGCCCCCTCCACCACACCTTACTGCGGCTCTGAATGGCGTAACTATGGGACCGCTACGCCCATCACGGGGGACAGTGGCGGCTCCTGAGTACGCGTTGCGGAGCTGCAGCTCTTACTTGAAATTAATTTAAAAAAAAAATCGTTTTTTGAACTCAAAATGCATTTAACATAGTAATTGTGGTGTGAAAATAAATATTTACAAGTTTTCTTTAAATAAGTCTACGTCGCGCTGCTTATATCCTAGCGTCAAGCAAAGTGCAAATATAGGCTTGTGAAGGGGTAGCGGTGCGTGGCAGTAGTGATAAACTGGTGGGGATCGGAGATAGAATGCTGTTAGCGTCACAATAACAGTGATTACAGTATTATGAAATTATTGAATGAAATTGAACTGAAATCGCAATACCTATATTATCTCTAAAAACGTATTGTTTAGGTAGGTATTAATAATTAGTATTTTCTAACTTTTTCTTTTAAATTTATATAAGTATCTTAGCTTAACAAATACGTTTCGTATTTTAGATTATAAAACAATAGGTTTAAAAAATTTATACTGCCTTATCATTATTGGAAATTTCATTTAACAGACGAACGTCAGAAGAAAAAATTGATATTAAAAAATTGGGGCGACACACATCAAATTTAAATATTTCGGTAAGTGCAAAAAGCAAAAATTATAATTATAAGAGGCAATTCAACAGTCTTATATGATGAAACGTCGTGGTTAAACACCTAAACCTATCCTTGTATTATAATACTAGCTGAGCACCCGTGCTTCGCTACGGTATATTGACGATCTCGTTAGTGTCATTAGTGTAAAATACTCAGTTTGTTTTTAAACATGTGTTGGGTAACATTTATAAGCAAAAACCTAGTCGATATCTCATTTGTCCTAAGAGATATTGAGGAATCCGTGAAAAAACTTTTTACTCTTTTTCACCACATAGAGGTCGAACTTCAAGAAATCCCTTCGTAGTGGGTTCTTACGAACAAACGAAGGAAATACGAAGGGTTCTATACCCTGAAGGCTGAGTCACCCTTTTTGGGGTTGGTTATAGTAAAATTTTAAAATAAGTTTAAGTTTAACTAAGTATGGGTAACTTTTGTAAGCAAAAACCAAGTCAATATCTCAATAGTCCTAAGAGATATTGAGGAATCCGTGAAATCAAATTTCAGCCCTTTTCACCCCCTTAGAATTTTGAAAAGTTTAATATTAGTGGGTGCTTACATCATGGAAGGAATATATTTCCCGAATTTCATGTCCCTATGTCAAGAGACGATCTATCGAATAAAAAATACCAATGAACCCCGTTAGGGATAAATTTTAAAAAAATGTCAACACGCTTACTAAATATTTTAAAAAGAAAGATAAGTAGGTTTCTATTTAATAGAAACCTATGTAAGGTTTCTATAATTCACCCCGAATATAGATTCATGCCTTTAGGGGTTGATTAGGGCAAAATCCTGAATTTTTTTGCTAACATTTCTATGAGTAACCTTTGAATGCAAAAACCTAGTCGATATCTGATTGGATCTAAGAGTTATTGAGGAATTCCTGAAATCATATTTTACCCCCTTTTTACCCCCTTAGAGGTCTACTTTCGAAAAATCACTTCTTAGTGGAATATATTTTGTGAATTTCATGTATTTATGTCCAAAAAACGTTCTATCGAATAAAAAATACCCATTTACCCCTTTAAGGGTGAAATTTTAAAAAACTGTCAAAATTATTTCGAGGTATTTTAAAAAGACATCTATGTACCAAAAAGGAATGTTATGACTAAACAAACACAGGAAATACGACAGGATGTATAATTCACCCCGAATGTAGATTCACCCCTTTAGGAGTCGATTAGGATAAAATACTGAAATAAGTTTTTGGCATTTGTATAAGTAATCTTTATAAGCAAAAATCAAATCGCTCATAACTTATTGGTCCTAAGAAATATTAAGGAATCCTTGAAATCACATTTCCCCCTTCAGGGATGCAATTTTAAAAAAATTTCAAAACCATTTCGAGATATTAAAAAAAAAAAACAACCATCAGCCAAAAATAATTGTTATGACTCAACAAATACAGAAAATACGACGGGAAGTGTAATTAAGTCCAAATGTAGATTCACCGTTTTAGGTGTTGATTAGGACAAAATCCTGAATAGGTTTTTCGGCCTTTGTATTAGTAATCTTTATAAGCAAAAACCAAATCGATATTTTATTGGTCCTCAGAGATATTAGAAAATCATTGAAATCTCATTTCACCCCTTTAACCCTTTAGGCGGAAATTAAAATAACCGTGAAAACTATTTCGAGATATTTAAAAAAGACACCTATGTGCCAAAAAGGTATGTTATAAGTCAACCAACACAGAAAAAATGACTGCATGTATAATTAACCCCAATTGGAGATTCACTCCTTTCGGGGTTGATTAGGGCAAAATCCTAAAATAGGTTTTTCGGCATTTGAATGAGTAATCTTTGTTAGCAAAAACCAAGTCGATATTTTATTGGTCCTAAGAGATATTAAGAAATCCTTGAGTTCACATTTCACCCATTTTCACCCTTAAGGGGTGCAATTTTAAAACACTGTCAATATTATTTAGGGATATTTTAAAAAGACACTTATGTGCCAAAGAGAAATTTTATAACTCAACAAACACAGGAAATACAACGGGATGTATAATTCACCCCGTTTGTAGATACACCCCTTTAGGGGTTGATTAGGACAAAATCCTGAAATAAGTTTTTCGGCATTTGTATGGGTAATCTTTGTAAGCAAAAACCAAGTCGGTATCTTATTGGTCCTAAGAGATATTAAGAAATCCTTGAATTAACATTTCACCCCTTTTCACCCTTTAGGGATGTAATTTTAAAAAACTGTCAATACCGTTTCGAGATATTTTAAAAAGACACCTACGTGTAAAAAATAAATTTTATAACTCAACAAACACATGAAAACGAAGGGATGTATAATTCACCCCGTTTCTAGATTCATCCCTTTAAGGGTTGATTAGGACAAAATCCTGAAATAAGTTTTTCAGCATTTGTATGGGTAATCATTGTAAGTAACAACCAAGTCGGTATCTTATTGGTCCTAAGAGATATTAGGGAATCCTTGAATTAATATTTCAGCCCATTTCACCCTTTAGGGATGTAATTTTAAAAAACTGTCAATACCATTTCGAGATATTTTAAAAAGACAACTATGTGCAAAAAATAAATTTTATAACTCAACAAACACATGAAATACGACGGGATGTATAATTCACCCCGTTTGTAGATTCACCCCTTTAGGGGTTGATTAGGACAAAATCCTGAAATAAGTTTTTCGGCATTCGTATGGGTAATCTTTGTAAGTAAAAACCAAGTCGGTATCTTATTGGTCCTAAGAGATATTAAGAAATCCTTGAATTAACATTTCACCCCTTTTCACCCTTCAGGGATGTAATTTTAAAAAACTGTCAATACTGTTTCGAGATATTTTAAAAAGACACCTACGTGTAAAAAATAAATTTTATAAGTCAACAAACACATGAAATACGACGGGACGTATAATTCACCCCGTTTGTGGACTTATCCCTTTAAGGGTTGATTAGGACAAAATCCTGAAATAAGTTTTTCAGCATTTGTAAGGGTAATCATTGTAAGTAACAACCAAGTCGGTATCTTATTGGTCCTAAGAGATATTAGGGAATCCTTGAATTAACATTTCAGCCCGTTTCACCCTTTAGGGATGTAATTTTAAAAAACTGTTAATACCATTTCGAGATATTTTAAAATGACAACTATGTGCAAAAAATAAATTTTATAACTCAACAAACACATGAAATACGATGGGATGTATAATTCACCCCGTTTCTAGATTCATCCCTTTAAGGGTTGATTAGGACAAAATCGTGAAATAAGTTTTTCGGCATTTGTATGGGTAATCTTTGTAAGTAAAAACCTAGTCGGTATCTTATTGGTCCTAAGAGATATTAGGGAATCCTTGAATTAACATTTCAGCCCGTTTCACCTTTTAGGGATGTAATTTTAAAATACTGTCAATACCATTTAGAGATATTTTAAAAAGACACCTATGTGCAAAAAATAAATTTTATAACTCAACAAACACATGAAATACGACGGGACGTATAATTCACCCCGTTTGTAGATTCATCCCTTTAAGGGTTGATTAGGACAAAATCCTGAAATAGGTTTTTCAGCATTTGTAAGGGTAATCATTGTAAGTAACAACCAAGTCGGTATCTTATTGGTCCTAAGAGATATTAGGGAATCCTTGAATTAACATTTCAGCCCGTTTCACCTTTTAGGGATGTAATTTTAAAATACTGTCAATACCATTTAGAGATATTTTAAAAAGACACCTATGTGCAAAACAAATTTTATAAGTCAACAAACACATGAAATATGACGGGACGTATAATTCACCCCGTTTGTAGATTCATCCCTTTAAGGGTTGATTAGGACAAAATCCTGAAATAAGTTTTTCTGCATTTGTAAGGGTAATCATTGTAAGTAACAACCAAGTCGGTATCTTATTGGTCCTAAGAGATATTAGGGAATCCTTGAATTAACATATCAGCCCGTTTCACCCTTTAGGGATGTAATTTTAAAAAACTGTCAATACCATTTCGAGATATTTTAAAAAGACACCTATGTGCAAAAAATAAATTTTATAACTCAACAAACACATGAAATACGATGGGATGTATAATTCACCCTGTTTGTAGATTCATCCCTTTAAGGGTTGATTAGAACAAAATCGTGAAATAAGTTTTTCGGCATTTGTATGGGTAATCTTTGTAAGTAAAAACTAAGTCGTTATCTTATTGGTCCTAAGAGATATTAAGGAATCCTTGAATTAACATTTCACCCCTTTTCACCCTTTAGGGACGTAATTTTAAAAAACTGCAACACCATTTCCAGTTATTTTAAAAAGACATTTATGTGCCAAAAATAAATTTTGTAACTCAACAAACACAGAAAATACGTCGGGATATATAATTCACCCCGATTGTAGATTCACCATTTAGGGGTTGATTAGGACAAAATCCTGAAATTAGTTTTTTGGAATTTGTATAGGTAATTTTTGTAAGAAAAAAGCTATCTTATTGGTCCTAAGAGATATTAAAGAATCCTTGAAATCACATATCATCCCTTTTCACCCTTTAGGGTTGAAATTTTAAAAAACTGTCAAAACCATTTCGAGGTATTATAAAAAGACACCTATGTGCCAAAAAGAAACCTTATAACTCAACAAACACAGGAAATACAACGGGATGTAAAATTCACCCCGATTGTAGATTCACCCCTTTAGGGGTTGATTAGTACAAAATCCTGAAATAAGTTTTTCGGCATTTGTATGGGTAATCTTTGTAAGCAAAAACTAAGTCGATATCTCATCGACCCGAAGAGATATTAAAGAATCTGTGAAATCACATTTCACCCCTTTTTCGCCCCTTAGGGGTTGAATTTCGAAAAATCCCTTCTTAGTGGGTGTTTACGTCATGGAGGGAATATGCTCTCCAAATTTCAAGTTTCTAGGCCCAGGGGTACAGGCTGGGCGGTGATGAGTGAGTCAGTCAGTCAGTCAGTCAGTCAGGACACTTGCTTTTATATATATAGATAATAAACATACATCCGTTCGCAACAGTTGTTTAGGTTAGACTGACTGTAAACTAAATGCAACCTCAGGCTTCGGGTTATAACAATTACGCACGAAAATGCACGATGTCCGAAGCTGCACTAAAGCCATCCAACTAAATATTTCTCAAAACTATGTTAATGCCCAAATATAAATAAAAACAAAATTCATGAATATCGTTTCTAATGCGATTTTTTTTATCGTTATACAGACGGCATTTTCTACCTGTAAACCAAATTTCCACACTCATCAAATTTGCATAAAAACTCAGTACCATATGTGGGTTACAATTTCCGAATATTTTCTATTTTATAGATACAGAAAATAGATGTTTTTAAACAAAAATAGAAGAATGAGCAAGTAGCCCACACTGAAAAAATATGGCTATCAATCGCATTTAAATCAATATTCGTAAAAAAAAGATAGAAAAAAAAAATAATTATAATAAAAATAAGTTAAGAAAACTCCGTTAAAAATAATTATCCAGAAAACAGATATTCAGCTTATGTCTCGCTCTACATACACGAACCATAAGTTTTGCTAAATAACAATAACAATTTATTATCAGCTGTAACCAAACACCGGTTTTATTTTCTACAATGTTTACTTCCTGATAAAGGTTATTCTCGGGCCGAACACTTCCGATATTTAGCGAACACTCACGATGTTCATACAGTTAGACAGTCAACTATTGAATGAAAATTCCTATCCGGTCACTGCATATGTGATAGATATACCAATGGTCGAATGTAATTAAAAACAAAATTATTAATTTCTCGTTTCTGATGGGACTTTTTTGAGATTTTCGATTTTTCTAGTTATGATGAAGCCATTTGCTACCTGTATGCAAAATTTCAACTCGGTAGCGTATCTGAAAGTGGGTTAGAATTTCCGGACATAGCCACAAATATCCATTTTTATATATAAAGATGCAGCTCTGAGTCCCAAAGAGTCATAAGCCACCACTGACGGGGGTCCATCTTTTAGGGATCCTTTCAGGGACGGCGCAACAAATATGTGATCGGCAGACGAAACTGATTTTGTCTCCCCTCTCGGTTCTACTTAAAATAATATTTGTAAATTTATATGCAAATTTGGTTTGCTAACTAAATATATTAGTCAGGATGAACGGGACTGGCCGGTGTGCTGTAGAAATACCCTGCACTACCCTACAGGACTGTAAGGCTCTGATTTAGATGACGATAAAGTTCGGGCGAAAAATTCTAATTAATACGCAAGGGACTCAGAGCCGTAGCAATGTTTTTGGTGCCCTTTTAATAGACAGCTGAAAATACAAATGATGAACTAAAATAAAATCAACCGTTTAGACCTCTAAATTTAATACTATTTAGGTTGTCGATTGTGGATAGTTATAACTTATAGCTAGTGATTTGTTTTCAGAGTCGCAGTAAGGGTAGGGGGGCGGAGGGGGCGACGGCCCCTAGCACTAAGGAAAAGGGTGCCATTGCGAAGATGAGGACCTTTTTTTTTGTTTTTGCTCGTCACTTGTATTTTGGGAGGTGAGGACCTTTTTTTTGCTCATCACTTAAATTTTGAGAGGTAAGAACCTTGTTTTTATTTACCAAGGGCGCCAAAACACGGCTCTGCCCCTAGCGCAAGTTTTCTTTACTGCGGCTCTGTTTGTTTTAATGCGACAAACACATTGATTATCTCAGTTTATATTGGTGAAAACGTTCATTTTAGGTGCATTCCGTTTACCAGAACACTTGGCTTACAATTTATAAAGCTGCATTTAGAGCTGTTGTAGACTGTGCATTGTTAGCTGTAACTTATGTTTCTATGCATTCTTTTTAACGTTGCTCATAGCGTTCATAGCGAATTAGAAATTAATACGTTACGAATAGTTCGCCATCTGTGAAATTTGAAACCTACTATTTAGGTTCGTAAAATATTTTATATGTATTATCGTTCTTATAATTCTGTTGTCTTAGATTTTAACTACCTAATTACCTAAATTGATCATATTTACTGTCCGTCTTTGTAATTTTGAGCAAGATTTGTTAATTATGACATTATGTTATGTTATGTAAAGGCATTCGATAACTACGGTGTCACGTATAGAATGCGACAGAGAATGTGTTTATATGTCTGTCTCATTAAAACATCTCACTAGCTATAAGTTCAGAAAATTATGCACAATCCACAACAAACAGCGTATTAAATTTGGAGGTCTGAACGGTTTCACGTCTTACCATATGACAAACTTTCTGATAACAGTGAATAGTCTATAACCTACAGTGAATAATCTACTGATTTAAGAGCTCAGAATGCGGATTTAGACTACAAAAGATTTCCCTTCTCCCTTTACCCTTGCTAAGGCATTTGCCGAACTTGTATACTTAGCTAAGCATTTTTCCTTGTAAAAGGAAAGCTCCTAATGTATGCCTTTACATAGGCTGATCAGACGTATTCTTTTTTAGAGTATTATACTCTTTTCTAAGTAATATCCTCTTTACTCTAGGACAGCGGTTCTTAAACTGGGGTCCGCGTAGCCATTACCGGCGGTCCGCGAAACAATTTTGACCAGTGGCGGATCTACATACGGGCTAATAGGGCTTAAGCTCTGGGCCCCAGATCCGCAAGGGGCCCCCAACCTCTCGGACATATACTTATTATATTCTATACCAAGCACAGCTTATAAGAGAAAAGATCAAAACAAAAATATTACTTTAAAAAACGGCACAAAAAAATTAAAAACACAAATTTACTAATATTTATTAAAAATCAACATAAGTGAAGCACCAGCTAATAAAAAAATAATATCCAACATTAAAACGTTATTAATTTTTATCACTTATCACTTATCAGTAACTAAAACATTAGTTAAAATTATTCTTTGATTTTATTCTTAATTTTTTTATTGAAACATGTGTAGGGACTCTTAATATTTTTAAGCCCTGGGTCCCCAAAAAGCTAGATCCGCCACTGGTTTTGACATTAACTTTACATCCCCGAAATTTTCGCTTTTATTCAAATAACTCATTTAATAGAAATCCTACATGGTCAAGACTTTTTGTATTTGTTGTTACCTAACTAGTTATTGACATAACAATAATTAGTAAAAATTTAATTACATTTATTCAATGCACATTATTTACAGAAAACATATTATAATAAGATTTATTTTGACCAATATTTGACCAAAAAATGTTTGTATGAGTTTAACGTATTATAATTTATAACTTTTTAATTCTTTTTATTACTATTTTTATTCATTTTATGTTTTTTATTCTATATGCTGGTAAAAATGTTCATCTCTATAAATGCGCAAGACCATTTATTAAGATAACCAGCGATACATTTTTATCAATATTTATAATAAGGTAGTGCCTATGGGATTATTGAGCCAGAAATTAAATTTCAAGAACGACGTAAAACGCCTAGAGACGGGATGGGGTCCGAAAAAAAAAATGTCTTTCAAGAGGGGGTCCTTGGACTACATAAGTTTAAGAACCCCTGCTCTAAGGGTTGCCTTTTATAAAAGAACTGTCAATATACCTACTCTTTCATTATTTGTTAAATGGAAACAGAAAATGTTGCAGTCGCTAGTCTGTTTGTTTGTGGCTGTAGCATATAACCATAACCGAATTGAGTAGTGCAGCTATTGTTTCCAATATTCCCAGCTTAAATCTAGAAAAATATGAAGAGGAATCTGTACCTTTAATTGACAGATGGATAACTATTTTGGAAAGTACGAATAGAGCAAATGGAGCAGTGAAACCACTGCTGCTAGAAAAGTTGGCAGCATTTATTTTTACCCTACCTGGAACAAATGCCGAATGCGAACTAATATTCAGCATCTCCGGCCAGGGCCGGCCCGAGGCACGAACAAACCGGGCGCCAGCCCGGGGCGACGCGAAGCACGGAGCGCAAAATTAAGGATATTGAATTTTATTTATATTATGTATATATATTTTTTGCGCTTTTGTGAGTGAAATTGATTTATTGTAATAGGTAAATATGAATCACGTACTTTTTCAACAGTAAACCCTAAAGTTTAGGGATAGTAGGTATAATATAATTTTATATATACCAGGTCTACAAGTATAAAATGCGGATTTGTTTTTTTAAATAAACCACATTAAACTCAAAAGAACAGTAAAAGTTTATTTATTCAAAGTATGCTCCATTAGAAGTTATACATTTTTCCTATCTTTCAGGAAATTTGTGAATACCTCGCCAGTAGAACTCTTCCCCTTTCCCCGCAAACCATTCATCTAGCCATTCCTTCACATTTTCATATGAACAAAAGTGCTGCTCGGCAAGTGCGTGACCCATCGATGCGAACAAGTGGTAATCTGAATGGGCCAAGTCTGGTGAGTAAGCGGCATGGGGTAGCATTTCCCACTTGAGTGCCTCCAATGTGTTGCAAACTGCTTTTGCCTTATGTGATGGAGCGTTATTGTGAAGAAAGATTACCTTGTGCTGTATTCTTACCTTGTGTTGTTCGTATTCTGGTCGTTTTATGAGCAGCGAATGGTTCTATTCGATCAGTTGTTGTTGGTAGCGTTGGGTATTACCTGTTTCACCAGGTTTTAACAATTCATAATAGACCACACCGTTTTGGTCCCACCAAGTACAGAGCATTGTCTTTTTGCCAAAGCGATTCGGTCTTGCAGTTGATGTGGATGGTGAGCCTGGGTTTACCCATGATTTTTTGCGTTTGGGATTTTCAAAATAAATCCATTTTTCATCGCCAGTAATGATACGGTGCAAAAAGACTTTCTTTTGTATCGTGCAAGCAAAATTTCACAAGTGTTTTTGGGTTTTTCCATCTGCCTCTCATTCAATGCATGTGGAACCCATCTGCCGACTTTCTGGATCTTACCCATCTCTCGTAGGCGGTTGGAAACAGCTTGTTGACTAACTGCTCTGCTAGTTGTTTTTGTGATTGACTATCGTCTTCCTGTAGCAATGTTTCCAATTTTGTATCTTCATATTTTTTTGGCGGTTTTCCATGTTCTTTGTCTGTAAGATCAAAGTCCACTTTTGAAACGCCGAAACCATCGTTCACACGTATCTTGCGATGGAGCATATTCACCATAAGCTTCTCGAAGCAGTCGGTATGATTCAGCAGCAGTTTTTTTTCAAATGAAAAAAAAAACAGTAGTACTGTCCGCAAATGCTCTTTATTTGGCACAAAATTTGACATTTTTAACACAGTAAAACAAAACTATATGATCACTTTTCAAATTATAACCTATTCGCATTTGACATTTAATGATAACTTAACAAAACGCCATATGTGTTAAAACTTTGAACTATACTGGTATATATATATATATATATATATATATATATATATATTCAAAAATGGGCTTAAAACCAATATAAATAATATTCTTTTTTAAAAATATACCTGTCATTCATTAAGGGGCACAATTCAAATATTTGTCCGGGGAGCTAGAATTCGTCGGGCCGGCCCTGTCTCCGGCCAATACTGGACCAAAAGAAATCACATCTAAAAATTAGTACCCTGGAAAGAGCAATGAAAGTAAAAGTAAATATCGGGCTTACTTGCGACCAATTTTTGGTAATCATAAAAGAAGACAAGCAATTGTTAGAAAAATCTGGTCAGCCTACTAAAATACATATCTATCCATAATTTTTTTTATTTTATTTTAATGGCCTTTGCTGCTTCGGCAATTAGCCACTATAATTCTTACTTTTTCGAAAATTCCATGCCTGAACGGTATTCGAACCCGAGACCTTAGCAACGCAGAGCAGATGTGTGGGCGTATCTATCCATAATTGAATTTCAGATATCTGTAATTCGTCTTGACATACAGTAGCGGCTGGTGGGTAAAATATTTGGGGGTGGACACTTTTTGATCCATATATTGCAATGGTGTCCAGCCTACGGCCCGCCTATTGTGCCCAACAATAAGTTTCAAACGGCTCACATGAAATTTCTGCCTCTTGTTTTTTTAGAATCACCCTCCCTCCTTCCTCAAAAGGTTTTCGGAATTTCTCCACTCCTCCTGCCCTTAATTGATTTTCAGAATTTCTTCCCCACGTACTCAAATGATTTTCAGAATTTCGCTCACCCGTCCTCTGTGATTTTTAAATATCTGGTCCCCAGTCCAATTCAATCTGGCGTGTGAAACATGTAGACAATAGGTCTGTTCGTTTGTCTTGTTCTAACTTGTCCTTAAAACAAGGTCGTGACGTCATCAGAACATTATTTCACAGGAAATAGATGATGGTACAAACGAACGTACTTTGAACAAGTTATTGCAGTTTAGCTTTTTATTTACTTTTATTAGACTATTTTCTATAAAAATATATTAGTAAATAAAATAGTCAACATTATAAAATCTTTGACTGAACATATGATTCTTCAATCAACGATAAAATACATAATTTATTTAGTTGTTAGTTTTAGTTGATTATAAATGTAATTATTATATTTACCACAAGAAAAAATAAAACATTCATCCTCGATTAAGGCTTCACCTGTTGAAAATTTCACCAAAAATGCTTTTTTCAACATTTTTACTTGCCCGACCTTAATATATAAGGGGCAAGTATTGTAATCGCGAAAATTTTCGATGTCGAGATTTTGACGGATGACCACGTTTCATGGTCCAGGGAATCCAAAAAACCTATTTTCGAAGTGCCGTCCGTATGTGTGTGTGTGTGTGTGTCTGTCTGTCTGTGTGTCTGTGTGTATACACGATAACTCAAAAACGGTTTAACTTAAAGAGTTCGTTCTGGTACTAAAAAAATTTCCTATTAAATAGGAAGAACCCTATTGTTTTTTATGAAAATCGGTTGACTAGAAATGGGAGTTTACTCGTGTCGATTTTAAGATTTTTGCGAATATTTAGCAACAGAAAAATATTTCGAAAAAATTTATTGAACAAAAGTTACTATAAATGCAATAACTAATAACTTTTATTTGAGACGTTTTTGATAAAACGAAAAATTTCGAATTTTTTTTGTCTCAATTTTTTCATACTTATATGTAACGTTTCCATGGTCATGAAAATTAATTCGTAACTAGTAAAGCAAGCCTTGGACAAAAATTTGTATAGAACATAATTTGATGTATTTTTGAAGATTTATCTAAATATTATTTTTTTTTTAAATTTACATTTTTTTTTTAAATATTTTTTTATGGGAGGGCAAGTCTAGCGGAGGTTTCCCTTCGCCACTGGTTTTATACTATTTTAGGTTATTTAAACAAACAAAATAAAGTCAAAAAAAGTTAAAGAGTGACGTCACTAACTTATTCTAACTTGTCCAAACTTGTACTTCCTCTAGACGTAGTACAGTTTAGACAACTTAGAACCTGTTCTGAACTGACAAACGAACAATACTTGGACAGTTCAGAACACACAAACGAACGCTTTTTTGGAATTTAAACAACTTAGAACAGTTTGGATAACACAAACAAACACACCTAATATATCAAGAGGGAATACGATATTTCTCAAAAAAGCGATGTGTAAGTTGGTAAAAAAAAATGATGACCTAAGTTGACCATAATAACATTAAAAATGATTAAAAATATTTCGCTTTCAAATTATACTTCCAAGTACGACTTGAAAGAGAATAATTTTTTATTATATATTTTTTTTTATTCAGCTCAGAGCTACAGATAGATCAATATCGGTCGTTAAAAAAAAAAAAAAGCTTTGGGTGCCCTATTCTAAATTATTACCATTGTTTTTTATTGAACTTTCTATAGGGCTTTCGAAGGTGAGTTTGCAGAATAGCTCTTATGGAAAATGGGAGCGGTGTTGCCAAATGTTGTAAAAGTGTCAAATGTGTCAATTATAATAATATGAAAAACTCGTATGATTTACAAAAATCAACTCTTATAAAACTCATAATAACACTCAACAAAAACAAATGGCCATTTGTAGAATA
Source organism: Liopterus haemorrhoidalis (assembly GCA_963971575.1). Classification (NCBI taxonomy): domain Eukaryota; kingdom Metazoa; phylum Arthropoda; class Insecta; order Coleoptera; family Dytiscidae; genus Liopterus; species Liopterus haemorrhoidalis. The sequence goes on from OZ020619.1 coordinate 12,881,764, forward strand.
CTGCGTCTTCACAGATCAGCGCGTTTTAGAGTTGGCAACGTCGACAAGCAAGAAAAGGATAGTGTCATTGTGTAAACCCATTAGAGAGTATGAAAAAGAACTACTCCATATGCCCTGTACTGTAAACTCACCTTTGAACGCACTATATTAATGTTCTATTTCTATTTTTGTTCGATTGTGAAATATTAAATTGTGGCCAATGAGGACCCATATTTTTTATTAATAATATAATTTCATAGTTAAGCACGATAGTTTTAATATAACGCACTGTATCCAGTTTCACGTCTGAGTATTTTTCACAAATCAAAACCAATGAAGGTTAGGCCGCCAGCCTAAATTCACTAACACATACACATGTGGCAACGCTGTCTCGGGACACAACGAGGTAGTGTCCCGGGCATGGATTTCTAGATCTAAATTTTTAAAATCTAACACATATGAAAAATATTTGAATTAGAAATAATAAAAATAAATATATGCAGATATATTTAGCTAGTTTAACGCAATTTTAAAGTATAAATGAGATTTTAAATTTAGTTTTTCTTATGATTTTTTTTTAGGAGGACACTGTCCCAGCGCCATCCTGTTTCAGCCGCCACTGTTGACATATCCTTAAATTAATTTAAAATATCTGCAATTCACAGAATTACAGATATCTTAAATTCACTTAACGATATGTCAAGACGAATTACGGATATGTGGAGGGGAATTCGAGATATCTGAAATTGAATTATGGATATGTGAATTAGAATTAGAAATATTATAATAATAGCAGGCAAATGATAAAACGGCTTCCCATAAATATACATTTGGTTGGACACTGTGCTATTAATAAAGATATTATAGATGTTTCGGGTTGCATCAAATGCAGACATAAACTTACTTTGTGAATATTATGTTAAACCAGTGGCGACAAGAGACCTCCGCAAGAATTGCCCTCCCATAAAAAAATTATAATTAAAAAAAATATTTTTTATAAATTTTTTTTTAAATTTTAAATGTTTTAGGTAAATCTTCAAAAATACATCAAATTATTTTCTAAACAAATTTTTGTCCAAGGCTTGGTTTACTAGTTACGAATTTTTTTAAAATTTTAAAGTTGAATAACTTCCGTTTCCGGTTTCGGATTTTCATAAAAAACAATAGGGTTCTTCCCATTAATAGGAGAATTTTTTAGTACCAGAACGAACTCTCTAAGTTTAACCGTTCTTGAGTTATCGTGTACACACAGACACACAACAGACACACACACACAGGCATACACAAAGACACACACATAAACTTTTGAGTGGGTAGCCTCTTAAACTTTCTGCACTCCTAGTGTTAGCAACTGCTAAAATCAGAACCCAACAGCAGCAGCCGCCGCGGCATCGTCCTCGCTGGCACGGTCTGTACGTACACAGTCTGTCGCTTTGTCTCATTTCTCTTCATAACTTATTATTATTCTTATTTATAAATTAAGTTTTTGGAGTTACTTTAATTGTAAACCCATAAGTACTAATATTTAATATTAATATTGATTTATTTTATCTCTCTCTCTCTCTCTCTCTCTCTTAAAGTTTACAAACCTAAGATTGGTTGGCAGCAGCTCTCCATTCCTTCCTGACTTCTGCTTTTCTCTTCAGATCAACATATTTCTAACAGTTAAATTGCTCCTTCAACTGACTCATATAGTTTAAGGGAGGTCTTCCTTTATTTATTTTATTTATTTATTTATCTAATTGAGTTGTACACAGGACGAACCTAAAAACTACAACTTCGATTGCTATACATTACAATATAGTAACTTAATATTTAACAAATTTAGCCATTAAGAGGGTAATTAGATAATTGATAAATAAAAAAAAAAACAAATATATATACAGAAGAATGAATTAATTTTCATTAATAGTGCTTTGAACACTAAATGTATGAAGGCGACGTTTTATAGTGTTTAAACTCAAATGAAACGGATCTGCCTCCAATAATATATTATTAAATGTAGAAACTAATCGGTTTAAGGGGGCGTTTTGGGCATAGTTACTCCTAGCAAAAGGTTGTCTAAAAAGGTATTTATTTCTTAAGTTGCGAAGTGGTATATTTAAATTTATATTCATAAGGAGATACGGTGAATCAATTAAGTTTTTAATAATTTTAGTAAGAAAAATTACATCATTGTTCATGCGTCTGCAATGCAAGGTAATCATTTTGAAATAATAACATCTTGATAAGTATGAAACATGTGATATTGGGAAGCGATAACTCAAATAATTCAGAAATTTCTTTTGAATTGATTCTAAGCGACGATCATATACATTATATCTGGGATTCCATATAACGGAACAATAATTTAAATGGCATAAGACAAAGGCGTTATAAAGTGTTATAAATGTATGGTGATTTTTAAATATTTTGCATGTTCTAAATATAAATCCTAGATTCTGGTACGCTTTCTTACACACATGATCAATATGTACATTGAATAGAAATTTTTGATCAAAATACATTCCCAAGTCTTTTATAACAGATACTTCCTTTAGCAAGTTGGTATCGATGTTATAGTGATTCTGGATTAAGTTAATGGGCTTTAGGGTTTGTTTCTTTGACCATACCTTCCACGATTATTTTCAACAAACTATCATGTCGCAAAATTTGCCCCATCTAGCTAGCTCGTCTTTTATTTATATTTTGAAGCAGAAATCTTCTTGCTTCAGCTCTTTGAAACACCTTTTTGTTCGAGACTTTGTCCACCCATTTCACTTTTAACATGCCTCAATAACACCAGGACTCGAAGCTTCCAATCTTCTTTTTTCTATAGTTGCTATTTTCCACGTTTCACACCCATGGAGTGCTGTACTCCATACATATGTTTTTAGAAACTTCTTGATCAGTGTTATTGCGATGTTATTCGAGGTGAATAGATTTCGTTTCTTGTTAAAAGCGAGCTTAGCCTGAGCAATTCTACTTGTGATGCTCCTCTTTGATCTGTTATCATTCGTGATAACAGATCCTAGGTAAATACAGATTCCAGATCAAATTCCTTATAACCAATTCCTGCTTTTTTGAGGATCTTGAACATAATGTTGCAGTTGACATTATCAAATGCCTTTTCTAAGTCTATACAGGCGATAAAAGTATTTTGATTTTTCTTGATCCTCTTATCTAGAACTAATCTCATAGCTAGAATTGCTTCTCTTGTGCCGGTCCCTTTTCTGAATCCGAATTGATCTTCTTGAAAATGTGTGAATTATTTTAGAAACTATATTTTCTTATGAGATTTTCAATAACTTAATCGATAGCCCTGATCTTTTAAGTAAATTTAATATTTGTATTCCCTCCTCCAATAAAACAAATACTGAATTTTTAATACCTCAAGCAAAACAATGAAGACTGCAATGTCAACATCACCATAGCTAATAAAACGGTATCAACCACATTTTTCGTATTACCAAAAAAATATGATAATAGGACACTAGGTATTGATTTCCTAGCGAAAGCAGGCATCGTGTTAGATCTTGCTAACAAGAAGTTTCAACGACGATAATCGGAACCCACAGCTATTATTGGCAGCGACTACCATGAATGATGTCACAGAAGAAGAGAAAGCAGCTCTACGAGGAGATGGTGGAACTACAGAAGAAAGGGTTGATGAACGGGAGGACCAACTCCGTATGCAGAACACAGAATTATTGTGAAACCAGATCAGGCACCAATAGCTGTACCACCTTTTAAGATGGAGAAACAGAAGAAGGATCTTCTGCTGTCAGAATTGGATAAACTGTTATCTGAAAGAATAATTGAAGAATGCGAGTTCCCATGGGCTGCTCCAGTTGTCTTGGTACATATAAAGAAACAAATTAAATTAAATTTAAATTAAAAAGGTTCGACTATGCGTAGATTATGGACGTTTGGATGAAGTTACCATAACCGATACTTACCCCATGCCACGAATAGATGAGCTGCTGGATGCGACTAAACGAAGTAAATACATGTCAATTATTGACCTAACAGCATATTATCACCAAGTGTTAGTGAGGATGCAAGATCGAGATATGACAACATTCACCACCCCATTCGGTACGTTCAGGTTTACAAGGATTCCATTCGGATTAATGAACTCTCCAGCAACCTTGATTGATCGATTCAAAACTGGATTGGATGTAGAGCTTCTAGTCAACTTTTCCGATAAGATCGTTATGTCAAAAACCTTCGAACAATACCTCGAGGACCTACGACAGGTATTTAGAGAAAAGACTCGAACAGTTTGGGTTGTTTTCAAATCGAGCAAAGTATGTATTTATACGCTCTAAAGTGAAAAATTTGGATCACATGATCACCAATCAGGGATCCTAAAATATAACCGTAAATCTAACCAAAGTTTCAGCTATCAAGAATATGACAATACCACGAAATCTGAAACACCTGAAGACATTCCTACAGACGTCTTCTTGGTATAGAAAATTCTTTGAAGGATTTTCTGGAATAGTCAAACCACTCACTGATCTCACGAGGAAGCATGTTCCCAGAAAATGGGAGAAATCGCAAGAGGAAGCATTTGAGAAGTTAAGGGATGCCTTAGCTTCCACTCCTATCCTAATACAAGCCGACGAAACTAAATATTTTATACTGTGAACTGATACAAGTCAAAAAGCATTAGGTGCAGTACTCTTGCAAGAAGATGGACAAGCAGAGAAACCCGTGGAATATGCAAGTCATCTGCTAACGTCTGCCGAAAGAAACTACAACACGACAGAAAGAGTAGCCTCAGCTGTCGCTTGGGCTCTCGAGAAATTCCGAGGTTATCTTGAGTACTCTAAAGTTTTTACCGGCCATCAACCCTTAAGACGGTCGATGACCTTAAAAACGCCAACAGGTCGATTGGCAAGATGAGAATTGCAAATCCAATCGTACGATTTAACGAATGTGTTCGCCGACACATTGTCGAGGCTGATACGCGACCCAAAGTATGAAGCAAATTGCGAAAAGCTGTACACTTTCCGTACATAATAGTTAGCTGATCCGGAGGTTGAGATTATTATTAAAGACTTCGAAGTTCCACCACCCAATGAAAATGTAGATGAATGCAACGAGGTTACATCATGGCGAATGGGATACTTTACAAATACGATGGAGAATCGGAGGATACCTAACAAGTTGTTCCAAGGCCCGAAGTTAAAAAAGTAGAATAATTTCACGACCCTCCAACCTATTATCTCTTGAATACTTTAGGCTGAGTCGACCCTAGCTGACAGCACAATATCGGAAGATAAAAATCCGAAGGAGGTGGGGATTTGAACTTGGGTACCTTGCCTTGGATTTTAAGGTCCCTGTGCTCCCTGTACCACGGAGCCACGACAACTCTTCATAAATTATTTTTTAAAAGAAGATTTTTCACAAAAAATCTGTCGCGGACCCCGCGCCAACGTCTGCATATAATGCACGGATTAAATTCATCCTTTTCATGTTGTTTTTGTTTTGTTGTGATACTATAGGGGATACGCATAAAATTTATATTTCCTTAAAATTACATTTTTTTGATATGATAAGGTTAGTAATGTCACCTAATAAAAAAAAACACATTTTAATTAATATTATAGCCAAATTTTTTAATTAAAATATTGTAAATTTGAAATAAGCTGACCACGGCGCAAAGGTTGCCGAGTAAATACGACTGAGTATGACGTCAAACTGCTGGGGTTTGACGTCACAGATACACACTACAACATAATCTTTACGTGTGTATATTGTATTGTTCGAGAGTTTTGTATTTGTTTTTAAACAATTTTTCACGCATTTATTATTAAAATGGCAGATAAAGATTTTGTTAGGGCTCAGAGTGATAATTTACCCAATATTGATGCATTTATGCTCATGGAATATATGAAAAATAATGAATGCTACAGTGCTGAAGAAATACGTGGTGTCAAAACAGACTTGTAAAAGTCTGTTTTTAGTTTTCAGGTAATCCATTTATATATTCTCTAACTTTATGTAAACAAACGCTGCGACTCTATAAAATGTAAATATTTATGTAATTTAGATGTCAGAATTTTACTACATTGTTTACATGAAGTTACAAAACGTTAGAGGCATAATTGAAATACTGCAATATAGGTTATAAATTTTAATATAAAATTTAATTCGGTAAACATGTACAAATTGTTTTTATAGAATTAAACTTTATTTTAATTAAAATCTGTCTAACTGTACATAACCTATAAAAGTTATACAAGCAAATAAGTTCACAACAGACTGTGTAGGCAGTACACTTAGTTGGAGTATGACGTCACACGTCGTTTTCGCGCGCTACATACATTTATGATTTTTTTAAGCCTTCAAATAAAAAAAAAAATGCAAAACTGTTTTTTATGTTTATATGCAACAAGAGGAATATAATAATAATAAAAAAAATTAAATCATGCCTATCCTCTATTCTAATATTTTTGTATAATGTTACTAGTGCTACACTATTATTATTTATGGGAAGCCGTTTTATTATTTGCTGGCAGAGCCGCAGTAAGGGGGGGGACGGCCCCTAGCGCACTAAGGAAAAGGGCGCCGACGAGCTTGAGTAAGGGGCGCCACATTACGAAGGTGAGGACCTTTTTTTTTGCTCATCATTTGGATTTTGGGAGGTGAGGACCTTTTTTTTGCTCATCACTTGGATTTTGGGAAGTGAGGACCACCTTGTTTTTGCCAAGGGCGCCAAAACACAGTTTTGCCCCTAGCGCAAGTTTTCCTTACTGCGGCTCTGTTTGCCGGCGTTCCGTAATATTTCTAATTCACATTTCACAATTTCAGATATCTCGAATTCCTCTCCACATATCCTTAAATGAATTACAGATATCTGAAATTCAATTATGGTTATGTATTTTAGTATATATTAAAACGGCGAATGACTTATATAGGGAATTATGCACAGAGGAATTACGGATATGTAGAAAAGAATTATGGATATGTCAAGACGAATTACGTATGTTCAATTGGTAAAAAATTGTAAAAATCCTAATTCATTTTCAGATATTTGTAATTTGGACTGACATATCCTTAATTGGTGGAATTTTAGATATCTATAATTCAATTCAAGAACACAATTTTGGGATATACACCTTTTGACGTTGCTGTGATCCTGATCCTTATTACCGAAAGTAAAGGAACAGGTAGTGCGCTCGGTCAGTGGTAGTCGTCTCCTCTACATCTAAACATGTTTATTTATGACTGGAAAAGAGTTTGTTTTATAAAATTATTAATTACAGATATATTTGTTACAAATATAATAATGTTTTAGGTTACTTTTTATTGTTGAACACAGAAGGAATAACGTTTGGTTTCACTTTCTGATTTTCTTAAAAACTTCTGATTGCCAAAGATTAAAATTTGTGTGAGTAAATAACTCGTGATAAAACCACGTTTAGTTAATAGTCAGTACAACTAAGATCAATAAATACTAATTCAAAAAACAAAAACACGTTTAGGGGCATCGTTTTTTATTATTTTTTTCTTAAAAAGTATTTCTCGATTTCTCCGTTAAGTCAGATGCTGTCTATTTTTTAGTTTATTTATGTTAATAAAGACGACGTGCACAGAACACATTAACCACAGTATATCCAGTAGTTTCACTCGACCGTTTTTCTGTACCAGATTTTTCATGCGCATGTGTGAATCCTGGTTAGCTCGCAGTTTTGCGAAGTGAATAAATTAAAAAATATTAAATAATATTTTATATTTAAGTAATTTTCCTACTTTATTATAATACTACTTTCAATAGTTTTTGTATAATATTTTTTAAATTCATTTTAGAGTCGTAAAATGCAAAATTCTTTTGTTAGTTGTCATATAAAGCTTATTCGTCCGTATCCATACGCGTAATAGTCTGTATCGTTCTTTAGAATGTTAGTCAGGACGAGGTAGCTCGAGGTCACGAAAATGTGGTACGCCAAGATCAAAGATTCCGACACGAGTCGGCGTACTGGTTCTACTGTGACGTGACAATAGGGATACGCATAAAATTTATATTTCCTTAAAACTAAATTTTTTTGATATGTTAATGTTAGTTATGTCACCTAACAAAACAAAAATCACATTTTATCAAAAATCAAATTTTTTAATTGAAATATTGTAAATTTGAAATAAGCTGAGTACGACTGCGTATGACGTCAAACTGCTGGGGTTTGACGTCACAGATACAGACTAAACATAATCTTTACGTGTGTATATTATATTGTTCGAGAGTTTTGTATTTGTTTTTAAACAATTTTTCACCCATTTATTATTAAAATAATTTATAAAATATATTTACTCACATTAAAATGGTCTTCACAAACATAAAGTTTACTTTTTTTCTGTTATATCGGTTTTATTTCGCCTCATAGTTTTCAGCCACAAATTTCGCCTTTTCTGTTCTTTTTCACCAACAGGTAATGATATAAATTGTTTTTTTTTTTTATTTCTAATTGAACTATTTGTGCACATCGGTACTAAACAATATTTTCGACTATGTTTCGAAGTACTGGGGCCTGGATCTTCCATATTTTTAATATTTTAATATAAAATTTAATTCGGTAAATATGTATAAATTGTTTTTATACAATTAAACTTTATTTTAATTAAAATCATTCTAACTTTACATAACCTATAAAAGTTATACAAGCAAATAAGATCACGACATACTGTGTAGCCTGTACACAGTACACTGGGTAGCCTGTACACAGTACACTGGGTAGGCTGTACGCAGTACACTTAGTTGGGGTATGACGTCACACGTCATTTTCGCACGCTACATACATTTATGATTTTTTGAAGCCTTCAAATTAAAAAAAAATGCAAAACTGTTTTTTATGTTTATATGCCACAAGAGGAATATAATACAAAAAAAATAAAAAAATCATTCTATCCCCTATTATACATGTTCTGGCCAAGATTCGAACCCATGGTCTTTGGTAATAGATGTAACGATCCCTTATCGTTACATCTATAGTCGTTCAAAACATATACGAGCCCATAATAGTTCGACCAGTTAGTAATTTTAACAATATGCTAGACCAGTTTATTACTATATGTTATCAAATTTACTCCGATTTTTTATAAAAAATTGTATTAACCGTCTCGTGTATCCCCTCTATCTCTTATATAACAAATCGGTACATAGTGGAACTTTCCCAAAGGCATGGAAAACTGCTCGTATTACTCCAGTTTTTAAATCGGGCAACAAAGGTATTCCAAAAATTTTCAGAGTTGATTGGAGTAGAACATTTGGGAGTAGTTCAGAGTTTTTCACACCTACCTATTGATAAGCCAGATTCACAAGTTTATTTATTCTTTATTTATTTATTCTGATGAGTTGAGTTGAAAACGAGACATGCCCAACACAATAACTACATTTAAATACAATATACAAAATTTAAACAATTGACAAACAAAGTATAAACAAGAAAAGAAAAGTGATTGACTAACAATTTATAAAATGAAAAATTACAAAAAAAAGAAAGAAAATAATTAAAAAATGTTTTACAATGTGACAAATTAAGATTAAAATTAAATACGTTAAATGAAAAATTCAAAAAGTAGTAGACTATAAATATCTGTTTATATAAATCGCACAAAGACGCGTCAATGTTTTTAAATTTGGTGAAAATGGGTTTATTATCATCGATGCATTATTTAAAGAGCTAGCAAGACGAAAAAGTGTTGAGTTTTGACTAAGGTTACTCCGAGCAAAAGGCTGGTGAATTACATATTTAATTCGCAGGGTACGAATTGGCGCGTTTAGATTGATATTAGACAACAGCTCCATCAAGTCAATTTTATTGACTAGTATTTTTAAAATTAAGCAGATATCAGTGATTAGCGTCTTTCATAGAGACTCATGATGTTGAAATAGGCGCATTCCGTTAGATACAATGTGCTGCAAATTGGATGACGTCTTACTAAATGCGAAATGAATTTCTTTTGTTCACATAAAAGTTCATTTACAATAAAACAATCACCAAAATCAATAGATCTATAGTTCGTTCAAACATAAGAATGCAATACAGGTTTGCATAAATACCAGGGAGATATAAATACGCTATTGTAGCGGGCCACTGGTACGTTACTTTATATCGTACCGTTTGTTATCAACTAGGTAGCGAGCCTATGATGTAATGCAAATTATGATCTCAAACTGAAGTGAGATACCTGAATAAAGGAGTTCGGGTTTTACGCCTGAGTTATATCTATGATTCATCATTATGTTACGTGACTTAAATGATATGTATTAGTACTTACCAACCAAATGATAAAGCATCTTGTAGTTAGTCTGAGTAGCTGATCACTTAAGTTGTTAAAAGTGAATGTTTACATACGTTAAGCAAGACGGTTTAAAATTCAGTTCAAGATTTATTATGATATAATACACACATCGGCAGATTTAAGGGAACACATAAAAATCTAATTATTTTCCCTATAGTGTATATATTGTTGATATCTCTCAGGTAATCTTCTAGTACGATGTTTTTTATGGAATAATGTTCAATCGGGGTGAGGTCAGGGGAACAAGCTGGCCAACCCATTGTTGTTATACCCACTTGATTTAAAAAGTCTGTTACACAGTGGGCGACGTTTAGGCGCGCTATATCCTGCATTAGGGTGGAATTTTTTCCGATTCCCATTTTATATGGGGCAAAAGGTACAACATGGTCTTAAAGAATATCTCTGATGTACCTATCTGCAGTTAACGCTCCGCCATCAATCACTACTAATTCTGTGCGAGCTCCCAAACATATTCCACCCTACACCATAATTGAACCTCCACCAAATGATACAGTAGTAGCAAAATTAAATGATGCATTTTGTTCTCCTTGGTGTCGATACAATCTTCGTTCATTGTTTAGTAGAGCATTCAAAGCTATCTAGATATAGGCTACAAAATAACAAATTTTAAAAAAAATAATAATTTTCAATCTGTTCCTTTAAATTTGCCGGTGTGTGTATTTACAAGAATAAGTTGAATTGAAAATATATAATAATTTATAATTGACAGAGGAGTCCGTGTATTCTCGGTGAATATTAATCTTATATAATAATTTACATAAAAAAATTTCACCAGATAATCGACTCAGAGCCTCTAAGAATTCAACAATGTTAGTTCTACTTGCGAAACGAACCGAATACTTCTGTCCTCGTCTTTAGAGAGACGGGTGTTTATATAAAGGTTCTCATAGAATTTCCTGGAATGAAAGTCTAAATTTGTCCAAGGGTATTTCAGTGTTCAAAGTTATAAGGCTTTAACTTTGAACAATAAAATGTATCAAATAATTTTGAAGTTACGTTTTGTAATTTGTGGCTACTATTTTTCTATTATCTGAATTTTAAAATCTTTTAACTGTAATGAACCCTTTAAATCTCTAAAATGCTAACAGTTCCCAGAATGCACTTTATCACAATGGGAGGTTTTCGAAAGTCTTGCAGCCAATATCTGGCGGTGTTAACCGATTCGTTACTTTATCCTTTCCTTTCTTGTCGATGCTTTTTCCATTTTAGATACGTTTAGAGCTCTTTAAATTAGTTGACTGTTCACTGTGCGTTATGGTAGGGTGGCCATTCGTCCCGCATTTTAACATTTTGTCCCGCATTAAGATGCGTCCCGCAAAAGTCCCGCATTTGGATTTGGGAGGTGAGGACCTTTTTTTGCTCTTCATTTGGATTTTGGCAGATGAAGACTTTTTTTTTTGCTCTTCACTTGGATTTTGGAAGATGAGAACCTTTTTTTGCTCTTCACTTGGATTTGGGAGATGAGGACCTTTTTTTGCTCCGTCCCGCATTGCCTTCTTAAGAAAATGGTCACCCTACGTTATGGATATGTTTAGTAGATAGATTTAACGTAAAAGGCAGCGTATACAGCTAAGGAAATTAGTGTTACGAATAGTGCCACATCTGTGTGTTTTTAAACCAACTACGGTGGCTTCATAAAATGTATTATTGTAACGAGACGCCACTGAACGGCAGCTGAGACGTCCGGCGTTTTCAGGGATATGAATATAATATAAAACTAACATGTAATTTTTTCAGTGCATTTTGACATGTAAAATAAACAGTTTGTTAAAACTGCAAAAGTGTTAACGCAAATATTCGTTGATTGGTTATAATTGGCGCCCAACGTGGGGCCCGAACCCACAACCCTGAGATTAAGAGTCGCATGCTCTACCGATTGAGCTAGCCGGGCTACACAAGTTCTACCTCTTCCAGAATTACGTACGAGGTCGTTTACGAAATCCTGAGGGGGAGTGTGTAACGAGACGCCACTGAACGGCAGCTGTTGAGACGCCACTGACCGGCGTTGACAGGGATGTGTATATAATATGAAAACTAACATGTAATTTTTTCAGTGCATTTTGAAATGTAAAATAAACAGTTTCTTAAAATTGCAAAAGTGTTTACGCAAATAATCGTTGATTGGTAATATTATCTATTATAGATTTCCTAATTCTGCTGTCCTAGATTTTTACTAACTAAACCTAACCTAATTAACTAAATTGATCATATTTTCTGTTCGTCTTTGTAATTTTCGGCGATATTTGTTGTAATCGGTGCGATAACATTATGTTAGGTTATGTAAAAGCATACAATGAGAACGTTCTCTCCGATTGTAGACTGAGATAGCCATGTCTTTATATGTGTCTCATTAAAACGACTCAGTAACTATAAGTTTGGAAAACTATCCACAATCGACAACGCATAATCTATTAAATTTGGAACTCTGAACGATTGCTCGCCTTACCATATGACAAACTTGTGGTGACAATCAACAGTGCATAAGCTATAGTCGACTGATTTAAGAGCTCTGAACGCAGCATAAGTTTCAATGAGTTAACAACAAAAGAACAAAAAATTGGACACTTTTACATTTGGTAACACCGCTCTCATTTGCCATAAGGGCAATACTGCATTCTAACGTTTGAACGAACTGTAGTAACATATTACAAAATATATAATACCAATTTAAACGAAACTATAACTAGGTGTTTTTGCGGCGAAACGTGGAGAACCTATGTTTGAGGATGAAACAATAAAACATCAGATATAGTCTCAAAATATATTTATATACATTTGAAGTAACTTTCTTAGCATTCGTAAAAAAGTTACTGAATTCAATATACAGAGCGTTTCAAATTGATTGCACAGAAATCTAGTTGTAATTATTTGTCCTAGTTTTGCACCACCCCCCCCCCAGATCATTAACGGATGCCCCTGCCTCTGAATATACTTATTATACTTCCTCTTTATCTTTTAATACTGCCCGATAACTGCAGATTTATTTAATATATTGCCACTTAATTCTTTTTTTACTGACAATATAAATTATAATACTGTTTGGTATATTGGTATAGTATTTCTAAAATGAAATGGCCAAAAGAAGCTTAACAATGCGGTAATGGGTTTGTGGCAGTAATCCCAAGACTTATTGCAGTAAAAGAATATAAGACGTATTAACGGAATTTTAAATTTAAATCGAATAGATGCAACACTAGTTCAATTGAAGTTTCTTAAAAACCATTAAGGATATTTTCCAAATTTATAATCTTATTGTTTCTAAATTTTAGGTATTGTTATACTTGTTTGTTGGTTAATTTTCAACGTTCATAGCGTGCATACATTAACAACATGGCTTTTTGGCGACCATTTGATTTTGAAGAAATTCCTAATTTCTGTAGTGAAAATAATGAATCTGTGCAAGGTGATTTGGAGTTTGAAAATGTGGACGTTGATGTGGAATGCGAAAATGTGGACGTGGCTACTAAAGAAAAATGTTATTTGTCAGAAGATTGCAAAGTACTGATACTGAACGTTTATAAAAAGTTAGTTTCTTAGAACTGCGGAATTAACTAGTGTTCCATACATAATTATCATTGTTCGTGGCAAAAATCAGCAGCGAAAACGACCCGATTTACAAGTTTTCAAGAAAATAGATAGTTTTATGTCTCAAACAATAATAAATAAAATATACGTGCATCTTTTAATAAAAAGGTTGGAAGAAGACGGAATAGAATTTCCATACAAACTTAGCCATATGTTTAATTATTTGAAGTTGCTAAAATTTATTTTTGTTGCAAGAAAATAATGATTTTTGTTTGTGCAAATTTGAAGTACTTAATGTAGATTAATAAAGACTATAAAACAAAACGATTTTTAAACATGCCTGTATTTATAATTCAAATATAGCCAGTCCTAAGCCTGATGAAAATGTAAAGGAATGTCATGTGAGTATATACAGTTTATTCTAAATAGCATATAAGAAAACACGTTTATTTTAAATAATTATTACGGTCCTGGCAAATGTTATTAACAGAACCATAAACGTAGCAGGTATAATGGTTATACTATCAGTCATTATTGGAATCAATAAGTGAGGGTGGGCATTTCATTTTGGAAATACTATAGTAAAAGGATGACGTTTTCGCACGCGCAGATGTGACCTTCGCAAAAAATTCTTTACTTGTAATAAACTTTTGGGGTGTGTTCAGTATAATAGACGATATCCAAAGTGACGTCAGCAACACTAGCGCCAGTGTGCTTTTCTCAAACTAGTCTCAAATATTTATTTAGATTTCAGTTTTGATTAAAAATTTTGGAAAATATGTGAATTGTAAATGTTATAAACTGAGGTGACGCTCCGCCCAATCTCATTCAAACTAGTTTGTGCTTTTTCTCTAGCAAGCTTCCAACTTGTGGTGGAATTATACGGAACATAGGCCAAATTTTATGCTAAATGGAATAAAATTATTACTACGTTACGGAAAATCAATATTGATCACTCGTTATAATTACAGCACATGAATATTTGAACTACGTGGCACATTCGAACAATTTGAAACAACCTGTATTATATTATATTATTATTAAAAATACAAAAACGATCAGAATAACATAGATTTTCGTTTTACTATCGCTTCACGTCACTTGACAAAAGATATGTATTTGCGATTCTGTAAAAAATAAAACGAATGCGTACGTTTCACTGTGACCTAACCTATAAAGACTTCAGAAAAGATACGCAGACGTCTAAGTACAATGTGTTTAAGGAAGGATCTATTTCTATTTTGCAATAAACTACATATATGACATCACTCTCCATATTATTGTTAATTAAGAGAATGAAGCATGTGTCATGAAGATTTTATTTTTTCATTAAATGGAACTACACAAAAGATTTTGGTACCAAATACTAAAAGTGATGTTATAACACAACAGGGGAAACTTTTTAAGATCGCAGCGCCATATGCGGCAAAATCTGACACACTCGAGAATGACATTAAACTGTCACTTATGTATTTGATTACATAGTGAAAATGAACAAGAGTTGTATTTTCCTATTTTGCAAGCTTTATTAGGCATTTTTTCTTATTTTAAGGTAATCTAAGATTACCAAGATATGCAATATAACTAGGGGAAGCCGGAGAATAACGGGCTCCCCTCTTTCTGGCTGTTAAAGCATGCCGCCATGTTTGGGTGCCTTCAAATCATGTTCAGTACTTCGCTAATGTATTCCGAGAGTGGTTGTATGACAGAGCTGGCATTTACATTTTGTAAATTGGTGAAACGTGTTTTTTGCTGTGTTGATATATTTTTCACATATCCAGATGTTGATTGCTCCAATGCAGAGCGCGTGGCAAGTGGGCACATTGTTCTTGCGCTGGAGACGATGATAACGATGAGGAATGCACTCACGTGTGTTAATTCAACAACACAAGAAAACAAGACTCAAAGTGTGTACAGACTTGAAAGAAGGCTATGAAAGGGAAGGTGACCCTTTTCTTAACAAGATTTTAACGTGTGCTGAAACTTGGGTTTTACCATTTTGAACCAGAATCCAAAAGACAAAGCATGGAATGGATGCACGCCAGTTCACCTGTCCGAAAGAAATTCAGAACGCAAGCATCAGCGGGAAAAGTCATGTTGACCATGGTGTTTTGTGATTATTTGGAAGATCAGCGTACAATAAACAGTTCCTACTACTCAGACATGCTGATGAACATAATAAAGCCAGCAATGAGAGAAAAACGTCGCGGATCTCAAAGAAAAGGCGTGATACTGCTTCACAACAATGCTCGCCCTCATACCGCCAAGCTGGCCCAAGAAACCATTGAAAAAATAGGTTGGGAGATATTACCTCATCCTACCTACAGTCCAGATTTGGCTCGCTCTGATTTTAATTTGTTTGGTCCACTCAAGGAGGCATTACGTGGAAAAATGTTCAGCGACAACGAGGAAGTCAAAGAATTTGTGGCCGGTCACTATGGCGTAGTGGTCAGCTCATTTGACTGCTAACCATGGGGGCTCGGGTTCGAATGCCGGTGATAGCATGGATGTTTGTATTTGTTATAAAAATTAATGTATCCATAATAAAAATAAAGATAAACTGGTTAATGGCCATCGTAGCTAAGACCAAAAATTAAATTATAAAACAAAATAATAATAATTTGTGGGAAACTGGCTCCAACAACAAGACAAAGATTTTTTTGCATCAGGTATAAAAAACTAGTTCATCGTTGGGACAATTGTATTAATATTCGTGGGGATTATGTTGAGAACTAGTAAAAGTCTCATTTCGTAAAAATACAGTTTTTTTTTTCTACATCAATTTATTATGTTATGAAGTAAAACGAACGCGACAGTGAAATGAATAATTAAATGATATAATTTTTCTGAAGCAGTAGTAAAACGAAAATACCTGATATAACTATGGCAATATGAAAATACTATTACACATTTACTTCTTTGGTTTTTTTTTTCTGTTACTATTTGCTTGCAGTCTTTTTATTGAAATGGGTTTATACAAACTATAACCAATTTTATTTTTCTTCCCTTTCTTCTTTTTTTTATTTTTCTTAACAGAACTCAATGACACGTGATTTTCAGGATTTTGAGCGTCATTAGATGTTGTTTTAGATGCAATTTCAGTTTGAAGCAATTGTAACAAGTTTTTAGTGCTCGAATCACTTGAAGATATATCAGAACTTTCAAGAGTTTTTTCTGTTTCTCCTGCTAATTTACTTATATCAGAATCTGATAGCAGGATAATACTTTCTTCAGTTACCATATTCTCAGATTCTGACAATTTATTTTCATTACCCTCATTTTTATCCAATTCTTTCAGATTTTGAACTTGATTTTCTATAGAATTTCCTTTGGAAAATTCAATTTCTGCATTTTGATTTAGTTTTATTACATTTGTAAAATTTTCTTCTTTATTCTCTGCAGATATTTCCACTGTATTTGACTTTGTATTTTGGTTTTTAGGTTTAGCGTTTTTATCGTTCAATTTAGCAGAATATTCTTTTATGCTGTTTTCTGAATCATTCTTATTTTCTATCATAGTATCATCAAGTTGTATAAAATCCATTTGCCATTCCGATCTCTGCGATACAGTATGTTCACTGGGTTCAGGAACAAAACATTTATAATTCTTTGAAGTACGTTTCAAATAAAAGTCATTATAGTCATCTGGAACAGCCATTAAAGTAGTTTCTTGTTCTGATTTAATATTACTTACAATGGTACTTGCCAATGTTGTTTTTATTTCTGATTCGCTCTCATCAGATATATTCATTATTTTGTTGTCAGTACCAGTATGTAAATCTGATTTGATTTCAACATTTTTTATTGTATTATCTAACTCAGTCCTATTTTTTATAAATGGTTTTTCTAGCTCGTAAATATTTTCATATACTTGATAGAGTGGGTTTGTTGGTTCAACAGATTTTATTCCCATTGTTAAAACGGGAAATCCTACTGCTTTGGCCAAATTGGTACGAAGATTTGGTACAACTACCATTGGTACATTTTTGTTATTGCAGAAGTACCAGACTGGTTTAACCATATCATTTGGGTTTACATCTGAGGATATTAAAACAGCCATCAATTCATCTTTAACTAAGTGTTTCAACACACAGTTTGTTCCAAATACTACATATTGGCTGAAACAATATAATTTTGTTATATTTTACAAGTTAAAAAAATCAACTGATAATAAATATACAGGGTGTAAAAATATAGAGGGAACACAAATTTTCTGAAGTGTTTGGGGGTTCATGTTGTCAAAATCGACATAGTCAGAATCAGATCGGTTAAAAAACATTTTTGGTTAATGTTCCGTATAAGTCCACCACGTCAAATTAGAACTAGGCTGTATGTTTAGAATAGAATATATGTAAGAGTGGGGAACCAATAGTAATCATTCTTGCATATGTGCTCGGTGTAATCAGACACAACTTTTGTGCAATTTAGAATCAAGGGAGGACGGTGTCTACACAGGTGTTATTTACATAGTTCCTGAAACTTGGAAAATGGCTGATAATTATTTCAATTTTTTAAGTAATATGGAGAGTAAGGATATGAAAGAGGTGTTAAGGTGGTGTATGAATGAGGGTCTGATTGTGTCTGAATGTAAATGTCCCAAAAAGTTCCCAGACCCCTGATTTATATAATTGCAATGTGATCTAAATGCTATCCAATTTTTCCCAAATTTAAACCCAAAATGTGATAGCTAAATTTTATCGCGTACAACTTCAAAGAGTTATAAAAAGGATGGATAATTTTATATAAAAAGGTATTCTGTGGCGATTTTCACGGCTCTGGATTTGCCTACAAGTTTTATCATTGTTTGTTTGCATATAGTGAAGATATATAAATGCTTTATACATTTTTAATACATTTACATAATTTGGTATGTATGAATGCGATGAAAAACGGAATTTCCTATTTTAGACATAAAATTGGTAGGTCGGAATATATTGATAATTTGAGGATTCTCTCTTTTAATAAAGTTAGTGTTTTTCAACATATGTATACTATAAATCTCATTCAAACTATTTAAATATGACTTTAAGCGTATAAATACTGTAATTTCGTTATTCAAGTTTTTCTTTAAAAACCTTAATACGAGCTAAATGTTAACAAACACTTAAATTAAATAATTGCTTGTAACTAACAAGTACTTACTTAGATTTCAGAATCGTAAATGTTATATTTTGAAAGAAAGGGGCGGCGCTTCGTCAAGACCAAATCTTATTCCAACTAGCATACACGTTCTGTCTGACGAGTTATGCCTGGTGGACTTATACGGAACATTAACCATAAAAAAATTAAATTCCTTATTATTGACTTAACAGCAAAAACTTATATTACAAATATTGTTAAGAATAAGAAGACAAACCTTTTGTGTAAATGCATTTTTTTGATTGGATAAATATTTGGAGAGTTATGGCGGAAAAACCCCAAAAATGAAAACTTAAAGGTTCGTTTGGCCCGTAAATGGTATGACAGGTTCAGTCATTAAAAGTTACTAGATTTCAAAGCCAACAGGCTATTCCAAACGTTTCAGGGGAACTAAAGCTTGTTTATTTGGTTTAAGCGGAACTAGATTTTGAATTTTAGTAACTTTTTCCGATTGTGAGGCTTTTGCTCACTTTGTTTATCAAAAACTTTAAACCTTTAAATGAAAGCTTATGACTTAGGAAAATGAAAATTTCAGTTAGTTCCACTCAAACGTTTAGAATAGTCTATATCAGGGCTTCTTAAACTGTGGGTCCCGACCCCCCGGGCGGTCGCGAGGCTACTGAAGGGGGGTCGCAAAGATCTGCTACTTTTGGATAATAATAAATAAATTTTTAGAATCTACAAGGTAGATTCTACATGTCGCGATATTACACCTACATCTACGGTCAATATTAATTTTATTGCATGGTGGGTCGTTTAAAATTTCCTAGGCTTCAAGGGGGTCGCTATATGAAAAAGTTTAAGAAGCCCTCTATATTAGTCTATATTATAAAATGAAACAAAATATTAAGAGCTTTAATTTAATAATCTGCCATACATTAAAAAAAAAAATGAATAAAAGACATCAATAATAGAGATTTATTTTAATATGTAATATGTAGTTTTTTTTTCAAATTTTTAACCTAATAATATAGCAGAGACGTCGCAAATTTTAAAAAATATAAAACATTTTGAACACAAATTTCAATACAATTCCCCTTCACATTAATGCACATTACTCAGACTGTTTTTAGATTTTTAACATGATGACTGAGTTATCATCATAAAATTTTCCAGTGGCAACTAAGTATTTTCAGTTTATTTACTTTAATAATCGAATTTATTCATTATAAAATAAAATCTTTTACATTTAATCTTGTGTGTCAATTGCGTCAGTGCGATATCTTGTTCTTGGCATACAGATAAAAATATGTATGTATATATACAGTGGTGGCCATAAGTATGAAAGCTTTTTATTTTTCCTAATAAAAATTACATTTTTATCTTTTTTTATTTTTATTTTTTCTTCTAATTTGTATATAATTCAAGAGAAAAGAGAAATATTTTGCAACAATTCGAATAAATTATTTTTACATATTCAGTATTTTACATTAAAATATTAAAATGCGCCTGGCCAAAAAGTATGGAAACCTTATTAAACATTCTCTACTATGCAATAACCAGCTTGATGAATTGAAAATTTTAGTATAAAACTTATTCATTCTAGCTATATCTAGATACAAACATTTCTGGCATGTATCTGTATCTAGATATTTTTTATAATTCTGTATCTGAATCTGTATCTAGATACAATTTTTCTTAGGTATCTGTATCTAGATATTTTTTTATATGTATCTATTACAAGACTGATCTTCATATCATTTAAATTATGTAGTTTTGTTTGTAAACATGTTACAGGCTATTTCACACGTTTAGGCGGATCTAAATGGGAATTTCGTTCTTTTAGGTTGTTACGAGAAGGGACCTTGCTTGGGTTGTTTCATGTTTGACGTTTGGTATTTTTTATTTTTTTTATATATTTACCCTGGGAACACAAATGGGACGAACCCAGCGAAGTGTATATATACTAAATTTTTACAAATATTTACAACAAAATCAGTACAATTTAAAATGCAATATATTTAACAATTATTTTATAATGATTTGTAATTTATGCTAACTGATTACACAGGTCAACAAAAAAAATTTTTTTTTTTTTGAGTCTATATTTTAATGACTATTTTCTGATTCTTTATATCGAAAAATATCTAAAACCTTCGTTTATTTTTGAAAAACTTTTCTTTTGTACATTTTACAACGATCAATATATATTTATTTATTTTTATGACCATATAAGGAGAAGCGCGTTATATTAAGTAAGGGTGGGGACGAGCGGGTGGAAAGCAAGTGGCGGGTGGAAAGTAATTTCCCTTACGTAGTTCATAGTCGGTATGCGCACGCGCATTGCAGCGATACAACGCATTTTGTGTGGCGGCAGATCCAAAAATGGCGTCAAAAAGTTGTAAACACGAGGTAGGCTCATCCTGCTATATTTGCGGCGATTTCTGATGGGAATGCATCCCAACAGAAATCCAACCATCTTAAAATCTCCTCTCACTGGCCCGGTATACTCATCATACTTTAAACTTTCAAGCACCATTTTCACACTTTCGTAATTTTCTTTGAGCATTACGGAATGAGCCGAAGGAAGCGATGGAAATTTATTTCCATTGTGAAGAAGGACAGCTTTTAAACTTTTTGTAGAACTGTCTATGGAAAGACGCCAATCAGAAGGAATGCATGAGATTCCGACCGCCTTGCATAGGCGGTTATACTAAATATCCTTGCTACCTTAATTTTTGTCGGACCATAAATAAAGAAAATAATGGCCAGTGACGAATTTTCAGATACTCAATACTCATGAAAGGAAAGCCTGAAAGCAGTGGTTCATGGTTATCTCGGAAACAACAGAGCAGACAATTACAAAGAGCTTATTGCAATTATGCTTGATAACTTTAAACTCATGGGTTGCAGAATGTCCCTTAAAGTGCATATGTTACATGCGTACTTAGACCAATTTAAAGATAATATGGGAGCCTATTCGGAAAAACAAGGTGAACGTTTCCATCAAGACGTGATGGACTTTAAACGTCGTTATCAGGGGCAATACAATGAGAGTATGATGGGGGACTATATTTGGGGGCTAATGCAAGAAAGCCCATACAATCACAGAAGAAATACGAAAAATAAGCATTTCTAAACTATTTTATATATTCTGTTACAATAGTTGTTTGTTTCGAATGGTTTTCTTGTAAATAAAACTGATTCAAATTCATAACAAAAGTTTGTATTATTTTTACATACAATAAAGGTCTGAAAAGAGGGAAATTTTCTTAAAATCCGTAATTTCATTATGATAGCTACAAAAGCAAACTTTTTCGACTAAAACTATATTTTCTTTAATTAATAATGTGGAAGAAATAAAAATCAGATATGCAGAACCCAGACTCAAAATTCCTGTTGACCGGTGTTATTTAATTAAAGTTTACACATAACTCTAAATTTATGAAGGAAATTATTAAATAAATCAATGTGTCCAAAAATATTATTATATGTCGAAGAAAGTCTGACAATGGAAGAATTGATAAAAGAATTAGTGCTAGCGTAATTCTGGTGCAATAACTCCTAGCGGCGTGTGTTGTACTTCTGCACATGATAATTAATTAGTAACACAAGTTCGTTGCAGTCAATAATATTGTTTACAATTTTATAGAGAAATATCATGTCAGAAAGAACTCTTCGTTTAACTGACCCAAAATTTAATAAACTAAAGACATAAGCCTGATATAAAGATTTCACTGATAATACGGAATGAAAATGTTTTGTTGCCTTTATAATAAAGCCTAGTATTCGCCAAGTTGGCATTTTAAAATAATATTAACCTTTATTTTTATTAACCAAAAACTGTTTATTGTAAGTATGATTTACAAAGCTTAAATAAAACGGCCAAAAGGAACGATTCAAACGATGAAAGTAACTAGATTGCAAAATCTAGTTCCACCTAATCATTTGAAATAGCCTATACTTAGAGCCCTGCAAATCCGCGGATATCCGTCATTTTTCTGCGGATACGGATAAATTATCATTTAAATCGTGCGGATGCGGATTATATATCATATCCGCTTATCCGCAATATACGCGTGAACATAAAATCTTCGGTTAGACGCGTCATCCTACGGAAGACGCGATTAGAACCCCAAAAATGTATCGCTGGCATTTGTATTGTACTTATGGCAAGAGTGAAATAATAATACATTACCACACTTTTTACTTTTTTTACTCTTCCCATAAAGACCAACGCTTACTTAAATAGTTAAATATAATACTTATATATATACAATATATACAATATCTTTGGATTTATTGCGTTTATTAATTTAAAAGTAATTACAGTCTGTTCCAAACGGTTAAGCGGAACTAAATGGGAATTTAGTTCTTTTAGGTTGTCACGAGAAGGGACCTTGCTTGGGTTATTTCATTTTTCATGTTGGGATGTCAAAATTTAAAATTCCAACAATGAAACCATGGAAACGAATGACATGTCAAAATTAAATATTTTTTTTAGATATTTTAATGACAAAAAAATAAATACAGTCTGTTCCAAACGGTTAAGCGGAACTAGATTTTGCAATCTAGTTACTTTCATCGTTTAAATCATGCCTTTCGGCCGTTTTGTTTAAGCTTTGTAAATCATACTAACAATAAACATTTTTTGGTTAAGGTTAATATCATTTTAAAATGTCATTTTCTTTATATTTTGATTTTTTGTGCCATTCTTAATACAAATTTCCCATTTATTTATTTTTTTGTCATTAAAATATCTAAAACAAATATTTAATTTTGACATATGTCATTCGTTTCCATGGTTTCATTGTTGGAATTTTAAATTTTGACATCCCAACATGAAAAATGAAATAACCCAAGCAAGGTCCCTTCTCGTGACAACCTAAAAGAACTAAATTCCCATTTAGTTCCACTTAACCGTTTGGAACAGACTGTAAATGGGAAATTTGTATTAAGAATGACACAAAAAATCAAAATATAAAGAAAACGACATTTTAAAATGATATTAACCTTAACCAAAAAATGTTTATTGTAAGTATGATTTACAAAGCTTAAACAAAACGGCCGAAAGGCACGATTTAAACGATGAAAGTAACTAGATTGCAAAATCTAGTTCCGCTTAACCGTTTGGAACAGACTGTATGTATCGCCTATATTGTATTTTTGGAAATATTAGTAAAAATTAACCATGGTAATTTGTCAAATTTAAAAACATAGAAGCTCATATCAAATTTAAAAAAATAAAAATATCTTAAAATTCTTGAAATCGTCATATAACTTTCATCTTTTAATAATAGGATGAATTTAAGAATTTAGTTTTATTTTTCAGAAGTAATTTTTTAAATTTGCTGATCTTATAGGACTTTTCTTGTTATTTATTGGTCATAAATGTGATAAACTAATGTTTAATTATTTCCAAATATCGCTGCTCTAAAATAATAGTGAGATATCTTAAAAAACTAAGTTTTTGAGATATTACTGTTTAAAGTTTTACATTTTATATAAACTTGGTTTAAGAGTCGAATAATTGTAATTTCCATCTTTATTTTTTAATCTATATAATCTCAGTATGATGTTATGTAGAAAACATATATCTGGACCAAGTAATATTAAGATGATAAATATAAAATAATTTTAGAAATGTTTTATAACAGTGATATGCCAAATAAGGTGAAACATATTAGATATTTCTGAACAGACAGCAAATCCTGTGCGGATATTTTTGCGGATGCGGATTTTATATTTACAAAGGCTGCGGATGCGGATCCTGTCTATGCGGATGCGGATCGGATGGGAAGAAGATGCAATATACATTATTTTAATATGTATCTGCTAAGAGATACTTTGTACACAGCATAAAAAAATGTAAATTTTCTGAGTTAACTCGTAGTACGTATTATTCACGAGTTATTTTATGCTTGGCCGACAACGTGTCAAGCAAACCTTAATAGCCATAAATACTAATTAACATAAAGCCACAAGAACTTCTTCGTTAACTTGTCCTATAAGATATTGTTAAAAATTGCTAATAGTGATATTAATAAAATAATATTAAATTAAAATACTTACTATGTCTCAGGTTTTAATTTTTTCCCTAAGGCACCTGTAATTTTGTTTCGTACTTCTTTTCGTTGATCTCTTGGTACATTTTCTATTTCGGACCATTTTACTTTCGGTGCTCTTTCGCAATTTAATAGTTCCTTTAATTTCGTTATAATATCTATACTATCAGGTAATGATATTAGAGGCCTAAAATGTAGAAAAAGTGTATAAATAATTGATATTATAACAATAAGAGATTATATTTACCATGTTAATGTTTTTGGTTTTGATAAAACATTTCGTATTGATTTTTTAAGTGATTTTTTTCCCTTCGAAAGAGAGTTTTTCATCTGATTCTTACTAAGTACAGGTGCTTCCATTGTCATACAACTAATATTTAATTAAAAGTAATTGTAAATCAAGAACTCTTTTTAGAGGTTAGGAAACAATGAGTCACATGTACAAAACAACACGGAATGCGCAAAATGACAGATAACACCAACTCAGTGTTGTCAGACGTATAAAAATTAATTCATTAATCTTTACAAGTGTTGCCAACATTGTTATCACCTTTTTCCCACACTACTCACTGGTATTATCTGTCTCATTTTGTAATACGAAACTAACAGGAAAAGTTCATTTTTTAAGTTGTATATTGACAATACATTTATAATATTATCATAGTATTGGTTCACACGGATACGCCAAAGTCTGTTCACACCACAACAGTCACCAAAGTAACCAGATCTAGTTTCGTATTACAAATTGAGACAGATTATATAAGCTGTTCACTTTTGTAAGAACACACTAGATCTGGTTATTTTGGTTACTTTTATGGTGTGTTACTGACTTTAAATGTCAATTAAAAATATTCCTTACGCTGTAAAACCGACTTTAGGTTGATAAGGTTATGATCATTATAATTAAGATATCATTTATCATTATGACATTTGTCAAATGGATCGACATTTTAAAAAAGTGACATTTTTTAATACCAACATGACATACAGAACTGCTTATAACAATAAAAAAAAAATTGAAAACGGGAATTTTTATAAGTCGTTCACTTTTGTAAGAACAAACTAAGAGGGAATTTTGTTTTCAATAGTTTGCACCTTTGAAGCTGTATGTCATGTTGGTATTAAAAATTGTCACTTTTTTAAAATGTCAATCCATTTGACATATGTCATAATGAAAAATGATACCTTAATTATAGTGATCATAACCTTACCAACCTAAAGTCGGTTTTACACAGTAAGGAATATTTTTAATTGACATTTAAAGTCAGTAACACACCATAAAAGTAACCAAAATAACCAGATATATGGTCTATTTCAAAGTAGAAAAAAGTAGATAGCGCTGCGAACCGAGTACGATTTACACTGATCAAATACAGTATAGCGTGTAATAAACTTATTAAAATCACTGTAATTTATTTGTCAGAATATAAATCACTACAATAGTTCATCTTACAGCGTCCATTGCCATGACTCTTACACAGTCTCGCTGACAATCTCACAATGTTGCCAACTGCAAAATATTTTACAACAAGGGTTTATTACACTCGGCCATTCTGCCGGGTTAATGACCTCATTAACATTGTACAATCATACAAGAAAATAACTTAACTTAGTGTTCATAGTCTACATTAGTGTTCATAGTCTTTCAAGTACGTCGGTACTTGATGACTCCGCTTGGGTCGTCTTTGCGTTTTTGCACTCGCGATTTTGTCACTAGCACTTGCACTGACACTAGCACTGCCACTATCTGGATCGCTGGATGGATCTCGTTCTGGTGCCTGCTGGTCGGTGCCGCTATCTTGGGTATCATCTGGATCTGTGTCGGAATCTTCTGATTCAATGTGATTTCTATAACGCTTAATTTGACTGATATGCGCGGTCGTGGTAAAGTGTCTTTCCCCCACCCCATCGATGGAACTAACCCGGTACGCATCGCTTGGGAGAACTTGCATTACAATGTAAGGCCCCTTATACCGTCGCATTCTGGGGAACCAGAAACTGCTTCTCATAGCCCCCACTGTTCGTTCCAGACCAAAGTGCCCAGCGTTGTCATGATAACGCACACACATAGTCTTCCTCATAGATTTTGGAACAACGTAAAGGTCTCGCGTTTTATTCTGAGACGTCCCGATCCTAAATAATCGTCCGTCATGCAACCGGTACCCTTGAATATTTGCTATCTCATCAGCAGTCAAAGATTGCCTATCCTTCTGCAACAAACTGATCTTCAGTCGTAGCTCCGGGTCACTCCTCTGCATAACCATAATCTGATCTTCTTCGGAAAGGACCATCAATACGTCTAGTCGGTCATATAGCTGCTGATATGTGTCACCTTCTTCTCCGACGGGTGCTCGAGATAATGCATCAACATGAGCCATTTTCGTACCTGCCCTGTGCCGAAGTATCGTGTCAAAATCCTGGACCAAATGTAGCCATCTAGCAATCTGCGAATCTCTCGTCTTGTTCGCGTTCATGTGAACTAAAGCTTCACAGTCAGTAACGCAAACAAAGTGTCGTCCGAATAAGTAATTGCGTAACTTATTCAACGCATAAGCTACCGCCATAAGTTCTAATTTACATGAAGAATACTGTGATTCAGCTGGCGTGTTTTTCTTGGATAGGTACACAACTGGTTGCAGTGCACCACCATCTTCATCCGCTTGCAACAATATTGCTCCGATCCCTAGGCTGCTTGCGTCCGTATGCACTTCCGTGTGTGCTGCTTCCGTGTTAAATAACCTCAACACTGGTTTTGAGCATAAAGCTTCCTTCAAATCATTAAACGAAAAGTTTGCCTTATCACTCCAAATGAATTTTTCATTTTTTCTGGTTAAATCAGTAATTGGCTTTGCACGTACCGCAAAGTTCGATATAAAGCGTCTAAAATAGCTAGCTAAGCCTAAAAATCTCCGCGCTTCATGTACATTTTTCGGTGTTGGGAATTCTTCAATCGCACCGATCTTAAAATCGCCTGGTGTGATACCTGCTTCTGAGAGTGTAAATCCTAGATAGTCTACTTGTGACATTCCAAATTTACATTTCTGTATCTTAAGCGTGAGTTTCGCTTTCTGAAAGGCTACGAAAACTCTTCTGAGCTTCTCCAACATCTCTGACCAATTCTTAGCCGCAACAAGCACGTCATCTAAGTACCAAATTGCGGTTTCGCGTCCTAAAGGTCCTAAGACGAGAGACATTAACCTGCTGAATTCATACGGAGCATTCGTTAGCCCGAACATCATTCTGTTAAATTGTCCCGTGGTGTCGTTTGTTATGAACGCGCTCTTTTGTTTTGCCCGTTCAGTTAGGGGCACCTGCAAATAAGCATTGCCTAAATCTAAGCTGGTAAATAATTTACAACCGCTCAGACCTTCAAATTGTTCTTCGACAGTTGGAATTGGGAAATTCATCTTAACCGTCTGTGCGTTAAGTGCTCGGTAATCCACTACTACTCGCGGTTCACCAGACTTTTTCCGAACTAATAGACAGGGAGACGCGTAAGGCGACCTTGTCTCAGATACAATACCGTGTTTCTTCCACTCGGCTACTAGTTCTTTTATTGTTTCGCGCTCTGCTATACTGGACTTATAGGGTTTTCTGCGCACTGGTACATCATTGTCTAGTATATCCATTTCGACTAGATCAGTACAACCTAACTCTTTCAGATTTAATGCAAAACAATCTCTGTATTCATTACACAGCGTGAGAAGTCGCTCTTGATCATTTTCACTTACATTCTGTGCATTTACCTTTAGCTGTTCAAGCCGGACTGGTTCACATTTTGACTCATCCACCTTAAGTATTTCAGCGGATTTCAAGTAACCAATCGCCTCGTCGTTCCTAATCGTGCAATTCTGTGGTCCAATGTTGACTATTGGCATAATTAGCTCTTTGTCGTCTACGGCACAGCTAATTAAATCAACTTTTCCAGCCAACAATTCACAGTCTTCTTTTGCTACGACGTTGATTCGAGCCGATTTTTCCTCGACTTTCATATCTACAAATGGAAAATCTGTGCGATAACCAAATACTAATTTGTCGTCCAGCTTGACATACGCTATATCTGGTTTTTCTGTAAACGGACGTCCTACCAAAACGTCTGTGATTTGCGTCGAGTCCGCTACCATATAAAGTTCCGTATCCGCGCTAACGTCATCTATCGTTATTCGCGCTCGTACTAATCCAAGTACCGTAACCGCTGTACTCTTCGTGCCGCCGAAACCATATAATTTCTTTTCGCTAGGTTCCTCCATCAAATTGCATCTAGCCGCCGCAGATTCTGTGATTGTATTTACCGACGATCCGGGATCTATTTGCGCAGTTACCTGCAATTTATTTACTAATACTTCGCGCAAAAACTTATCAATTCCCTCGCGTTGAGTGTTTTCTTCGATCTGCATCACCGCTGACCTATTCTGAGGACAGTCCCTTTTATAATGACCCTTTTCTTTACATTTAAAGCAAGGTAAATCCTTTACCGGAACGGTACAAGCAATCGCTGCGTGCCCTGCTTCCCTGCATTTAAAACAACGCTTTTGTTTGTTTGATAAAACATTTTCTTTCGGACTCGCGTCTCTTGCAAGTTCGTTTCTCGCTGTTTCCCTGGTTCCTACCCGATTCTTTGGCTTTACTGTTGAGTGTACAGGCATTACATTCATTTTATCGTTTGTTTTCTCCCGATTAATACGATCTAGGACAAGTAAATCGTCGACCAATTCGTCGACATCCGCATGTGACTTGACTAATAATCCATTCGCGTTGTCCGCGCTGGTTAACCCTACGATTATCTGTTCTTTTATTTCGGAAAACGGCATATTCAACGCTTTACATAGCCAATATTTCTCGTGAACGTACGAATTAGGCGTTTCGTCGTCGCGTTGCTTTCTTTTACGCATAGTGTTCCATTTTTCCGCAAGACTCACTGGTGTTAGAAAAGTACGACGGAAAGCAAGTTCGAAATCTTTGAACGTCTTTATTTGCTCCCTACGCGCTGCGTACCAAGATTTAGCCCCACCTCGTAGATTAATCCGCGCTACCTCTACAACGTACGAATCGGCCCAGTTATTCATAACCGCAGCTGATTTCAACTGTTCTAGCCAATCTTTGGCTTCAACATACGATTCGTCACCGTTGAATTTACTAATAATATCAGTCAAATTTGCATGCTGAGTAATCACATTTGATCCTGCGGCCATTGTTTCTCTATCTCGCTGGATCATATTTAACATTTGTTGCATTTGCGCCAACAGAGTTGACACAACAGCGCCATCTCCTACCTGAACTGTAGTTCCGCTACCTGCCACCACTGTAGATCCCGCTGACAACTGCTGTCCGCTTACCGACCGTGTGGTTTGGATTCCGTCCACCGTAGCTGGCTGCGCGCTGCTATCCGCTGACATGTCGAGAACGCTGTCTTCCATTTTCCCGCCTGAATATGCCTCTAACCTCCAAATGCTGACACTTTTAACCACACCAACGGTTTTCCAAAGTCTTCCACCTGTTCAATACCCGAACTAAGAAGCACTTTATCACCGCTCTATGCGTTAAAATTGTTACCGACAGTATTTTAGGTGATATTCGCGGCTCACAATGGCACAACACGTTTTCACAATACTTTCAACATTCACTGTCAGTTATAATAGCCTTCCGCGTGAACATAGATATGCTTATCCCACTTCTGAATATGTAATAAACTTATTAAAATCACTGTAATTTATTTGTCAGAATATAAATCACTACAATAGTTCATCTTACAGCGTCCATTGCCATGACTCTTACACAGTCTCGCTGGTACTATTCTACTTTAGCAAACCCACCTTACTGCGCATGCGTGCAGTGTTGGCAATAGTAAAATATAATATATCAATTTTAATAATTTAAATTTAATATCAATTTATTAAATGAGTTTATTTATAAGAAATAAGTAATATTCCCTTAATTTCTACTGTGATTAGAGTTTTAATATATAAATGTAGTTTAAATTTAATTTAATATTATTTATTTTCACTTTTTTCTGTTGTAGTTATTTATTATGCATTGTATCGATATTTAAAAAATTTTCAATTCAAGTGGACAATGAACTGGCCCCCTGCACCACCATGTTATAAACGTATGAACAATGATACACAATTTTAATTAGGCTAATATGGGGGGAAAATTAAGTACTGTGCATCTAAAAACAAGGTAATTAGGTTAGGTTTAGTTAGTAAAAATCTAGGACAACAGAAGCCGAAAAACACAAAGTAACCATAAAGGAGTTTGTGTGAAAAAAAAAAAATATATATATATATAAAGAATGTATACACTTTACAAAATATAACAACAACAAGATAAAGGTATAACTACTGAATTACATCCTACACCGCACAAACGTTTTTTACACAAACTTTTTTAAGCTTACTTTGAGCTTTTCGGCTTCTGCTGTCTTAGACTTTTACTAACTAAACCTAACCTAATCACCCAGTTTTTAGGTGCACTAAATTATGTTCCCCCTTTTGTAATCTTTAATCGGCTGTGAATGTAATATTATTATTTATTCTTATTATAAAATACCGGAATATTAATTTAATTAGATTTATTTGACTGAAAGTTAAGCATTATTATACAAATAATTTTAATTCTATTTTGATTTTAGTTTAAATTTACTTGTTTTAATTTTACTATAGTTGGCAACATTGTCTAGTGGGTTTGCTAAAGTAGAATAGTGCCGTCTCGCTGACAATCTCACAATGTTGCCAACTGCAAAATATTTTACAACAAGGGTTTATTACAAGCGGGAAATTTAAAATACAGTCTGTTTCAAACGCTTAGGCGGAACTAAATGGGAATTTCGTTCTTTTAGGTTGTCACGACAAGGGACCTTGCTTGGGTTATTTCATTTTTCAAGTTGGAATGTCAAAATTTAAAATTACAACAATGAAACCATGGAAACGAATGACCTATGTCAAAATTAAATTATTTTATTATATATTTTAATGACAAGAAAATAAATAAATGGGAAATTTGTATTAAGAATGACACAAAAAATCAAAATATAAAGAAAATGACATTTTAAAATGATATTAACCTTAACCAAAAAATGTTTATTGTAAGTATGATTTACAAAGCTTAAACAAAACGGCCGAAAAGCACGATTTAAGCGATGAAAGTAACTAAATTGCAAAATCTAGTTCCGCCTAAGCGTTTGAAACAGACTGTAAGTTACAACTAGGGCATGGGCGTAGCAACTGGGTTAGCAAATGATTTTTTTTAAATATAAAAAAGGTTAATAAGATATTGAAATAAACAAGGCAGATAATACACTTACGTTATTTATGCGTCATAAATTCAGTTTAATGGGAAATTTGAAAAAGTTAAAAAAATATTAATTTTAAAAATTATGTACTATATATAAAAAGAGATATTTGGCTAAAAGAGTTTAAACAAAGCAATAAAACTAACAATATATCTTCAGAGCTAAAGTTTCTTATTTAAATAATTATTGTAAATAAAAATAAAAAATATATGTATATATGAAGGTCTAAAAATTATATCAATAACTTCATCTTTGGGCACAATCAGCTGGACTGTCTTTTGGCCTCACATTAGTCCTCTCTCTTGATCTGTTAAATGTCAAGTGTCAAAAAATATTTATATGTCAGATAACCTAAGAAATATATAACTGCGTAAAAACAAATTACATGGAGAATTTTCTCCATAAAATCTACGCCAAGAATATAAATAAAAGTCTAAATATGTAAATAATAACAAAATATATGAGAAAAATTAAATAATATAAATAATATATATTTCCATTGTACGACACTGAACATCTGTCAACTTGGACTAAAAACAATATTTTTACAGTGTAATAGTCTAAACATGTAAATAATAACAAAATATATGAGAAAAATTAAATAATATAAATAATATATATTTCCATTGTACGACACTGAACATCTGTCAACTTGGACTAAAAACAATATTTTTACAGTGTAATAGGGATGACGATTTAAACCAATCCGAAGCAAGGACAAACAGCTCCTATCTTCTTACACACATTTTTCTACTTTGAAATAGACCATAGTGTGTTCTTACAAAAGTGAACAGCTTATAATATTATTACTTGTATTATTTAATTTTAGAACAACATATACATGCTAATTTCTAAAGGAATATAAGCTGTTTACTTTTGTAAAAACAAACTAAATTGGGAATTTTCGAGGAAATTCGGCGAGGGAATTTTGTTTTCAATAGTTTACACCTTTGAAGCTGTATGTCATGTTGGTATTAAAAAAATGTCACTTTTTTAAAATGTCGATCCATTTGACATATGTCATAATGAAAAATGATATCTTAATTATAATGATCATAACCTTATCAACCTAAAGTCGGTTTTACAGCGTAAGGAATATTTTTAATTGACTTGTAAAGTCAGTAACATACCATAAAAGTTACCAAAGTAACCAGATCTAGTGTGTTCTTACAAAAGTGAACTGCTTATACATACTCTTCTTATGTAATAGGAGAAACTTTTTAAGATCGCAGCGCCATACGCGGCAAAGCTGGAACACTAGAAAGTGACATTAAATTGTTACTTGTGTATTTGTTTACATGGTGAAAATGACCACAAGTTGTATTTTTCCTGTTTTCCGAGTTTTTTTTTTTTAATTTTAAGGTAATCTACGATTTACAAAGTATGTAATAATATTGAGAAGTGACATTACCGTTGGCGGCGCATACAAGGCAATATGGCTGAATTGTCTAGTATTCAGCTGTGAATATGCTAACAGGGAACAGGTTAATTTAAGCACAGTACATTTTTATTTTATGAAAATGTATCTATCGACATTCTAACAAAAAATCAACACTAGAAAATATGTAATAATTTCAAACAGTACTACAGTCGCGTAGTACAATATTTGACCACCAGACTGCGTATCCGGGCGTGTCAGTTCTCAATACTATTCTAAAGAAATTTCAAGAAAATTTTTAGTTTTTCATTGTATTTTTAATTCTTTTTGACTGTCAATATAAGAGCAAAAAAAATATGGTAAATATATTAGTGAAAATTAATATCTCTGCCTGAAAAAGTAGAAGGGCCTTTTAATATATCAACTGATGATTTAGGCAAATTTTGCGCGGAGTAAGTGCTTTTTTCAGTCTTTTCTTGGACGTAAAAAATCACTTTCCATAAAATGCAACGAGCAAACGTGCATACATGGGTTTGGATTTTTGCCTATTTTTAGTTTTTGGGTCCATAAAAACCTACGATCCACTTTCTGTCTGCCTCCAAACGTCGTTTCAATTGATATTTTTTTCGATTTAGGTAAATTATGACATGTTGAAGAGGGATTCTTCCTTATTCACGATTTACATTGCAGCACATAGCAAAATTGATTGTTTTTTTTTTTTTCATGATTTACAAAAATAAAACACAAACAAAAAAAAAACACGTATTTCTCAATTCAACAAAACAAAACAATGTAGCAGTACAAGCTACCTGGCAATATTGAATCTTAAAAACCTTTATTAAGAAAAACCATTACGTTCTGTTAATTATGTAACTAATATTCCTAACGTCATTGCTTGTTTTCACAAATCATTATAATTATTCTTAAATTATTATATTCTTAAATTTTGTTATCACTCAATAATAACTTAGTACTTTCACCCTGAGTGTTCATGAGCCTTAGTATTAACTAATATTGATAACGAGTAATAGAAAGTGAGCAGGGTGGAAGGGACTAATGAGAGAAAGCCTAAGGCAGTAAAGTCTTAAGTAGTGGTCAGTCTAATGAGTATGTAAAAAGCTGTTTACAACATCAAAATCGCACTAAGACACTAAATCAGAGAGAAGAGTACTTCAAGTTATAATATTTTTATTCATAAAAAACAAGTGTTCCATGAGCTGAGAATGCTGAATAAGTAGACTGAGTAATTTGTAAAATTTATTTTTATACATATTTAATTTTGTAACATTATATGTATGTATATATTCCAATCTGTCGACTTGTAAATACATGTGTATATTTAGTGGAGTCACGTTTATTGTTATTACGGTATCCCTTCAAACTCTGCTCTTGCTATCCTTCCTAGAATAATCTACATATTGGCATCTGACACTACCGATAGAGGCGCTACTGAATTCACATCATGGATGACTTTGGTAGGATATTTTTGACAGGTTCAATGGTATCTTCATGTGATATTTATTGAAACACACGGGAACACACTCTAAAATGGTCTTTAACTGTCTTTCCACTTCTAAGAACATATTCCCATGCTTGTCACAAACTCGACTATCCTACAACCGTCAGTTTCTCAAAATCTCACTAGAGGCGCTTCAGTTATTGTCAGTTGACAATACTTATTTATATATATTTTCTTTTCCTAATTTCACTCTAGTTCTCTCCCACTGTTATAATTCAATTAATTTTTATTTGTTTTTATATTTAAAGTCTTTTCCCCCCCCATTAATAACTGTTAGTTTTCGGCCCGTTACAACTGGTGGCCAACGGTGGGATTTTCAAATAAGATCTTTTAGTAGTTTTCGGCACGTTACAACAATGTCACTTTCTTATCTTCCGCAACTCGCCACCAGATGTCAGGGCGCTTAGGAAGTTTCCCCTATTGTCAGTAATGGGCGCGTAAATTACATGGTGTAATATTTACCTCATTGTTTACGCGCAACAGATGTAAAGTAAACAAAAAAACAATGTAAGCAAAGGCATGCCCGGGTCAAGATTATCTCATAAGTAAAGGTTGTCTCGTAACTTGTAGTGGTGGGGGTAAATAGCGAAGCTACGCGTCATCTGTATGCTAACGGGACGTCTGTCTTTGTTTATCGTATATGTTATATACACGTGAAGTTTGATTTTTGGTTATAAATATCAAAATATCGTTTAATTTTTTAATTTTCTAGTTGTTTTTATGTCTTTTTTTTAAGGGTTTTGTAGCTATGACCAAAAAAACCCTTATACCGTCATTTTGTCGTCTGTCTGTCTGTCTGTCTGTCAGTTTGTCTGTCTGTCTGTCTGTTTGGTAAAAATTGTAGCCAAACGGCTAAACCTAGAGAGTTGAAATTTGGGATGCTTATACAACTCTTTGACCCGCACATAGAAAAAATACTAAAATATCTAAAAAATCTATCACCCTAAAAATATAAACAAATATGGGCTCATCGAAAAAAAAATATATATATTTTTTTAAATTTGAGTAAGGTATCAAATGAAAGCCCTTAGTACGTGGATTAACGTTCAAAATTTTATTTTTGCAAAATAAATTATTTTGATGCGATTTTTGACAAATTTGTGCAAAAAAATTTTTGTCCCACACCCTGTAGCCCAGATGGTTTAAACTAAAAATCTGAAAAAATTCTAAGTAATGTACATTGGTGTGAACCGGGAATTTTTGATCAGATTATGTTTTCGGAAAATAACGTATTTTTTGTGTTTTTTTGATTCACGATTTACAAAAGTTATAGTTATGTAACACACTATACTAGAAAACGTATTCTGGTCTAATGGTTAGCTTTATCGCGTGCTAAGCAGCAAACTAGGGTTCGCTTCCTGGCAGAGGAGACAATTTTATTTTTTGTTTTTTTTTCCATTTTTATTTTGTTTAAATTATTTTGTCAAAATTCTAGTTATATTTTTGCAAATGTTGCATTTAATTTCTAAGAGCGTAAATTTAATAACCAGTTGGAATTGTTGCAATTATATTTTCAATCTATGTGTAATGTATACGAAATCAGAGGGGCGGAGCATATGACTTAAAACAACAAATGGATTTCATAGGCGCAATTTTCAAAATCTTATGAACCTTGATATATAAAAAAAATACTACACATATTTAAGAAGAAACCTAAATAATGGTATTAGG
This sequence comes from Liopterus haemorrhoidalis, assembly GCA_963971575.1. NCBI lineage: Eukaryota > Metazoa > Arthropoda > Insecta > Coleoptera > Dytiscidae > Liopterus > Liopterus haemorrhoidalis. The sequence goes on from OZ020619.1 coordinate 12,918,582, forward strand.
TATTCAAATTAAAATGAACAAAAAAATATTTTAACATAAAATTTGTTTTTAACGCTCTTAGATCAATTGACGATAAATTATTTTAAAAATATCGTTCATTTTGCCGTGATTACTACAAAGCAAAATTTGTCCTACACACTCAGCATGCCATACCTTCACTGATTATATACCTGCGAAACCCGGAAATGTGTGAAAATTCACACTTCACATCAATTTATCTTTGAAAGGAACGTTTCTTTGTTCTAAATAAATTTTCTTACATTCATTTTTGATGTGAAGTGAAATATTTCAATATTTTAGTTTTAGGGTGTCCCCCCGTAACTACCCAGATATTCACTAAATTGAAAAAATGCATAGAACAAATAAGATTTGTTTTCTTATAAACAATTTTTATTGTATAGTTTTTTCTGTTAAGATAGTTCTGTTTATAAATGAAATATTTTAAGTTTTTTAGTACCAGTTTTAACCCAGAAACAACCCCTAAGAAAATTTTGAGATATCATGCCTATATTTGATACTGGTCTGTTGTACCAAATTTCGTTAAAACACGTCCAGACGTTTTTAAAAATTGATATAACCTCCAATTTTATTAATTACTATATTATTATATAAATTTGTTTTTATATTTTTATTCAAATATTCCTAAAATTATATTTGCATTCGATTTTATTGTTATTTATTAACTATAACAGCGTTTCTCAACCGGGGGGCCGCAGCCCACTAGGGGGCCGTGAAGGCTTCGTCGGGGGGCCGCGAAGTAATACAAGATCGAAGCATGAAAATATATATATTTTTTTGTTATATTTTTTATTATGTTCCGAGCTACAGATAACTCAAGAGTAAGGATACGAAAGTGTTTAAATCAAAACAGAAATACTTTATTTTCAAGTCATTATAGAGAATACAATTTTTCGTCAACAGTAATAGATATTAAAGACATGTTTAAGTAAAAGTTGTTTCTCTTTAAAAGCTCTATTTAAAGATAACAAAATGACATACGTTCCCATTTAAAAACTAAAAGTTGTCCTTGATATCTTTCACTTCCGATTTATTCGGGAAGATTTCATTACTATAATTCAATTTTTTGGATAAACTGTGGTCATCCAAAATTTTCCCCAGCTTGCTAACACGTCGCCTTTTCTAGTAAAATCGTGTCCCTCTATCTTGATACAAACATTATACAAGGTGTCTCAAAAGAAATTTTATATTTATTTAGCTTACTGCGTGAACGCAACGTATCCGAGGGGCGTGGGAGTTATGTCAATCGGTAGCCTGGCTCTTGGGAATTCAGTCGCTATGGAGCGTTTCTCGGGAGCAGACCGCGCGTTATGCGTGCGAGAGTTTTACAAAAATGGTGATTCGGCGACTGTAGCGCGTACAAAATTCTGCAGTATTCGAGGTTTTCGCCACTTAAATGATGCGCCAAGCATTCCTCTCATTCGACATTGGGTTAAAAAGTTTGAAGAGACTGGTACAGCGCTGGATAAATCAAAATCCGGGCGACCTAGGTCATCAAGAACGGTAGAAAACGTGGAGAATGTTAATCAGTCTGTTCGTGACGACCCGAACCTTTCAATTCGGAAGCGCGCAAGTGCTTTAAATGTGCATAGATCATCATTACATCGCATTATGCACAAAGACCTAAAGCTGCACCCCTACAAAATTCAATTGGTGCAAGAATTAAAGCCCCAAGATGCCAGTCAGAGGCTTAATTTCGTAAATCAGGTGATTGAGCGATTTTCAACGTTTACCAACATTTTGTTTTCGGATGAAGCTCATTTTCATCTTAATGGCCACGTAAATAAGCAGAACTGCCGCTACTGGAGTGCAACGAATCCGAAACGCAAACATCAGAAACCCCTACATTCAGCTAAAGTGACCGTATGGGCTGCGATGTCGGCGCGAGGAATTATCGGCCCTTACTTTTTTGAAGACGAAAGGGGGCGTGCAGTTACAGTGAATTCAGAGCGTTATGTGGAGATGTTAGACAACTTCTTGGTACCTGAACTGCAAAACTTTCCTGGCTATAACCAAAGAACATGGTTACAACAGGACGGAGCAACTTCACACACGTCCAATATGTCTCTGCCACGTGTTCGTGAAATTTTCTCAGGCAAATTGATCTCCCGGAGAGGTGACATAAATTGGCCTCCACGCAGTCCAGATTTAACCCCTATGGACTTTTTCCTGTGGGGTTATCTTAAATCTAAAGTTTACGCCAATAAACCGACTTCACTGGCGCATTTGAAAGAAAATATCCGTCACGAAATGGCAGCCATCCCTGAGTCCACCTGCCGAGACGTCATAAGTAATTTTACTGTTCGATTAAATGAGTGCCGAGAACGCGAGGGTCTACATTTAGACGATATTATTTTTAAGAAATAAATCCCCAAAAAGTGTATTTTAATAATTAATAAACATTTTTTCTATATACGGCTTACTTTTTTTTTAATCGATCCACTGAATATAAAATTTCTTTTGAGACACCTTGTATATTGCTCCCTTAATACTACAACTGGGTAACTCGAATTTCGGGTATTTTGTGCTATTTGCATCTACCTATTCAATCATGTATTATCCTTGTAATACTAAATCTAAATAAGTGCTGCTATATGTCTTAAATGTAAAAACCCAGTAAAACAAATAAATAAGTGCATTGTGGTATACCGCTCTTCAAAACTTAAAATTGATTTTCTGAGAAACTACTAATTTCAAGTTACTTGATTGTAGTATTAAGGGGACGATATATAGGGGGGCCGCAGGCAATATGTACATAATTTTGGGGGGTCCCATGCCAGAAAAGGTTGAGAAACACTGAACTATAATACAAATACCCATCACCTTAAATTTTACATACATAAATCAGTATAAAATTTCCTTAGGTTTTTATTTAAAATTTATTCAGTAGTCTTGAAATAAATATTTAATACGAAAATAGTCAATAAAAATATTTTTCCACACCTATTTAATTATATTGCAATTATTAGCTTTTTTCGTGAAAAATAGTACTCATAAATAACTACAGTGAATTATGGTTTCATAATTCACTGTTTACGGCCAATTACCAACATAAATATCCATAATTCACTCTCGCTGATCCAATCATATTTGACAATGGCAATGGGAGGGGCCAAAACTGCAGTGGTAGCAGGCAACATGGATGACGCTATCACTTCCTTTAAAATTATCAATTTTGAGTCAAATTTATTTGTTTAACACGTTGACACGTTGACACGTAGTTAGCGTTCTTACCCAGGACATCGAATACGAGATTACTTGTAGTATATTGACTTAATAATATAATATGGCTATATCAAATTGACTTCTGAGACAAAAATCCTGAATCTTGCCTTGGCAGTCAACGTTTTAATAGGTGTGGAAAAAGTATAGTATTACATTCGCGATTATAGCCATTATTCACTCAGATGATTCGCGCCACTCGCCTGCGGCTCGTGGACTCAAACGTCATCTTCGTGAATAATGGCTGTCATAATCGCTCATATAATAATATACTATTAAAAACATGCAACATCTATATTAATCATGTATACTAGTTTGAACTTCGCATACATGTGACGTATTCCCTCTCACGCTCTAATTGGTCAGAAAAAACGAGACAACCTTTACTTTAAAAATCTTGGGTTTGGTCCGCTGTTATTGAGAACTGACACGTTCGAATAAGCAGTCTGGTGGTCAAAAATTGTACTTGGCGCTCTAGTACTGTTTGAACTTATTAAATATGTTCTTGTGTTGAATTTTTGTTAGAATGTCGATAGAAGTTGTGAAAAACTGTAAAAGTAGAACAAATTGCATTGTTTTTGGCTGTCATTCAAGACAGGACAAAGATAAGCATCTTAGTTTTTTTTTAAAGTAACTGATAATATGCGAGTTTGTTCATTACATTTGTCGCAGAAAAACTAAACTGCACTAATATATTAATAATAATAGCTAATAATATTAGCTGCTTCTGTCCAACTAAAACTTTTTTTTTTTCATGAGGCAATGAACATAATGCACTTGTTTACAAACATAATCCATATATTGTAAATTCAGATGACCGACACTCAGATGTACCACATAAAATTAAATGTCCCGCATTTAACACCTACTCAACTACAAATTACACTTCAATAAATCTACTGAAATTAAATTTTATTAACTGTAATTTAATGCCTACCTTTTGTTATACACCTCAATACATGTGTAGCGCGTAAAAATTAAAAAAATTCGCAAATATTCACTCGCATTTTCATAAAATAAAAATGTACTGTGCTTAAATTAACATGTTCGCTGTTAGCATATTGACAGCTGAATACTAGACACGACAGCCATATTGCCTTGGAATACAGCGCCGCCAACGGTAATGTCACTTCTCAATAACATGTTCACACAATCACGTACATTGAGAATCATTCATATACTGTATGAATTTGTAACACATTTGCTGTAATTTCTATTCATAATTTGGGTTTTTTTTTATTACACAGAATTAAGTTTGGAGGTACGAACATGTATGACATTTTTATCTATTTTAGACACACACTTACAATATTTCAGCACAAAGTTTCCATTACATCACGCTTATTACAGCTTTGCGAAAACCTGCATGACTTACATTGAATATATCAATAGATCGGTCTTTCGAGAAAAGATCGTTATACAGTGCGGTCATTTTATGCAGAGGACTCATATTGCAATGCTCTGTATTTGCCCTTTTACATAAGAATAATGTGTCTCTTGCCTTAAAATCACGGGAAGGCACTCTTACGTAAATATTAGATAAAATGTTAGAGTCGTCCACAAGATTATTAAATATTTTGTATAGAAGTAGCAGTGATGCCAAATCCCTTCTCGCAGCCAACGTTTTAACATTAAACTCTACCAAAATTACGTCACCGGACGTATACTCCTGTCATCCGTAGCTTCACAACACGGTAATACCGCGTTTGTACAGTTTCAATGTGTTTAATATATTTTGTTTGATATGGTGCCCATATAATATTACCATATTCAAGTAGAGGTCTAACGTCTAACATGAGCATTGAATAATGCAATGTACGTCCGATTATGACGAAAATCTTTAGTTAGAGGAAGTACATACCCAATCTTTCTCAATGCATTATTTACAATATGCTCAACGTGATGGTGAAAATTCAGTTTCGAATCGAACAATATTCCCAATCTCTGATTGTCTCTGTTCGGGAACAATACAGCCTTCCATTTAATATGTTCCATGTAATAATATGGGCCCCCTTTTGTTTTTTCTCGATAATTTTTTAAGTTTTTGAAGTAATGATGTTAGAATTGGCATACATCTAGCCCAAAGACTTATATACAATATTCAAAATTGCATTGTTTCGTAAAATAGAAAAATAATTTAATTCAAAGCCAAATATGAAAATTTATAAAATTTACGAATCAGAGTGTATGAAATATGGGCCCCCGATAAAAATTGGGTAGTTCAACATAAATTTTATTTTTGTTTAAGCTACAAACTCAAAGTAAGAGTTTAACAATTTATTACTGACTAAAATCACATTCATATTATCTGTCTCAATTTGTAATACGAAACTAAGAGGAAAATTTCATTTTTTATGTTGTCTATTTAAGATATCATCTTAGGGTGGTACTGTTGAAATGGCACCTTTCAAAACATTTGACAATTCATATTTGACATTGAATTATATGTCAATTTATTTTTTTAATTGAAAAGTCTTTTTATACAACCAAAATAAGAACATAACATCAGAAAATATGCATAAGAGACAACAATTAGATAAATATACAAAAAAACACATATATAACGCTTATGGAAAACTTTGTAACTAAATCTTGGTGTCCTTTTTGTTATGAAATATAAAATAATTTACCCATTTCAATTTCTTTAGAGATCTGAAGGAGAAGTAAGAAAAATTTTAAATGAAGGTGTAGAAAATTTAAGACCGACGAACATGGGAAGAGGTAATAATAAGAAAACAGATAGAACCACAGACTACATGTTTCGGAAAGATTTGCAGAGAAGATTTCGGATTTACATTAAAAAAATGAATATTTTTGTTGAAATATGTTATTAAATTTTGCAAAACAAGAATTAGATTTTAAGGGCAACACAATAAAATGATAAATTATTATTATATAATATGTATTTTTGTTTTTTATATTTTATCACGATATTTCATTGATAATCGTAATATCTGTCTCATTTTGTAATACGAAACTAACAGGGAAACTTCATTTTTTATGTTGTATATTTAAGATATCATCTTAGGGTGGTAATTCTGAAGTAACACCTTTCAAAATATTTGACAATGTCAATTATGACATTAAATTATATGTCAACTTACTAACACAAATTGTATAAAACACAAATTGACAAGTACATATTTGAAATATATTTTATACAACCAGAACAGAAATTATGAATAAGCGAAATAAGATGAAATAAATATTTGTATATAATTCAAAATATTAGACATGTCAATCACAAATTTGACATGTCAATTTGGAATCTGACATGTAGTTTTTGAGTGAATATAACCTCAGTATAATGATACTTCACCAAAAATGTGAAAGCCAGATTTACAAGTTTACATGGTTTCAAAAAAGTCTATTTACACCACAACAGTCACCAAAGTAACCAGATTTAGTTTCGTATTACAAATTGAGACAGATTATAATATTTTTTTACTATTATACGAGTAATAATCGAAAGTTTGATGAAATAAATATTAATATATACAGTCTGTTCCAAACGGTTAGGCGGAACTAGATTTTGCAATCTAGTTACTTTCATCGTTTAAATCGTGCTTTTCGGCCGTTTTGTTTAAGCTTTGTAAATCATACTTGCAACAAATATTTTTTGGTTAAGGTTAATATCATTTTAAAATGTCATTTTCTTTATATTTTGATTTTTTGTGTCATTCTTAATACAAATTTCCCATTTATTTATTTTTTTGTCAATAAAATAAGTAAAAAAAATTATTAAATTTTGACATATGTCATTCGTTTCCATGGTTTCATTGTTGGAATTTTAAATTTTGACATTCCAACATGAAAAATGAAATAACCCAAGCAAGGTCCCTTCTCGTGACAACCTAAAAGAACGAAATTCCCATTTAGTTCCGCCTAACCGTTTGGAACAGACTGTACATTCAAAATATTTGACATGTCAATCACAATTTTGACATGTCAATTTAGTAATAACCTCAATATGATGAAACTTAACCATACTTTTAAAAGCCAGATTTACAAGTTCACATGATTCTACAAAAGTCTATTTACACAACAGTCACTAAAGTAACCAGATCTAGTTTAGTATTACAAATTGAGACAGTTTATATAAATCTTTTTCTGTCCCGGAGTATTCATTATTCATGTGCCCACATATTGCACATTAGGCACCGAACCCAAAGCTCGCCCCTTTGATCCTGTAAACATAACCGTCACAAAACATGTTCACAATTCGTATAAGATAATAAAAATTGAAACTACGCCTATGTGTACATGTCCTTGAAAATAAGTTTGACAACTAAATGTTTCTGTTAAGTATTACATAACGTTCAGGAAGTAATGATCTCACTGTATTTATTCTAATGTTGCAATTGCAATTATCGTCCATGAGCAGAAATTTTCATGTAATCGAATTCGGGTTTTATAAATAAAACATTTCATCACCCGTTGAAAACCATATGTTGATGTGTCTGAATAATAAATAAATAAATATTAAGGAAAAAAGTCTTTTATTTGTGCATCATTTACAAACATTTACAAAATATAAATAAAACTTATATAAATAAATAAATACATAACAATTTAATGGATTTCAATGTAATGTAGTTTAATGAAAACAAATAAATATTGCAAAAACGTGCACTGGAAAACTTTAAATGTACAGCACCCGCAATGTTTGAAATGACTTGAAACTTGAATGGCTGCGTAATGGATTTGTGCTCAAAGTTTGCGCTGCTGAGTTCTTTCTCCAAACACAAGCGCTCTGTCCTTGTTACTCATCAAGTATTCACTTCTGTGCCAGAAGTTTTGTTCAAGTCAGTTCCTACTTTACGTTAGGTTTAGGGAATTGTGAATATAGATACATTTTAAGAAATATTACTTGAAAATAGATTTATAGGTAAAAAACTGGACAGCTTAATAAATACAGTTAAAGTATACAGTAATGAGATATATACAAGCTGCGCACTATTGTCTCTTGTTCTCTATGAAGTTAGTAAATTGTCTGCAACAAGTTTGCTAACCTCAGTCCATTAAGCTGCGGGTACTATTCTATTTTAGCAAATCCACCAAACAGTGTTGCCAACTATAGTAAAATTAAAAGAAGTAAATTTAAACTAAAATCGCAATTGAATTAAAATTATTAATATAATAATGCTTAACTTTCAGTTAAATAAATCTAGTTAAATAAATATGCCGGTATTTAATAATAATATTATTATTTTCACAGCTGATTAAAGAGTAAAAAAGGGGGACCATAATTTGGCATCCTACACCATTTCTTTATTATAAATGCATGAACAATGATACACAATTTTATTTGGACTAATATGGGGGAGAAAATAAAGTACTGTGCACCTAATAACTGGATAATTAGGTTAGGTTTAGTTAGCAAAAGTCTAGGACAGCAGAAGCCGAAAAGCTCAAAGAAAGCTTAAAGGAGTTTGTGTGAAAACATATATATAAATAATGTATACACTTTACAAAATAAAACAACAAAGAAATAAAGGTAAAACTACAGTATTACAGCTTTTTGGCTTCTGTTGTCCTAGACTTTTGCTAGATTTTTACTAACTAAACCTAACCTAATTACCTTGTTTTAGGTGCACAGTACTTTATTTTCCCTTACATTAGCCCAGTTAAAATTATGTATCATTTTGCATGCGTTTATAACATGGTGGTGTAGGGTGCCAATTCATTGCCCACCTGAATTAAAATTTAAAAATATATCCATGCAATGTATGATAACTACAACAGAAAAAAGTGGCAGTAAATAGTATTATATTAAATTTAAACTACGTTTATATATTAAAGCTCTAATCACAGTAGAAATTAAATGAATATTACTTATTTCTATATTTCTTATAAATAAACTCATTTAATAAATAAATATTGAATTTAAATTATTAAAATTGATATACTACATTTTACTATTGCCAAGACTAAACGCATGCGCAATAAGGTGGGTTTTCTAAAGTAGAATAGTATCAAGCTGCGTCTATAATACTTCGAAGCGATCATTCTAAAGCGTCTCCAAGCCATAGTTGACAAAGAAAATGTTATCCCGGAAGAACAACATGGGTTCAGAAACATGCATGGCACATACCATCAACTGCTTAGAGTCGTTGAGCATGCAACTTATAGTTTTAACTGAAAAATGCACACAGGCGCCCTCTTTCTGGACGTGAGCAAGGCCTTTGGCCAGGTGGGGCACAAGGGACTCATTTATAAGCTTATCCATCTAAAGTTCCCAGATTATCTAATTCAAATGGTAAAATCATTCCTCAAGGATCGAGCTTTGCGTGCGAAAATAGGGGCGGTACGTTTCTCTTCCAAAGTTATCACTGCCGGAGTACCCCAAGGATCCCTGTTCAATCCATTGCTGTATAACATATAAACATACGATATTCCCAAGACAAGAAGTACAATCCTCTGTACGAATGCAGACGATACAGCCGTACTGACTAGAGCTAAGCGTCCAGAAAGAGTCACGAAAAAGCTATACCCATTTGAGGACAAAGGCCTCCACACCTTTCTCTCCAAAGCAGGTTAAGAAATATTTTCTAAAATGATCTATGCACGAAGTTGTAATTGATCAAGAATCAGGAATAATATTGTTTACCAAATCTTCCTAATCACGGAAGGTGTAATATACCCATTTGAGAACAAAGGCCTCCACACCTTTCTCCCCATAGCTGGTAAAGAAATATTTTCTAAAATTATCCATGTACGATGTTGTAATTGATCAAGAATCAGGAATATTATTGTTTACCAAATCTTCCTAATCACGGAAGGTGTAATATACCCATTTGAGAACAAAGGCCTCCACACCTTTCTCCCCATAGCTGGTAAAGAAATATTTTCTAAAATTATCTATGTACGATGTTGTAATTGATCAAGAATCAGGAATATTATTGTTTACCAAATCTTCCTAATCACGGAAGGTGTAATATACCCATTTGAGAACAAAGGCCTCCACACCTTTCTCCCTATAGCGGGTTAAGAAATATTTTCTAAAATGATCTATGCACCATGTTGTAATTGATCAAGAAACAGGAATATTATTGTTTACCAAACCTTCCTAATCACGGAAGGTGTAATATATCCATTTGAGAACAAAGGCCTCCACACCTTTCTCCCCATAGCTGGTAAAGAAATATTTTCTAAAATGATCTATGCACGATGTTGTAATTGATCAAAAATCAGGAATATTATTGTTTACCAAACTTTCCTAATCACGGAAGGTGTAATATACCCATTTGAGGACAAAGGCCTCCACACCTTTCTCCCCATAGCTGGTTAAGAAATATTTTCTAAACTGATCTATGCACGATGCTGTAATAGATCAAGAATCAGGAATATTATTATTTACCAAATCTTCCTAATCACGGAAGGTGTAATATACCCATTTGAGAACAAAGGCCTTCACATCTTTCTCCCCATAGCTGGTTAAGAAATATTTTCTAAAATGATCTATGCACGATGTTGTAATTGATCAAGAATCAGGAATATTATTATTTACCAAATCTTCCTAATCACGGAAGGTGTAATATACCCATTTGAGAACAAAGGCCTTCACATCTTTCTCCCCATAGCTGGTTAAGAAATATTTTCTAAAATGATCTATGCACGATGTTGTAATTGATCAAGAATCAGGAATATTATTATTTACCAAATCTTCCTAATCACGGAAGGTGTAATATACCCATTTGAGAACAAAGGCCTTCACATCTTTCTCCCCATAGCTGGTTAAGAAATATTTTCTAAAATGATCTATGCACGATGTTGTAATTGATCAAGAATCAGGACTATTATTGTTTACCAAACTTTCCTAATCACGGAAGGTGTAATATACCCATTTGAGAACAAAGGCCTCCACACCTTTCTCCCCATAGCTGGTAAAGAAATATTTTCTAAAATGATCTATGCACGATGTTGTAATTGATCAAGAATCAGGAATATTATTGTTTACCAAACTTTCCTAATCACGGAAGGTGTAATATACCCATTTGAGGACAAAGGCCTCCACACCTTTCTCCCCATAGTTGGTTAAGAAATATTTTCTAAAATGATCTATGCACGATGCTGTAATAGATCAAGAATCAGGAATATTATTATTTACCAAATCTTCCTAATCACGGAAGGTGTAATATACCCATTTGAGAACAAAGGCCTTCACATCTTTCTCCCCATAGTTGGTTAAGAAATATTTTCTAAAATGATCTATGCACGATGCTGTAATAGATCAAGAATCAGGAATATTATTATTTACCAAATCTTCCTAATCACGGAAGGTGTAATATACCCATTTGAGGACAAAGGCCTCCACACCTTTCTCCCCATAGTTGGTTAAGAAATATTTTCTAAAATGATCTATGCACGATGCTGTAATAGATCAAGAATCAGGAATATTATTATTTACCAAATCTTCCTAATCACGGAAGGTGTAATATACCCATTTGAGAACAAAGGCCTTCACATCTTTCTCCCCATAGCAGGTTAAGAAATATTTTCTAAAATGATCTATGCACGATGTTGTAATTGATCAAGAATCAGGAATATTATTGTTTACCAAACTTTCCTAATCACGGAAGGTGTAATATACCCATTTGAGGACAAAGGCCTCCACACCTTTCTCCCCAAAGCTGGTTAAGAAATATTTTCTAAAATGATCTATGCACGATGCTGTAATAAATCAAGAATCAGGAATTTTATTATTTACCAAATCTTCCTAATCACGGAAGGTGTACTATACCCATTTGAGAACAAAGGCCTTCACATCTTTCTCCCCATAGCTGGTTAAGAAATATTTTCTAAAATGATCTATGCACGATGCTGTAATAGATCAAGAATCAGGAATTTTATTATTTACCAAATCTTCCTAATCACGGAAGGTGTAATATACCCATTTGAGAACAAAGGCCTTCACATCTTTCTCCCCATAGCTGGTTAAGAAATATTTTCTAAAATGATCTATGCACGATGTTGTAATTGATCAAGAATCAGGAATATTATTGTTTACCAAACTTTCCTAATCACGGAAGGTGTAATATACCCATTTGAGAACAAAGGCCTTCACACCTTTCTCCCCATAGCTGGTTAAGAAATAATTTCTAAAATGATCAATGCACGATGCTGTAATAGATCAAGAATCAGGAATCACGGAAGGTGTTATATACCGATTTGAGAACAAGGGCCTTCACACCTTTCTCCCCATAGTTGGTTAAGAAATATTTTCTAAAATGATCTATGCACGATGCTGTAATAGATCAAGAATCAGGAATATTATTATTTACCAAATCTTCCTAATCACGGAAGGTGTAATATACCCATTTGAGAACAAAGGCCTTCACATCTTTCTCCCCATAGCAGGTTAAGAAATATTTCCTAAAATGATCTATGCACGATGTTGTAATTGATCAAGAATCAGGAATATTATTGTTTACCAAACCTTCCTAATCACGGAAGGTGTAATATACCCATTTGAGAACAAAGGCCTTCACATCTTTCTCCCCATAGCAGGTTAAGAAATATTTTCTAAAATGATCTATGCACGATGCTGTAATAGATCAAGAATCAGGAATATTATTGTTTACCAAACCTTCCTAATCACGGAAGGTGTAATATACCCATTTGAGAACAAAGGCCTTCAAATCTTTCTCCCCATAGCAGGTTAAGAAATATTTTCTAAAATGATCTATGCACGATGTTGTAATTGATCAAGAATCAGGAATATTATTGTTTACCAAACCTTCCTAATCACGGAAGGTGTAATATACCCATTTGAGGACAAAGGCCTCCACACCTTTCTCCCTATAGTTGGTTAAGAAATATTTTCTAAAATGATCTATGCACGATGCTGTAATAGATCAAGAATCAGGAATATTATTGTTTACCAAACCTTCCTAATCACGGAAGGTGTAATATACCCGTTTGAGAACAAAGGCCTTCACATCTTTCTCCCCATAGCTGGTTAAGAAATATTTTCTAAAATGATCTATGCACGATGCTGTAATAGATCAAGAATCAGGAATATTATTATTTACCAAATCTTCCTAATCACGGAAGGTGTAATATACCCATTTGAGAACAAAGGCCTTCACATCTTTCTCCCCATAGCAGGTTAAGAAATATTTTCTAAAATGATCTATGCACGATGTTGTAATTGATCAAGAATCAGGAATATTATTGTTTACCAAACTTTCCTAATCACGGAAGGTGTAATATACCCATTTGAGGACAAAGGCCTCCACACCTTTCTCCCCATAGCTGGTTAAGAAATAATTTCTAAAATGATCTATGCACGATGCTGTAATAGATCAAGAATCAGGAATATTATTATTTAGCAAATCTTCCTAATCACGGAAGGTGTAATATACCCATTTGAGAACAAAGGCCTTCACATCTTTCTCCCCATAGCTGGTTAAGAAATATTTTCTAAAATGATCTATGCACGATGCTGTAATAGATCAAGAATCAGGAATATTATTATTTACCAAATCTTCCTAATCACGGAAGGTGTAATATACCCATTTGAGAACAAAGGCCTTCACATCTTTCTCCCCATAGCAGGTTAAGAAATATTTTCTAAAATGATCTATGCACGATGTTGTAATTGATCAAGAATCAGGAATATTATTGTTTACCAAACCTTCCTAATCACGGAAGGTGTAATATACCCATTTGAGGACAAAGGCCTCCACACCTTTCTCCCCATAGTTGGTTAAGAAATATTTTCTAAAATGATCTATGCACGATGCTGTAATAGATCAAGAATCAGGAATATTATTATTTACCAAATCTTCCTTATCACGGAAGGTGTAATATACCCATTTGAGAACAAAGGCCTTCACATCTTTCTCCCCATAGCTGGTTAAGAAATATTTTCTAAAATGATCTAAGCACGATGCTGTAATAGATCAAGAATCAGGAATATTATTGTTTACCAAACCTTCCTAATCACGGAAGGTGTAATATACCCGTTTGAGAACAAAGGCCTTCACATCTTTCTCCCCATAGCAGGTTAAGAAATATTTTCTAAAATGATCTATGCACGATGTTGTAATTGATCAAGAATCAGGAATATTATTGTTTACCAAACTTTCCTAATCACGGAAGGTGTAATATACCCGTTTGAGAACAAAGGCCTTCACATCTTTCTCCCCATAGCTGGTTAAGAAATATTTTCTAAAATGATCTATGCACGATGCTGTAATAGATCAAGAATCAGGAATATTATTATTTACCAAATCTTCCTAATCACGGAAGGTGTAATATACCCATTTGAGAACAAAGGCCTTCACATCTTTCTCCCCATAGCAGGTTAAGAAATATTTTCTAAAATGATCTATGCACGATGTTGTAATTGATCAAGAATCAGGAATATTATTGTTTACCAAACTTTCCTAATCACGGAAGGTGTAATATACCCGTTTGAGAACAAAGGCCTTCACATCTTTCTCCCCATAGCTGGTTAAGAAATATTTTCTAAAATGATCTATGCACGATGCTGTAATAGATCAAGAATCAGGAATATTATTATTTACCAAATCTTCCTTATCACGGAAGGTGTAATATACCCATTTGAGAACAAAGGCCTTCACATCTTTCTCCCCATAGCTGGTTAAGAAATATTTTCTAAAATGATCTAAGCACGATGCTGTAATAGATCAAGAATCAGGAATATTATTGTTTACCAAACCTTCCTAATCACGGAAGGTGTAATATACCCGTTTGAGAACAAAGGCCTTCACATCTTTCTCCCCATAGCAGGTTAAGAAATATTTTCTAAAATGATCTATGCACGATGTTGTAATTGATCAAGAATCAGGAATATTATTGTTTACCAAACTTTCCTAATCACGGAAGGTGTAATATACCCGTTTGAGAACAAAGGCCTTCACATCTTTCTCCCCATAGCTGGTTAAGAAATATTTTCTAAAATGATCTATGCACGATGCTGTAATAGATCAAGAATCAGGAATATTATTATTTACCAAATCTTCCTAATCACGGAAGGTGTAATATACCCATTTGAGAACAAAGGCCTTCACATCTTTCTCCCCATAGCAGGTTAAGAAATATTTTCTAAAATGATCTATGCACGATGTTGTAATTGATCAAGAATCAGGAATATTATTGTTTACCAAACTTTCCTAATCACGGAAGGTGTAATATACCCATTTGAGGACAAAGGCCTCCACACCTTTCTCCCCATAGCTGGTTAAGAAATAATTTCTAAAATGATCTATGCACGATGCTGTAATAGATCAAGAATCAGGAATATTATTATTTAGCAAATCTTCCTAATCACGGAAGGTGTAATATACCCATTTGAGAACAAGGGCCTTCACATCTTTCTCCCCATAGCTGGTTAAGAAATATTTTCTAAAATGATCTATGCACGATGTTGTAATTGATCAAGAATCAGGAATATTATTGTGTACCAAACCGTCCTAATCACGGAAGGTGTAATATACCCATTTGAGGACAAAGGACTCTACACCTTTCTCCCCATAGCTGGATAAGAAATATTTTCTAAAAGAATCTATTCACATTGTGTTAGTCTCCACACCGTTTTCCACATACTTTGTTAAGAAATAATGTTTATAAGGATCTATTGACAATGTTGTAGTTGTTCCAGAATCAAGAATAGTATTGTATGCTAAGCTATCCTGAACAAGGAAGATGTAATATGCCCATTTCAGAACAAAGGCCCCCACACCTTTTTCCCCATAGTTGGTTAAGAAATATTTTCTAAAAGAATCTATTCACATTGTGTTAGTTGTTCCAGAATCAAGAAGAGTATTGTATGCTAAGCTATCCTAAACAAGGAAGATATAATATGCCCATTTCAGGACACAAGCCTCCACACCTTTCCCCCCATAGTTGGTTAAGAAATATTTTCTAAAAGAATCTATTCACATTGTGTTAGTTGTTCCAGAATCAAGAAGAGTATTGTATGCTAAGCTATCCTGAACAAGGAAGATGTAATATGCCCATTTCAGGACACAAGCCTCCACACCTTTCCCCCCATAGTTGGTTAAGAAATATTTTCTAAAAGAATCTATTCACATTGTGTTAGTTGTTCCAGAATCAAGAAGAGTATTGTATGCTAAGCTATCCTAAACAAGGAAGATGTAATATGCCCATTTCAGGACAAAAGCCTCCACACCTTTTTCCCCATAGTTGGTTAAGAAATATTTTCTAAAAGAATCTATTCACATTGTGTTAGTTGTTCCAGAATCAAGAATAGTATTGTATGCTAAGCTATCCTGAACAAGGAAGATGTAATATGCCCATTTCAGGACAAAGGCCTCCACACCTTTTCCCCCATAGTTGGTTAAGAAATATTTTCTAAAAGAATCTATTCACATTGTGTTAGTTGTTCCAGAATCAAGAATAGTATTGTATGCTAAGCTATCCTGAACAAGGAAGATGTAATATGCCCATTTCAGGACAAAGGCCTCCACACCTTTTCCCCCATAGTTGGTTAAGAAATATTTTCTAAAAGAATCTATTCACATTGTGTTAGTTGTTCCAGAATCAAGAATAGTATTGTATGCTAAGCTATCCTGAACAAGGAAGATGTAATATGCCCATTTCAGGACAAAGGCCTCCACACCTTTTCCCCCATAGCTGGTTAAGAAATATTTTCTAACATAATCTATGCACGATCTTGTAATTGATCAAGAATCAGGAATATTATTGTTTACCAAACCGTTCTAATCATGGAAGGTGTAATATTCCCATTTGAGGACAAAGGCCTCCACATCTTTCTCCCCATAGCTGGATAAGAAATATTTTCTAAAATAATCTATGCACGATGTTGTAATTGATCAAGAATCAGGAATATTATTGTTTACCAAACCGTTCTAATCATGGAAGGTGTAATATTCCCATTTGAGGACAAAGGCCTCCACATCTTTCTCCCCATAGCTGGTTAAGAAATATTTTCTAAAATAATCTATGCACGATGTTGTAATTGATCAAGAATCAGGAATATTATTGTTTACCAAATCGTTCTAATCATGGAAGGTGTAATATTCCCATTTGAGGACAAAGGCCTGCACATCTTTCTCCCCATAGCTGGTTAAGAAATATACTCTAAAATAATCTATTCACATTGTGTTAGTTATTCCAGAATCAAGAATATTATTGTATGCTAAGCTATCCTAAACAAGGAAGATTTATTATGCCCATTTGAGTACAAAGGCCTCTACACCTTTTTCCTCATAGCTGGTTATTACAGCTATGTAAGACTTTGAATGTGGACGAAAACATACTGTGATCAGCGGAAATCAAAGACTCGAATAATACAGACAACTATGTATATTATAGGATTCTAGGTCAATTTATCGAAAATCAATTTATCGAATACAAATTTATCGAAAATCAATTTATCGAAAATCAATTTATCGAAAGCAAGTTCATTGAAAGCAAATTTATCGAAAGTCAATTTATCAAATGCTCAATTTATCGAATGGCACGTTTATCGAAAATGCTTATTAATATTATGCTATTTCATAAAAACAAATTTTCTTATTTATATAAATTTTGGGTATAATTAGGGAATAGGTACCTACGCAACTGCGCATGTGTCACACCGCGTCATGCCAGATATGATTTGTTCAATGTACGGTGATTCTAAACAGGTGGCATTGTTATGTTAGTGTGAGTTTGTTTTGTAATTAAACTAGAAGATGGGTAGCTCGCTTCGCTCGGCTTCTTCTAACCAAACCCTTACTAACCTAACCTAACCTAACCTAAGATAGTGTTTCGTCATTAAACTAGAAGATGGGTAGTTGGTTAAGAAATATTTTCTAATAGAATCTATTCACAATGTGTTAGTTGTTTCAGAATCAGGAATATTATTGTATGCTGCGATATCCCAGTTAAGAAAAGTGAAATATGTCCATTTGAGGAAATAGGCCTCCACACCTGTTTCCCCATAGCGGATTAAGAAATATTTTCTAAAAGGATCTATTCACAATGTTGCGGTTGTTTCAGATTTGGGAATATTGTTGTATGCTGAGCTATCCTAATCAAGGAAGGTGTAATATGCCTATATGAGAACAAAGGCCTCCATACCTTTTACCTCATAGCTAGTTAAGAAATATTTTCTAAAAGGATTTATTCACAATGTTGCAGTTGTTTCAGATTTGGGAATATTGTTGTATGCTGAGTTATCCTAATTAAGGAAGGTGTAATATGCCTATATGAGAACAAAGGCCTCCATACCTTTGTCCTCATAGCGGATTAAGAAATATTTTCTAAAAGGATCTATTCACAATGTTGCAGTTGTTTCAGATTTGGGAATATTGTTGTATGCTGAGCTATCCTAATCAGGGAAGGTGTAATATGCCTATATGAGAACAAAGGCCTCCATACCTTTTACCTCATAGCTAGTTAAGAAATATTTTCTAAAAGGATTTATTCACAATATTGCAGTTGTTTCAGATTTGGGAATATTGTTGTATGCTGAGCTATCCTAATTAAGGAAGGTGTAATATGCCTATATGAGAACAAAGGCCTCCATACCTTTTTCCTCATAGCGGATTAAGAAATATTTTCTAAAAGGATCTATTCACAATATTGCAGTTGTTTCAGATTTGGGAATATTGTTGTATGCTGAGCTATCCTAATTAAGGAAGGTGTAATATGCCTATATGAGAACAAAGGCCTCCATACCTTTTTCCTCATAGCTAGTTAAGAAATATTTTCTAAAAGGATTTATTCACAATATTGCAGTTGTTTCAGATTGGGGAATATTGTTGTATGCTGAGCTATCCTAATTAAGGAAAGTGTAATATGCCTATATGAGAACAAAGGCCTACATACCTTTTTCCTCATAGCGGATTAAGAAATTTTTTATTAAAGGATCTATTCACAATGTTGCGGTTGTTTCAGATTTGGGAATATTGTTGTATGCTGAGCTATCCTAATCAAGGAAGGTGTAATATGCCTATATGAGAACAAAGGCCTACATACCTTTTTCCTCATAGCGGATTAAGAAATTTTTTATTAAAGGATCTATTCACAATGTTGCGGTTGTTTCAGATTTGGGAATATTGTTGTATGCTGAGCTATCCTAATCAAGGAAGGTGTAATATGCCTATATGAGAACAAAGGCCTCCATACCTTTTACCTCATAGCTGGTTAAGAAATATTTTCTAAAAGGATCTATTCACAATGTTGCAGTTGTTTCAGATTTGGGAATATTGTTGTATGCTGAGCTATTCTAATTAAGGAAAGTGTAATATGCCTATATGAGAACAAAGGCCTCCATACCTTTTACCTCATAGCTGGTTAAGAAATATTTTCTAAAAGGATCTATTCACAATGTTGCAGTTGTTTCAGATTTGGGAATATTGTTGTATGCTGAGCTATCCTAATCAAGGAAGGTGTAATATGCCTATATGAGAACAAAGGCCTCCATACCTTTTACCTCATAGCTAGTTAAGAAATATTTTCTAAAAGGATCTATTCACAATGTTGCAGTTGTTTCAGATTTGGGAATATTGTTGTATGCTGAGCTATCCTAATCAAGGAAGGTGTAATATGCCTATATGAGAACAAAGGCCTCCATACCTTTTACCTCTTAGCTAGTTAAGAAATATTTTCTAAAAGGATTTATTCACAATGTTGCAGTTGTTTCAGATTTTGGAATATTGTTGTATGCTGAGCTATCCTAATCAGGGAAGGTGTAATATGCCTATATGAGAACAAAGGCCTCCATACCTTTTACCTCATAGCTAGTTAAGAAATATTTTCTAAAAGGATTTATTCACAATATTGCAGTTGTTTCAGATTTGGGAATATTGTTGTATGTTGAGCTATCCTAATTAAGGAAGGTGTAATATGCCTATATGAGAACAAAGGCCTCCATACATTTTATCTCATAGCTGGTTAAGAAATATTTTCTAAAAGGATCTATTCACAATGTTGCAGTTGTTTCAGATTTGGGAATATTGTTGTATGCTGAGCCATCCTAATTAAGGAGGGTGTAATATGTCCATTTGAGGAAAAAGGCCTCCACACCTTTTTCCTCATAGCGGATTAAGAAATATTTTCTAAAAGGTTCTATACACAATGTTGCAGTTTTTCCAGATTTGGGAATATTGTTGTATGCTGAGCTATCCTAATCAAGGAAGGTGTAATATGCCTATATGAGAACAAAGGCCTCCATACCTTTTACCTCATAGCTGGTTAAGAAATATATTTTAAAAGGATCTATTCACAATGTTACAGTTGTTCCAGAATCGGGAATATTGTTGTATGTTGAGCTATCCTAATTAAGGAGGTTGTAATATGTCCATTTGAGGAAAAAGGCCTCCACTCCTTTTTCCCCATAGCTGGTTAAGAAATATTTTCTAAAAGGATCTATTCACAATGTTGCAGTTGTTCCAGAATCGGGAATATTATTGTGTGCTGAGCTATCCTAATCAAGGAAGATGTAATATGTCCATTTGTGGACATATTACAAAGGTGTGGATGCCTTATCCACACCTTTTTACCCAAACCTGGTTGAGAAAACTTTTCTAAAATAATTTATTCACAGTGTTTCAGTTGTTCCAGAATTAGAAATATTATTGTATGCTGAGCTATCCTCGTCAAGGAAGTTGTAATATGCATATTTGAGGTGCCAAGTACTAAGTAAGACTTTACAGGCTTCATACCTGTTTGAATTTATTTCGATGTTTAGCAAATTATATTCTATTCTTAAGCTTCCGTATTCCTATTTGGAACTAAAAAGGTTCCCGTTCCTCTTCCCCATGCCTGGTTACCAATTTATTTTATTTAGGTATATATCCAAAATGCATTCGTAATTGTTCCAGAATTATGAAAATTATTATTGTGTGAGGGGCTATTCTAACAAAGGAAGGTGTAAATCCTTTGAAAAAAGCTGTAGGTCCATCGCTAGCAGTTTTGAGAAGTACATCTAATATACCTGTGAATTCGCCAGGTTTAGAATTCATGTATCTGGTTTTTATGACATCTACTGGTTGAGTTAGGAACGTCGATATGCCGCCCTGAAAAAATAATGATAATAATAATAAATAAAATGTAAGCGCCACAAAATATAGGTAAGGTAATAATAGTTAGTCTTCACTATTTTTGATTTCAAAGACAAGTTTTATTGTTTAGATTAGTGGTTCTTAACTGCTGTTTCGCGGAACCTTGCACATGTTGTTGCAAGTTTTTTTAGAAATTATGATTTAAGTGATTTGTAAAATATGTTATTGATTTTGGAGATGAATTAACATTTGAACATTTTATATGTCAATATTGTCAATAGTAGCACAATGAAAATCTTATTTTTTACTTAATAGTTAAAACTAGATAAAACTCTTGGTAAATATTGTGACAATCTACAAAAGTGACTCGCTGGAAAGCATGTATTTCCCGCGTCAAGCATGGTCTAGCAGCTAGCCGACCAACATCTCACGCAGGGAACGAGGGTTCACTCCTCATTAATAGCAAATAATTTTCTTCATTTTTGGTGAAATTATGGCTCATTGTTTATTTATTTAATAAAAGTTCATATAAATAATTCATATTTAAAATTGTTTATTTAGATTTAAATTTATTTCGCAACAGCCAGTTTAGAAAAGAATTGTGGTTGTCACGTCAAATCACAGATGGCGCCGACCGACCATGTGTAACTCCCGCTTGCATAGCGGGACATGTATGTGGTAACCCTCTGAGAAACTTCTAAAGGATAATAATTTCTATTAATGGTCTGTGAACTTTTGTTCCAAGCTACAAGTCTGAGTGAATTGATATTAAGTAAGATTATGGTGTCATATTATTTTGTTGGAAATATTTGTTATAGTCGGATTACTGATAGGTGACTGTTACATGAATGCATCAAGTAGTGAATTCATATAATAATTTAGTTACCATTTTTTAGCGATTTTAAAAATGTTTTTTGTTTTTCGTCTTAACTGTCAGTGTCTCTTGGGAATAAATATTAATTAAAATATGACTTGCGGCCAATTATGAAATACACAAACTTTAATTTTAAATCTGCTGGAATAAACAACAAATATTCCAAAATTTACGTATAAGCTGTTCATTTTTGTAAGAACACAAACTGAGAGGAATTTTGTTTTCAATAGTTTGCACCTGTGAAGCTGTATGTCATGTTGGTATTCAAAAATGTCACTTTTTTAAAATGTCGATCCATTTGACATATGTCATAATGAAAAATTATATTCTAATTATAGTGATCATAACCTTATCAACCTAAAGTCGGTTTTACAGCGTAATGAATATTTTTAATTGACATTTAAAGTCAGTAACACACTATAAAAGTAACCAAAATAACCAGATCTAGTAGTGTGTTCTTACAAAAGTGAACGGCTTATATGAGTATAAATTTTACCTTATTTATAATTATTACCTTAAAATTAATAATTTTGTTTGTTTGAGTACTGCTGTAAATTTATTTTCGCGTTCTAATTAGTAAAGATATCTACGAATCTTGCCATTTCTTTCTAATGTTTTGTTTTTTATTCAAATAATTTTGAAGGTTAGTTGTCAACTTGCGTCACTATACGTTACTATGGGTATGCAAATAATTATAATAATATAGACAGAGAAAGCATATAGTATTGAATATCGATACTTGTAGCAACGAACAGTCACTTATCAGCAATCCGACTATATTATTATTTTTTTTGTGAAGTGTTTG
The DNA here is from genome assembly GCA_963971575.1 of Liopterus haemorrhoidalis. Classification (NCBI taxonomy): domain Eukaryota; kingdom Metazoa; phylum Arthropoda; class Insecta; order Coleoptera; family Dytiscidae; genus Liopterus; species Liopterus haemorrhoidalis. Next base: position 12,941,506 of record OZ020619.1, read on the forward strand.
GGTCTCACGAAGTTGAGTTTTGTTCCAGCCTAGTCAGACGTAACATCTTACCCCGCCGTGAGGGTTTTGAGGAAAATATTATTTCGTGGATAATAATTTGTTAAATTCGTTGAGCGTTGGGTTTGTCGAAACCGAGATTTGTTCCAGCCTAGCCAGACGCAACTCTTCACATCACCGTGAGGTTATAGCGAAAAATCATGCTTTTGTTTCTGAATATTTCGGGGTAGGGAATTGTTTTGTTGTTTCTCTTTTTTTTTCATCAGCCGACGTCGACCAACGAGAACGCCTCGACAGAACACCAGCTGCTATTTATGTAATATTATTATTTTTGTATAAGAGTCAAATACCAAAATAAATCCGGGTTAAAAGTTTATTCTGTTTTCTTTTGTGTGTGCTTGCGTGAGAGCATGTGTATGTTGTGTGGGGACCCTGACCCTGCTCCACTGAGAAATCCGAGCAACGGTTGGCCCCCGAATAACCAAAAGTATTGAGTACAGATAAGAGTCATTTACGACCGAAGTCCGGGACGAACAAGGGTACGGCGGAACGTCGCAATATAATTATAATTATTGCTTTTCATTATTATACGAGGTGTTATCAAAAAGTTCGTGCAAATTTTTAATTTACAAAACAACATTTATTTATTCATTAATTTCAATATAGAAATTGCATTTCCCTTCAAAATAGATATAATGCACTTATGCCAATTAGTTTTTTCCAGTCTTTAAAACACTTCTGAAACGAAGATTTTGTTATAGCGTTCAGTTCCTCCAGCGATTTCTTCAATAGTCGTAAGACGTTGTCCTTTCATTGTTTTTTTCAGGGCCGCCCCTAGGCGGGGGCAAGTGGGGCACATGCCCCAGGCCCCGCACTTCGACCGTCAAGTAATGAAATAATAAAATACATTAAAAATATTATTCCAAGTTTTATAAATAGTTGGAAAAAAATTATATTTTCATTGAATATAAGTATGTGTACTTTTTTAATAGTTAATAATATTAACGAAATATCGTTATTCAATAAATATATATATATAGATGGGGCCCCGCAAATCCAGTTTTGGGGCCCCGCAATTCCAGTTTTGCCCCAGGCCCCGCAAATGCTAGAGGCGGCCCTGGTTTTTTTGTTTCATCTTTGGGTAAAGAAAAAAGTCACATAGGGCTATCTGTTGAAAAGGGTGGATGTGGTATCACGACGGTGCTATTTTTGGACAGAAAATCTCCAACAAGCAATGAAGTACGAACTGGTGCGTTATCATGGTGCAATTTCAAAGAATTGTCTTTCCATAAATCTTACCGTTTTCTACAAATTGCTTTACGCAGCCAACAAAATAAGCTTAAATAAATAGTAGTAAGTATTCTTTAGTAACTGTAACACCTTGCGGTAAAAATTCATGGTACACAATACAAGGATAATTGAAAAAAATAAATAAATAATAAATAAATAAATAAAAAATAGTGTGATGATCTTTAACATTTGATCGAACTTGGCGTGCTTCTTTGGGTCTTGACTGATTTGAAACCATTGAGATGATTGAGGCTTTGTTTTAACCGTACACCCACGTCTCGTCACCTGTTATGATGCGCTGGAGCAATGTTGAGTCGTTGACGACATCATCTATCATTTCCTGAGTGACTTCTTTACGATATATTCTTTGTTCAAAATGTAACAATTTCGGAACAAATTTACTGCCTCTTTCTTCATGCCCAAATATATTCTGTGGCGAGCAAAAAAATATGTGTGGAAATTTTTTTTTTTCATAATTTGTTGTCTTTTGGTAACAAACGAAGCAACATTTACAAATTTCAATGAAAAATATATTTTATAACCAAATAACCATTTAGCCAATAAATTTTGCCTAAAAGTACTACAGACTTTTATGTTTTATGTTAACAAACAAAAAATATATTCAAATCAGGGTGCAAAAAAATAGGTATGCGTATCAAAATACTAAACTCCATTCACAATAAATGTGAGATGACGTCACACTTGGTTAATTTAAGTACCAACGTTATGATATGTTTTAATCAACATCAATCCATAACTCAGTTAGTACATTTATTTATTTCATGTTGATATTTATTTATTTCATTTTTTACAGTGTTGTCGGTTTTAAATTGGATTGTTCAATCGTTATTTTGACGTCAGGTTGACGTTTAGGTGCTTAAAATTAAGTGAGGTTATATTTTATTCTTTTTAAATTTATTTGCAATTTAAATGTAAAAATGCCCAAAGCTCTTAGTAGCCGTGCTCAAAGGATGGTTTTGTCTCTTATTAATTATTAACAAATATTTCTGATGATTCTTATACACTGAAATTTATTATTTTTTTTTTAATACTACATTACACACTTAATATAATATAAACCATAAATTTCGCGACAAATCGGTTAGAAAGAACTGCTGTGCATCATAATTTACATTAATTCCTTTCCTCCATAGGAAATATAGGTTTTCAATTTATTTTTAGAAGTTGTTCGATATAACCTAACTTTTTTTGACAGATTACGAATTGGCAACAAGGTGAATTTTTCAACTGTGACGCCATTTCATAGTTACGGTAAATGGAGTTTACAAAATATCAATATTTTGTAGTATATCCTTTATTTTTAGGGTTTTGTAGGTATGACCAAAAAACCCTTATACCGTCATTTTGTCGTCTGTCTGTCTGTCTGTCTGTCTGTCTGTCTGTCTGTCTGTCTGTTCGGTAAAAATTGTAGCCAAACGGCTAAAGCTAGAGAGTTGAAATTTGGCATGCTTATACAACTCTTTGACCCGCACATAGGAAAAATACTAAAACATCTAAAAAACATATCCCCCTAAAAATATAAACAAATATGTGCTCATCGAAAAAAAAAATATTTTTTTTAAATTCTGAGTAGGGTATCAAATGAAAGCCCTTGGTACGTGGATTAACGATCAAATTTTTATTTTCGCAAAATAAATTATTTTGAAGCGATTTTTGCCAAAATTGTGCAAAAAAAATTTTGTCCCACACCCTGTAGCCCAGATGGTTTAAACTAAAAATCTGAAAAAATTCTAAGTAATGTACATTGGTGTGAACCGGAATAGTACAACAGGAATTTTTGATCAGATTATGTTTTTGGAAAAAAAAGCATTTTTTGTGTTTTTTTGCTAATAATGTTGAAAACTTATAGTTACATAACACACTAAAGTATAACGTGTTTCTTAGTGCAATGGTTACGGTACTAGCGTTCTGACCGAGAAAATGAGTGTTCAAATCCCCGAGAAGAGACAAGATTATTTTTTATTTTTTTTTTGCATTGTTATTTTGTTTAAATTATTTTTTCAAAATTCAAGTTATATTTTGGCAAATGTTGCATTTAATTTTTAAAAGCGTAAATTTAATAACCAGTGGAAATTGTTGAAATTATAATTTAATTTTGTTTGAATGTACACGAAATCAAAGGGAGGAGCTATGACTAGAAACAACCAATGAAACCATTTGGCGCAATTTGAAGCCATTTGGCGCAATTTTCAAAATCTTAATGAACCTTGCTATATAAAAAAAATACTGCACATATTAAGAAACCTAAATAATGGTATTAGGCACTCGAATTAAAAGTAACATAAAAATATTTTAACATAAAATTTGTTTTTAAAGCTCTTAGATTAAGAGATGATAAATTATTTTTAAAATATTGTTCATTTTACAGTGAATACTACAAAGCAAAATATGTCCTACACACTCAGCATTCCGCCTTCACTTAATATTTTTAGATTATATATCTATCTAAGAGGAATTTATGGCGCATAGTTTGTACTAGCAGAGGTTCCGGTACTTCCTTCGGGATTTAGTCGAATTTACCTTGGGCGATCGCTCATAGCTCACAAATATGAATTTTATAAAACTAAAAATGTATTAAATACAAATGTTTATTCCTTTATGTTCTGTTATACACATGTTTTATGTTAATTCAATAATAAGGACTTCCTTAACTTTCTAAATATTCATGCAATGGAAAAAATACATTGTTTTGTTATATTTAGGGCATTTATAATAAATAAATATTTATTGGCTGGTAACTGGGATTCCGTTTTTAGTAATAAATTAGTTTAGTGTGATAACTTGGCGCATTACATAGTAGCGCTGCAGGAGCCATGTTGCCAAGTCTTAATAATCTTTTTGTTATTTTTATTAACAATTAACACGAAAATTTTTAAATATGTATTTTTTTTAGAATTAATTTATAGATATATAATAAATATTATATGTACATAAATAGTTATAAATTTTTTTGTTTTTAATACAATGAATAACTAAAAATCGAAAACCGTTAAATTGACAACGCTGTATAGGAATAAAGCGCTCACGTGATACAAGCACACAAAAATTTGTTAACATATGCAGTCTACTGTTGGCTGTAATCACATCACAACTTTGTTTCGTGCAAATAGTTTTATCTTATTCCTTAATTGATCTTTTTGGCATTACTTTTGGTATTATTTGGTATTATTGTTTATTTGGTATCATTGATTCTGCTTCTGGATTACGTTATAATTTTTTTTACGATATTATTTTGTTTGTGTGGTATAATTAGGGTGACCAGACGTACTCTTTTTAGGGTTTTGTAGGTATGACCAAAAAACCCTTATACCGTCATTTTGTCGTCTGTCTGTCTGTCTGTCTGTCTGTCTGTCTGTCTGTCTGTTCGGTAAAAATTGTAGCCGAACGGCTAAACCTAGAGAGTTGAAATTTGGCATGCTTATACAACTCGTTGACCCGCACATAGGAAAAATACCAAAACATCTAAAAAACATATCCCCCTAAAAATATAAACAAATATGTGCTCATCGAAAAAAAAAATATTTTTTTTTAATTCTGAGTAGGGTATCAAATGAAAGCCCTTGGTACGTGGATTAACGATCAAATTTTTATTTTTCCAAAATAAATTATTTTGAAGCGATTTTTGCCAATATTGTGCAAAAAAAATTTTGTCCCACACCCTGTAGCCCAGATGGTTTAAACTAAAAATCTGAAAAAATTCTAAGTAATGTACATTGGTGTGAACCGGAATAGTTCAACAGGAATTTTTGATCAGATTATGTTTTTGGAAAAAAAAGCATTTTTTGTGTTTTTTTGCTAATAATGTTGACAACTTATAGTTATATAATACGCTAAACAGTAACGTGTTTCTTGGTACTGTGGCTAAGATACTTGCGTTCTGTCCAAGAATTCGTAATCGGACTCATGTTCGAGTCCTACGTGAGGAGACAATATTATTTTTTATTTATTTTTTGCATTTTTATATTGTTTAAATTATTTTTTCAAAATTTTAATTATATTTTGGCAATTGTTGCATTTAATTTTTAATAGCGTAAATTTAATAACCAGTGGAAATTGTTGAAATTATAATTTAATTATATATTTGAATGTACACGAAATCAAAGGGAAGGAGCTATGACTAAAAACAACCAATGGAAGCCATAGGCGCAATTTTCAAAATCTTAATGAACCTTGATATATAAAAAAAAAAATACTGCACATCTTTAAAAACTTAAATAATGGTAATAGGCATTCGAATTAAAATTCATAAAAAAATATTTTGTCATAAAATTTGTTTTGGCACCCCAAATAATCATCATTCACTTACTAAATACCTGCAAAACCCTGAAATGTGTGAAAATTCACACTTCACATCAATTTTTTAATACTGCGTCGCATCTAGAAGGCATGGATTCAACTAATTTTTGACAAACAGCGACAGGAATGCTATACCATGCCTTCCTTGTAAATTCCCACAATTCGGCTTTACTTTTTGGATTTTTTTCGGATATTTTGTCTTTAACCACTTTCCACAGGTTTTCTATAGGGTTAAGATCTGGTGATTGTGGTGGCCAATCAATCACCTTTATATTATTATCCTTGAACCAGTTTTTTGCAACCCTTGAAGTGTGCTTCGGATCACAATCCTGTTGGAAATACCAAACAAGGGGCAAATTGTCCTCTGCATATGGTAACATAACATTATTGAGTATGTCAACATAGACATATTGGGTCATTATTTCGTTTATTAAAAAAATTGGACCCACCCCATACCAAGAAAAACACCCCCGCCACCATGTTTTACAGTTTTGGCGGTATATCTAGGATGATAGTTCTTGATTCGGAGGCCTTCGTACATATTGTTTGCCATCTGAATTGAATAAATTGATCTTCGTTTCATCAGTCCAAAGAATATTATGCCATTTTTTTTTTGTCATTACTGGACCACGCCAAATAATATGTTCTTGAGCAAATAATTTTCTTTTTGCTATATTTTTGTTACTAAGCAACGGTACTTTCCTGGGAGATCTGGCAGGCAAATTAGATTCTAAAAGTCTTCTTCGAACCGTCCAGACACTTATTTCTTCATTAATTTCACACAAAATTTTCGTAACTGGCAGAAATTGATTTTTTTTTGGACATGACAGTGATACTTTGATCAGTAGTTTTCCATGTTTTACGTGGGCGTCCGCGATTTTCACTTAATTTTACAGGTTTTAATGCATTTGTAATCTTGTTTTGGGAACAACCCAATGTATTTGCAATTTGTTTGTAGGTTTTACCCTGATATCGCAAATTTCTAATAATTTTTCTTTCTGCATCTGTAGTATGAACATTTCGCTCCATTTTTTTTTCTACTAAATAGGTTATGTTAATATTTTATTGTCAGATTTCAATAAAAATCAACCTTACCTGCTTAAATTTAATTATTATAATAAATATTATAAACAGAAATAATTTTTGTAACTAAAAAACTAGTTTACACCTATTATTTTGCTCTGTTAATTACTAATGCTTATAGATAAGTCACATCTTAAGTGTGAAACTGGCAGATCCATTGACGTCATATAATATAGACGCAGCACGCTCTATTGGGCTCAACAGCGCTATGAAGTGACGCCAAGCGGACTATAACTGAACTAAGCGAAACGAGTAATAGTTTATTGTTTACATCTGGTTTACATGTGTTTTCTCGTGTAGTTTGTATTGCTTTTAAAAGTTAGTGTTGCAGTTTGTTTGTTATATTAACTTTTGATAGCAATTATTATTCTTTTTTATATTACTTTATGTTATAATGAGTTATTATAACACAAATTGGTGTGTGTTTGGCTGTCACTCTAGAAAAGGAAGTAACAAAAATATTTACTTCCACTATTTTCCAAATGAGAAACAATTTGTGAACTGTTAATAAATTTGGTGCTGTGGAAGTGATAATAACAAACTAGTATTTATTAAACAAATTAAATAAAAAACAAACACTAAATTATAAAAATCCTTCTCGAACATAATTAAATATCTACCCGGGTAATTTTAATGCAGAATTAGGGCAAGCGGTCTCAAATTCTGTACGCAGCTTTTCTAATACATTTTCACTGAATTTTCAGTGCCTGCTTTTGTTTTTAATCAATTTATTTAGGCAAGGAGTTTCTAACAGAGGTTTCGGTTCATACTGTTGTAAGACAGGTTTCTTAAAAGTAGACCACAGGCATTTTAAATCTGTGCTGGTTAATATTTCCATACTCAATATATTGTTTCTGGAACAAAAAGTAAAACCAACAGAAACCACACAAAAAAAAGATAAATCAAATATTTCACAATCAATCAATGCCCTGATCTTGGCTTCTTTCATTTTGGTTTGTTAACCACCTGGCACAAAATAATAGGATAGCTGAAATGTGTTTGCATGTAGTTCCTGCTTTACATGTGCAGGACATATTTAAAACTTCAACATCATTACTAAATTTTAATTTCCCAGTGACTTCGTGAGGTGGTGTTCTCAAACTGCTTGTTTGTAAACATAACCCACATATGTCGACATGCTCATCATTTTTGTCCAAAATTCCGCACAACATAAGATTTCCGGCGTTTAACAACTCTTCTCCTTCAACTACACACCTAGAAGAAGGTGTTGCACTTAAAAAAATTAAATAATTTAATAAGGATAGCTGTTTATTATCCATTGCAAATCGATGATTTAACATGTAAACAAATATGGACAACTTTCACATTACTCGTTTCAATCAGCTGTTCACAGCGCTCGTAGCGCCGCCATCTGGCATTGTTGTATCCAATACCTTAACATTGTTTGTTATGAAGCCAAGACCCTGTGGAGACGAAAGGGGATTTGCCCCCAGGAGTCCAACAAGTTGCCTAACTTATATTTATTTTGTTAAATTACCGCTAGGAGCAATCGTCATCATACAGTCTGTTCCAAATGGTTAAGCGGAACTAGATTTTGCAATCTAGTTACTTTCATCGTTTAAATCGTGCCTTTCGGCCGTTTTGTTTAAGCTTTGTAAATCATACTTACAATAAACATTTTTTGGTTAAGGTTAATATGATTTTAAAATGTCATTTTCTTTATATTTTGATTTTTTGTGTCATTCTTAATACAAATTTCCCATTTATTTATTTTTTTGTCATTAAAATATCTAAAAAAAATATTTAATTTTGACATACAGTCTGTTCCAAACGGTTAAGCGGATTTTTGCAATCTAGTTACTTTCATCGTTTAAATCGTGCTTTTTGGCCGTGTTGTTTAAGCTTTGTAAATCATACTTACAATAAACATTTTTTGGTGATTTTTTTCATCATTTTAAAACGTCATTTTCTTTATATGTTAATTTTTTGTGTCATTCTTATTACAAATTTCCCAATTATTTATATTTTTGTCATTCAAATATATAAAAAAATAATTTAATTTTGACATATATACTTCGTTTCCATGGTTTCATTGTTGGAATTTTAAATTTTGACATTCCAACGTGAAAAATGAAATATCCCTAGCAAGGTCCCTTGTCGTGACAACCTAAAAGAACAAAATTCCCATTTAGTTCCGCCTAACCGTTTGGAACAGACTGTATGTTATTCGTTTCCATGGTTTCATTGTTGGAATTTTAAATTTTGACATCCCAACGTGAAAAATGAAATAAACCAAGCAAGGTCTCTTCTCGTGACAACCTAACCTAAAAGAACTAAATTCCCATTTAGTTCCGCTTAACCGTTTGGAACAAACTCTAGATGTTCCTTGATCGCCATTTTATGTTTACTATTGTTTTGTTGTTCGTTACTAACTCCAACAGGTATTTATAAATATATTTCAAATACTAAAAAGTAAACTTTAATTATAATCTTACATATATATCTATAGATGTATATCTTTATAATTTGTCAGATAATTTTTAATTTATCATTGAATAAATTATATATCTGCCCACATCAAATTTAGAAATTAACAGAATTGTATGAAATTTGTTTTATTAAAATTTGTAGTTTACTGTTTTAAAAAACATATTTTTACTTTCAATTCTTATCAGCAAAACATGGATGTTAGCAATGAGGTTTTACGACGTATGGTTTATATGACGTCATTGGATACATCCAATGACGTGCGTGTTGCATACAGCAACACGCACAACTCCTCGGTGCATCTACCCGCTCCCCGCCTAAGAGGGTGTTGGCTTCAAAACACGCCGTCCTCGTTCTGTCTCTATATTATTACTACCTCATTGGGCAGATCGAACATCAGTAGTGCCATCTATTATCTTCTATATAAAACTGTAATAGATGGCTCCATTTGTAGATGCTGCACATGTATAAAATTAAATATAATTACCAAATAATCAGTGATGGGCGTTTACACGTAAACTTTAATTGTTTACGTTTACGTGTAAACTTATGTAAACAATTGGTAAACTTGTCAACAATGTAAACTATGTAAACTGTCAAATAATGAGGTTAGTTTTAGTTATTTAATACGAATAATAGAGTTAATGAACAAGTATATTCAGTTCAAAACAATAAATTTATTAAAAAAATGGTGGGAAGAAACCGAAGGAATAGCTATGAAGAACTAGGTTTTGTTTTAATTAAAGAAAATCAAAGAAAATATAGGGTGTTATGCAAAATTTGCAATGAATCTTTTCGGTACTAAATAATTTAGGCTGATTTTTTTAAAGGTGAAATTTAATGTATTTTGTTATTAAAAAAATAAGACATTAAGAATTTAAGACAAAATAACAATTTTTTTAAAGAAAAAAGTTTTTTAATTTTCATATTCATATTTACTAACTTATGTATGTAACACCTGTATAATGATGCAAATTCGATTTTTAATAATATGTATATTGTTTCATTAAAATTTTATTATTTATAAAAATGAATTGAGAATGAGGTTCTGTAATTCAAAACAAGTGCGCATGTCTAAATCATTGTTTACATTGTTTACGTTGTTTATATTGTTTACATTGTTTACATGAGTTTTTGTGTTTACTTTACTTCAATTGTTTACGCGTCAACAATGAGGTAACTTACATCATGTAATTTACGCGCCCATCACTGCAAATAATGAATATTTTATTTTCACACCTATTTTTTTGCTCGCCACTGTATGCTTATAATTTCAGATCAGTTCGGAGTAGAACAGTTCTGAGTGTTTCACACCTAACTGGAAAGCTCCTATTATGTTAGTTAGATAATTTAAAAGAAACTTACGGCTACAACTGCAGCAGCAAAATGTGTCCGAATATTATCGTCAAAATATTGTGTGTTTAAGAGGGACTTTTTGGTATAATCATAAAAACTCAATTGTCCGACTGTCATAATAGCGGCCCTTACACACACCAAGGTAGCTCCGTTGAATAAAGTACGAAAACCTTCTTCCTTTATTACTCGGTATAATCCATCAAATACGTGTTTGTAACTGCAAAAAATGTTTTTATTAACAATTTACACATTTTATTATAATATAAATAATGATTATAAAGTTTATTGCACAAATTTCTTGTACAAATGGAATACGTTCACTTTAAGTGATTTACAACCTGTCCGAAATAAACATAAGATTCCATGTGATTTAAGTGTGAAGACTTGTACAGATGCACAATAGGGGAAACTTCCTAAGCGCCCTGACATCTGGTGGCAATTTGTGAAAGATACGAAGGCACATTGTTTTGTTTTGTTCAATGGAGAAATACGTCTTTTTTTGTTGTTTGTGTTTTATTTTTGTGTATCATGAAAAAAAAAAACTATCAATTTTGTTGTGGGCCGCAATGTAAATCGTGAATAATGAAGAATCCTTGTTAAAAATTCCATAATTTACCTAACCTAACCTAAATCGAAAAAAATATCAATTGAAACGACGTTTGGAGGCAGAGAGAAAGTGGATCGTAGGTTTTTATGGACTCAAAAACTAAAAATGGGCAAAAATCCAAGCCCATGCATGCATGTTGCATTTTATGGAAAGTGATTTTTTACGTCCAAAAAAAGACTGAAAAAAAGCATTTATCGCATCCAAAATTTGCCTAAATCATCAGTTGATATATTAAAAGGCCCTTCTACTTTTTCAGGCAGAGATATTAATTTTTACTAATATATTTACCATATTTTAGTTGTTATTATATTGACAGACAGTCAAAAAGAATTAAAAATACAATGAAAAACTAAAAATATCCTTGAAATTTCTTTAGAATAGTATATTATTACATATCTTGTAAATCGTAGATTACCTTTAAATTAAAAAAAAAGCTCGGAAAACAGGAAAAATACAACTCGTGTTCATTTTCACCATGTAAACAAATACGCGAATAACAGTTTAAGGCGGCGCACAACCCTATAGATGTTTAGTTTTCTATACAAGACTAACATACCTGAAATAAAATTAGTACTAATTATACATCAAAATTTTCATGTGGCTTTCGAGTGTTCCAGCTTTGTCGCATACGGCGCTGCGATCTTAAAAAGTTTCCCCTATAGATTTAAAAAAATTGATGTGAAGTGTGAATTTTCACACATTTCAGGGTTTCGCAGATATTTAGTAACTGAATGATAATTATTTGGGATGCCAAAACAAATTTTTATGTCAAAATATTTTTTTTATGAATTTTAATTCGAATGCCTAATCCCATTATTTAAGTTTCTAAATATGTGCAGTATTTTTTTATATAGCAAGGTTCATTAAGATTTTGAAAATTGCGCCTATGACTTCCATTGGTTGTTTAAATCATAAGCCCCGCCCTCTGATTTCGTATACATTCAAACATAGAATTAAATTATAATTTCAACACTTTCCACTGGTTATTAAATTTACGCGTTTAAAAATTAAATGCAACATTTGCCAAAATATAACTAGAATTTTGAAAAAATAATTTAAACAAAATAAAAATGCAAAAAAAAACCATTTATTGCTGCAAAAAAAACAATAAGCTGTTCGCTTTTGTAAGAACAAACTAGGAGGAAATTTAGTTTTCAATAGTTTGCACCTTTGAAACTGTAAGTCATGTTGGTATTAAAAAATTATAAAAAATGTCACTTTCTTAATAATAATCAGAACCAATAAATCTAAAGTCGATTTTAGAGTGTAAGGAATATTTTTAATTAACATTTAAAGTCCGTATTACACTATAAAAGTAACTAAAATAACTACATCTGGTTTGTCCTTACAAAAGTAAGCAGCTTATAGCATATTTTATTTTGAAATACGTTACAAAATCTGGTGACTTTGGAGATTGCTGTGTTGTAAATGAACTTTAGGAAGAATGTCAACTTGTAAATATGGCTTTGATATTTCTTAGGCTATATTCATTTAAAAAAAAATACAATTGATTGTCATTAATGTCAGTTAATTATCAAAAATTTTGAAAGGTGTCATCTCTCAATTACCACCCAAGATGATATAAATATACAACATAAAAAATAAAGTTTCCCTCTTAGTTATGTATTACAAAGTAAAATAGAGTATACTTATTATTTTATTTAAAATTTTCATTGAACCCGAACCCGAAACTGAAAAAAATTAGGTTTATGAACAAAAAAAAATCTGTTATTGAACCTGAACCTGAAACCGAACCGAAATTATCACATTGAACCTGAATCCGAACCTGAACCTAAATAAATTCAGCTTCAGGTCCCTGATATTTATTATATATACAATATATGCTTCATAAAAAAAGAAAAGAAAATAAAAAAAGCGATGAAAGGGAGGCACAGATATTCAGAAAATCATTTGACTTGAAGAGCGGGGGTCAGAAATTCAGAAAATACTTGAAGTGTAAAAAAGGCAGACGTGTAACAAACCGTCAGTATTATATAAAAATAAGTTGGGTGTTTATATTTCGCGCGACCCGCAGAAATACGGATAAAACCCGGAACCCGGCCCTACCCTCACATTCTGAGCATTCAGATTGTGGAGTAGCAACCGGATCTTTAGTACAAGAGGATGCACTGGATCTGGATCTTGGATACTGTTCAGAGCGCTCAGCGAGTCCGTCAAGATAACACTTGACCGACTTTGCTCTGACGACACAAAACATAGGGCTCAGCAGTGTACACACTCGTTATAGAGTAAACACAAACCTGCAAAACCTGGAACCTCTGGGTCAGATCCGCAGAGGTGGCAACCCTAACAATAGACTTGTCACAATGTAGACAGAAATTGGCAGGCAACATGTTAACCATGCCGGATTTTGATAAGATACAATATGGACGCATGCGATATGTTATCTAATACCTGCTACATACTTTCTTCTCTGATCTGGTGGTAACTTGGAATCGTTCTGCATGCGGACATTAATTAGATCTGTGGGCACTCCTAAGAAACCTCCGAATACACCTGAAACTGTGGCCAATCCCACAGTCATCCAGAAGTTGGGCGCTTGATGTGGAGATAAATAGTTCCTCAGGCTGCTATATATACCGAATCTAGCACCTGTATACGTTGCTTGGCGCACTAGGGATGCATCCATACCCTTATATAATGCTAGAACACCTGAAACAAGATTAAACCCATTAGTTTGAGACTCAAATGGTTCAAAATAATCCTTGTGCAATTGTGTTTTACATCATAATTGTGGGACAACTGGTGATACCAGAAATAATAAACAAAGTTATACGAGGGTAACCTTTTATGTTTTTACAAGCGACCACTAGATGGCAATATTGAAATGTTTACTATTATCGTAAAATCATTACTATATTCGTAAAATTTGATATTTGTTATTGTGAAATCAGTGGCAGCTTATAAATTGACCGAGAAGTTTGTTGACAGTAATGCCTCATTTTCATAGTAGTGTCAAAGGCGTGACAGGGGTGAGAGGCGTGGTGTTATATTTACAAGTTCGAATTTCATGGTGGGGTTGGAGGCGTGATAAGGGCGCGTTTTCGGTTTTGACATTTGTATATAACCCAAATTTAACCTAAAAGTTTATACAAGTGTTTGGAGTAAACGGTTATTCAATTTCATTAAATATGTCGTCAAATCGAAGGAGACGTCTAGCTCTTTTCTATGCATATTTAGACTTAATGCGATATGAAGAAAAGCAATGGTGGGTACGCCCCATATATAAAAACACACGGCAACAGGGTGATTATTTTAACTTGTTGCAAGAAATGAGACACAAAGTACACAGACAGTTACTTCAATTACAAGAAAATAATTTAATACACAATCTTTTTTACTGAAATAAATTTGACATCACAGTTTAGAATGAAGATTCTGTTGGCCCCTACTTGGGGGTCTATTATTAGTATACCCACTGCATGACATTTCTGCAGACCAGATATTTGAAACTAAATCCATAATAATAAACTTTATGACTGCCGACAACATTTTAAAAGTCGCTATTTAGCTACATCAATTTACGGTTTTTAATTTTTTTTTTTTTTAGGAAATTAATATACGTGGCTCGCTAAAGATCTCACCATTCCGAAAAAATATATCTGTTTCTATGGTTTCGAATGTGCGGCCGGCGCTAGAGTTGAAATTTCTGAACTTACGACACCGCGCTTGTAACACCGCGCCTACGATACCTTGGTACGGGTTTTTTCAAAATAAAGCGTTCCTATTGGTTGAATTTTTTGTTCCACACTTCCACAGTTCCAACACCCGCATGAAAATAAGGCATAAGCGTTTAAAAAAACCAAGTTTGTGAAAAAATGGATATTACTCGTGAAGGTTTTCATTGGATGATTTTTAACGATTTTAGTAAAGGCTGAACTCAACAACAATGCATAGATTCAACTTTTGGTAATGTAGCACCATCAGAAAAGACTGTTTTCAATTGGTTTGCAGATTTTCGTCGTGGTCGTGCGTCCGTCAGTGATGAATCTCGTGGAGGTCGATTAATATCGCTTGTGATTCAAAAAAACATCGATGCTGTGCGCAAAATGATTGAAGAAGATCGGCATGTGACTTACCATGAGACATCCTTTGGCATCTCACAGACTGCAATACATTCGATTTTGCAGGAACATTATCTGTGAAAAAGATCTGTTCCCGATGGATTCCGCATAATTTGACCAAAGCTCAAAAAAGGTTCGTGTTGATTAGTGTAAGGGAATGCTAAAAAAAACATTCAACCTAGGCACTGCAAAATTCGTATACAACATCGTTACAGGTGACGAAACTTGGATTTATTCATATGAACCGGAAACTAATGGCGCGTCTACATCGAGGCAACATGTTAGCTTGTGATCGTTCGACATGTCGCACGCTACCAATGTGCAGCGGTCTGATGGGAGCCGTGCGACATGTTGCTCGTCCCCGTTACTTGGCGGTAAACATCAAAGAGATTTCGTGCGACACGCTACCAGTTCTGAAAGCCACATGTTCGTCATTTTGATATTTGATAGTTGTTATTATAGAAGTATCTGTTTTTTAAATTAACTAGTGTTGTAAGCGTTGCTGTATCAACAAAAATTATTTAGCAACTTAAATTTATTTAAGATAAGTGAGTAAATATAAGTTTTGATAAAATAGAGTATGAGAAATAATGATAAACCTAATTAAGTAAGGTTATGTTTTTGTTATGGAATTAAAATTTGTTATAAAATAGTATAAATTAGCTTGATATTATTTATAGTTATAAAATGTAATAATATTTTTGCGATCCGCCATATTTATTCAGTAAACTGACAGATCTCGCAACAATAAACAGTAGCACGCTCCCAGTGTTGGTGTAGACACTAGCTTGTCAATGCAACATGGTCTGACGGTCTCGTCAGACTTGTCGTATGCTACCATGTTGTCTCAATGTAGACGCGCCATAAGCAATAATCCACTGTTTGAGTCTTCCAAGATGAACCGAAACCAAAACAAAACAAAAGTTGTTCGTTCACGAAGCACCAAGAAAATGATTGCTTGTTTCTTTGGTTGTATTGGACATGTCGCAACCATTCCTCTAGAGCAGGGAAGGCCAAAACGTCGACCGTGGTCGACCGTAAGGCCACTGGAAGTCGCCCGCGAATTTGATTTGATCATTGAAAAATTATAGTTATAAATTCTGAACGTATTTGTTTAAAATAATAATTAAAAAAAAAAAAAAAATCCAAATTATTCTGCTATTAGATTTTTTAAAAAATATTTTCAATAGCAACTTATTTCAGAACACAGCTAAAAAGTACTATTTCAACTGCATGTTCATACGGATATATGAATATATGTAGTTGTATGAGAAAAATGAAACGTAAAAATCTAAGGACGGAAGATAACGCACATAACGTTATCAATATCTATCATTTCTTAGAATGTTAGTGCAATTTTAGAGGCAAAGTTTGACAAACTTGTCGAAATTATGCAATGCCAAGTGTCATCAAATAAAGAAAATTCCGTTGTTTTTGTTTTTTTGTTTTACTCTGTATTTCTTTTAAATTTACTTATAATTTATTTTAATACATTGTAAAACAATAATTGTTAGGGTTTTGTAGGTATGACCAAAAAACCCTTATACCGTCATTTTGTCGACTGTCTGTCTGTCTGTCTGTCTGTCTGTTCGGTAAAAATTGTAGCCAAACGGCTAAACCTAGAGTGTTGAAATTTGGCATGCTTATACAACTCTTTGACCCGCACATAGGAAAAATACTAAAACATCTAAAAAACATATCCCTCCAAAAATATAAACAAATATGTGCTCATCGAAAAAAAAATATATATATTTTTTTATAATTCTGAGTAGGGTATCAAATGAAAGCCCTACGTGGATTAACGATCAAATTTTTATTTTTGCAAAATAAATTATTTTGAAGCGATTTTTGCCAAAATTGTGCAAAAAATATTTTGTCCCACACCCTGTAGCCCAGATGGTTTAACCTAAAAATCTGAAAAAATTCTAAGTAATGTACATTGGTGTGAACCGGAATAGTTCATCAGGAATTTTTGATCAGATTAGGTTTTTGGAAAAAAACGCATTTTTTGTGATTTTTGGCTAATAATGTACACAAGTTATAGCTTTGTAACAAGCAACACTCTAACGTGTGTGCTGGTCTAGTGGTATTTGACGCTGACTTTTCACCCATGTAACCCGATCCGATAGGGATCGAACCCTGGAGAAGAGACTATATATATTTATATATATATATATATATTTTTTAATTTCTATATTGTTTAAATTATTTTTTCAAAATTCTAATTATATTTTGGCAAATGTTGCATTTAATTTTTAAAAGCGTAAATTTAATAGCTAGTGGAAATTGTTTAAATTATAATTTAATTCTGTTTCAATGTACACGAAATCAGAGGGGCGGAACTTATAACAACCAATGGAAGCCATAGGCGCAATTTTGAAATTCTTAATGAACTTTGCTATATAAAAAAAAAATACTGCACATATTTAGAAACCTAAATAATGGTATTAGGCGTTCGAATTAAAATTAACAAAAAAAATATTCTAATATAAAATTTGTTTTCGCATCCAAAATAATCATCATTCACTTACTAAATACCTGCAAAACCCTGAAATGTGTGAAAATTCACACTTCACATCAATTTTCTTATTAGGGTTTTGTAGGTATGACCAAAAAACCCTTATAATACCGTCATTTTGTCGTCTGTCTGTCTGTCTGTTCGGTAAAAATTGTAGCCCAACGGCTAAACCTAGAGAGTTAAAATTTGGCATGCTTATACAACTCGTTGACCCGCATATAGGAAAAATACCAAAACATTTAAAAAACATATCCCCCTAAAAATATAAACAAATATGTGCTCATCGAAAAAAAAAATATTTTTTTAAAATTCTGAGTAGGGTATCAAATGAAAGCCCTTAGTACGTAGATTAACGATCAAAATTTTATTTTTGCAAAACAAATTATTTTAACGCGATTTTTGCCAAAATTGTGCAAAAAAAAATTTGTCCCACACCCTATAGCCCAGATGGTTTAAACTAAAAATATAAAAAAATTCTAAGTAATGTACATTTGTGTGAACCGGAATAGTACAACAAGAATTTTTGATCAGATTATGATTTCGGAAAATAACGCATTTTTTGCTTGACCATGTAAAATATTTAATGATATTATGTAGTACAGTAAACAGAGCGCTTCGATGGTGTAATGCTTAGAATTCTGGCTTTCTAATTTGAAAACTCGAGTTCAATCCGGCCTCGAGGTAATTTCATTTTTTGTTTTTTTTTGCATTTTTATTTTGTTTAAATTATTTTTTCAAAATTCTAGTTATATTTTGGCAAATATTGCATTTAATTTTTAAAAGCGTAAATTTAATAACCAGTGGAAATTGTTGAAATTGTATACTCTTTGACTTACAACCAAGTAACTTATATATAATACCATGTATACAAGTAAAAAATAAAATATATAAAATATATGTTATGTCATGTGTTATATAATGTCTGTATCATATTAGTGCTTAAATATATTACTGCTATACTGCTATTTATATTCCTATAAATACACGAAATCAGAAGGGCGGAGCTTATGACTAAAACAACCAATGGAAGCCATAAGCGCAATTTTCAAAATCTTATTGAACCTTTCTATATAAAAAAAATACTACACATATTTAGAAACCTACATAATGGTATTAGGTATTCGAATTAAAATTAACAAAAAAAAATATATTTTAACATAAAATTTGTTTTGGCATCCCAAATAATCATTATTCACTTAGTAAATACTTGCGAAACCCTGAAATGTGTGAAAATTCACACTTCACATCAATTTTTTTTCCTATGTTTTCTTGAATATTAAAATTCAGGACCAGTTCTAGAAAATAGTTATTTATATGTAATTTAATAGCATCCATAGTGAAATTTCTCCTTCATCAGTCCGTAAATATCTTTTAAAAACGTCACCGTTTCGTACCCAAAATTTCGTAAAAAAAAGACACCAGTTCGTAAGTATCTTCAGAAAAACGTTGATTTGTGAGTACCTAAAATATCCTTAAAAATAACACCAATTCATCAGTACAAATACCGTCGAAAAAACGAAGTCACCCGCGGGTATACCTTCACCAAAAAAGTCGCCCCCAACGTCTAAAAGTTTGGTGATCCCCGCTCTAGAGGAACGGAGAACAGTTAATGCTGAATGGTATACAACAATTTGTTTGCCAGAAGTCTTCGACAAAATCAGGAAAAACTACCAAAAACGTCGCATCATTCTTCATCATGACAATCCAGCTCCCACACAGCAAACAATTGATTATTTGAAGGAGAAAAACATCGAATTAATGTATCATAGCCCGTATTTACCTGATTTATCCCCTAACGACTTTTTTTTTGTTCCCCAATGTCAAACAAAAAATGCGTGGACAGCGATTTTCATCACTTCAAAAAGCTGTCGAAGCCTTCGAAAACAATGTTTTTGAAATACCAACTTCAGAGTGAAAAAAATGTTTCGATAATTCGTTTGAGAGCATGCAAAAGTGTATAAATCTTAAAGGGGAATACAAAACAGTTTGTTCAAAAAAAAAAAAAATTCTTTCTTAATTTTTGTAGAAACTTAAATGGTAGCCCTGGTATAATATACAGGATGTTAAGTAAATGTCCGGCACAATTTAAAAGACAGCATTGGGACGTAGAATGCTATCGATTTTTCTTTAGCCAATTTTCCTAAAATGTGATTTTCGTCCAAAAATAAACAAATAAAAAGATGCCCCAAATTTTGAAAACCACTGACTTTTTTTATTTTTCATATTAATCCAGAAGTTGTGTAGCCATAGAGAAAAAAATATTTTAATTGTAGTTTGTTGTAATTATAATTTGCTTTAATTATATATATTTTCTTCTAACATTTTATTTTTAATATTAAAGTTTTTCTTATTTCTTTTTCTTCATAAAATTGAAAAAGCAAAAACAGACTAAATATTAGTGGTTCCTAAAGGATGGTACTGCATCGATTATCAAGCGATATACGCATCTTATCCAAAAATGTTTGAGGACTTTTTAGCTCTAAATGGACCAACAATGATGCCTTTAAAATTGTGCCGGACATTTACCTAACACCCTGTATATTCCAAAATTTATTTATACCGGGACTGCTTAGAACTGCTATCACAACATTGGCTATATCCCAATGTTGTGATAGCTGTTGAACGCAGTTTAATTCTCCTTCGGAATTTAAGAGCGTAATGTACCTGGGTTACGCGCAACGGAAACGTGCATTTGGAAGGGCCAAAGAATTTGAACCAAATGTTGTCGGATCATTTCATTTTTTTTTTTAATTTGAAGATAAAGATGGCTCCGTTGGATTTAAGAGTTAAAATTTAGTTTTATTTTTAATTTTCAGTTTTACAATGTCCTAAACTTTGTCTAACTTCACATCACTGTTACTCCGTAAATCAATAACAATTGCAAATTCCATAGCTAGAATCCTATAGATTGTACTTTTATCTTTAAAATGAGCCCTCGTTTATGAAAATTAATTAATATTTAGCATCAATTATTTGGCCCACACCGAAACACTATTTATATGAAATACTGGCATTTACAAGCATCGAGAGATCCATCTGGTAGCGTGGTTTTAAACTAATCTAGTCATAGTAGAGGGAGTCTAATCTCCGCCTTTATTTTCTACACATATCTTTGAATTCGGTTGAAATGGGTAACTGAAGATCTTTGGAATAAAACAGTTTCTGACGTCAAATTTACGTGTTTTATTTTAGACTTTGCTCTTTCCGTGGTAGAATAAAAATTCATATTGACACAAAAAATGGTCCCAAAAATTAAGTTAAATAGTTATGGGAGGTTTCTGAAAGCTTAGTTCACTATAACCAATAGGTCAGAACATAGTTGCTATGGTTACGTATGGGATTGTTATACTGTAATCGAGTTGAACCAAATGGTTAAACTCGGCTAAGCTTTCAGAAACCGGCCCTTAGTTGTAAACTCAAATAAAATTACACTTAAAACGAACTGAATATAAATATATATATATATATATAATAAATGTGTTTCTTCTTTAATCGTCAAATAGGTAGGAAAAAAATAATAAGTTAGTTTAACTCATTGGGACGTTTCGCATATATTAGTTTTATGCATCTTCAGCCTAGAATTACATATTATCTTAGAGAACAATAATTAAATCTAAAATACAAATAATGTAAATGGTCTTAAAAATATCAAATATGGGTTTGTAAAGAGCAAGACCCAGAAGGAACTGCAGACCATGGGCCCCAGCGGCGAGTAAAGTGATTTTTTTTTGTAATAAATAAGGAAAAATTTTTCACTGTATTCTGCACTCTTTTTTTCTCTTCTTTTCTTTAGCACCCTTTTCATCCATGTTAACCCGGCTCCCGACTCGTCCAGCAGTTCTTGAATCTTCCTTGGCTCTCTTCCTATTTCTTTACAATTTTGTAGGTGTTCTATAGTTTCTACCGCTTCGCCGCACGTTCTACATAATCTCTCGTTTTCTTCTTTCCAATATTTACTTGCCTCTGTCTCGTTTCCACACCTAAATCTTGCTATGGTTTTCTGTGATTTGTTGCTGTTTTGCAGATATTGTGGCAGCCATT
This sequence comes from Liopterus haemorrhoidalis, assembly GCA_963971575.1. NCBI lineage: Eukaryota > Metazoa > Arthropoda > Insecta > Coleoptera > Dytiscidae > Liopterus > Liopterus haemorrhoidalis. The sequence continues at coordinate 12,963,248 of OZ020619.1, forward strand.
GTGTTTGTATTGTTCCATATTCTTTAAAATACCTAGACTTGCTAATTTTGTTCTGTTGGTTCTGCAGTTGTACTTCTCTATCTCTTTCTGTTGTTATTTGTTCAATTGCAACTCCGTTCTCCTGCTTTCTTCTTATCTCGTCTGTGCTGTAGCCGTTTCTCTCGTAATATTTTTTTCTGTCGGTTTTCCAATTTGTTTGTGTATTATTTACTCTTTCTTTCCAGCTTTCCTTCAGGATTTCGTTATTGCAGGCTTGAATTTTTTGTTCATATTTTATGGCTCTTGTCCCGGTTTTTAGTCTTATTTTGTCTCTCTTTGTTTCCGATAGTAATATATAGCTCGGTGTTTGCCTGTCTAATCCCAATGTCCATTTAATGTACGTTTCTTGTGTTCGTTCTACTTCTTCCCACTCTTTCCATCCCCATATTTCCGAGCCATAGAGGAGAATTCCTTGTATTAAGGTATCAAAAAGAAACATTCGTTTTTTATATTCGTGGTTTAGTTTTCTCTCTCCGATACTCCACACTTTTCCCATCGCCATTTTCGCCTTTTTCGTCCTTTCCTTTATATGTTTGTTGTCTCCGTTGTTCTTTTGAAAAATATATCCTAAGTATTTAAATTCCTTTACTTGTTCTATTTCTTGTCCTTCCCAATTCCAACATTCTTTCTTTTCTCTTCCACCCCCTTTTCTGAATTCAAGTACTTTCGATTTTTCTGTACTAAGTATCATTTTCTTTCCTCGCAGATATCTTTCGAATCTTTTAATCATATCTTTAAGCTCGGTTGCGTTCTTTGCTAATAGCACTATATCATCGGCGTAGGCAAGTGACCATATTTTTAGCTTACCGATTCTTAAACCTCCCGCTTGCCATCTTTTCATCACATCTTCTAGGTCTGCTATGTAGACAGAGAACAAGATGGGACTCAGTGGGCATCCTTGTCTTAAACCCTTTTCCGTCCAGAAGTTATCGCTCAATGCTTCCCCTTCTTTCACCTGATTACGTGTTTCTTCATATATTTCTTTTATCTTCTTTATCAGTTGTTCGTCTACTTCCTTTTTCTTCATCATTTCCCATAGCTGTTCTCTGTCTACTAGGTCAAATGCTGCTTTTAAGTCCGCAAACAGCGCGTATACTTTTTCGCCCTTTGATATTTCTCTGTCTACTAGGTGTTTCAGAATGTAGATATTGTCTAGAGTACCCCTTCCTTTTCTGAACCCCGCTTGGTTGTTAGGTAGAATCCCCTTTTCTTCTAAATCCATTTGTAGTTTATCAGCTATCATTGACGCATACATTTTGTAGCTGCTATTTAAAAGAGTGATTCCTCTATAATTTCCTAACTCTTCTCTGCTTCCTTTCTTATGTACTGGCACGATCATACCTTGCCTCCAGCTTTGCGGAAATCCGCCCCCCTTCCATATTTTGTTAAATATTTTTAATAGTCCTCTTTTTAGTTCTTCGTTGCTGTTTTTCCATACTTCGTTTCTTATTTGATCTTTTCCAGGGCTTTTTTTGTTTTTCAACGTGTTTATTTGTGCTTCTATTTCTTCTTCTGTAATCTCTCCTGCCTTTGGGTCTTCTGTCGTCTCTTCTGTTCGTGTTTCTTTCTTCTTGTTCTCTGTTCCTTCGTATAGGTTCATAAAGTATTCTTTCCATTTATTTATGTTTATTTGACTTTTTATGTTTGGTTTCTTTCCTTATTCAAGTAATTCCAAATTTCTGTCTCATTTCTTATTCGTGCTATCTCTATCATCTCTTTTTCTTTCTGACTTATTTTCTTTTGTTTCAATAGGTTCTTATAAACTTTTTGTTTTGTTTTATATTCCTCTTCCGTTAACTTTCCTTTTCTCATTTCTTTGAATTTTTTCCTCGTTTCTCTCTTTTCCATTCTACACTCTTTATCCCACCAGTTATTTCTCCCTGTTTTCTGAGTTATTTTCTTTCTTTTCTTTGTTATCGCCTTTTTTATTTTTTCCATAATTTCCTTCACCATTTCGTTTATATCACCGTCTGTCTTTTCCAGAGTTATTTTTTCTATTTCCGCCTTGTATTGTTCGGTCCCCTTTTCCGTCCAGTCTTCTACTTCTATCCAACTGTCTCTCTCTTCTGTATTTCTCTTATCCTGTAAGTATATTATAACTGGCTGGTGTTCTGTGTCGATTCTATTTCCTACCTTCATTTTCTTTATTTTTTCTCTTGCGTCCGGGTTAGCTATTATATAATCGATTACCGATTTTCCTCTTGGTCCAATGTACGTGTATTCTCCCATTTCATCTCCCCATATATTCCCATTCAGTATATTCCATCCTCTTTCTTCTATCAGCGCTATTAGCTTCTTTCCTTCTTTGTTTATTATTTTGTCTTTCGAGTTTCTTTTTTCTTCAGCTTCTCCGGTTCCTATCAGTTCTCCTTCTTCTCCCGTTCTTGCGTTGAAGTCTCCTCCAAGGATTAAGTTGTTTATTTCATTTTCTTGTATTTGTTCTGAAAGTATTTCTTTTATTTTGTGGAGATCGTTATTATTATAAATTGTGAATATTCTCCACACCTCTTTCTCTATCACTATTCTTCTTTCTTGGATGTTATGTTCATTATTTTTTGTGTTTTTCTCTTCTATGTTATTCTTGATGCCGGTTAGAATTCCTCCTTTCGCTCTGCCTTTCTTCTTTTCTCTGGTTGCAAAGGATGCTATCCATCTGTATCCTTCTGGTAGTTTCTTTTTTATTTTATCCCAATTCTTTTCCTCTACCCATGTCTCTACCATGCCAATGACATCAAACTTACTTATATATTCCCAAAACTCTACATCTTTATTATTAATTCCCGCTACATTCCAGAAACCTACCATTATATTTTTATTGTTCTGGCTTCGATTTTTCTTTATTTTCCTATTTTTTCTTGCGTTTATTGTCCGTGTCCATAGCGTTTTGTTGTTACCGATGTTTCTTGATTCTATATTGTTATTTATTAGTTTTTTGCTTCCTCGAGTTTCTCGCTTCTTTCATTCTAGTACCACCACTTCCCATCTACCTCTAACTTTTTGTAGCCTATTTTTATTTGTCTACCTTCGCATTTTTGTTCATTTGCTACTTCTTCAATCCTTTTCGCAATCTTTTTTCTGGTTTCTATTTCGTGTTCCGTCAGATCATTGTCGATAAATACTCTTTCCGTGTTTCTATTGTTTTTTAATTCCTTCTTCTTTGACATTATAATTTGTTTTTCTTCCCATGAGTCGAGTTTTACTAATATCACTTGTTTTTTCTTTTCCAACTATCCGGATCTCTTTCGGCTTGACATTTATTTTTAGCTCTTCCTTAATAAACTTTTCTGTTATCTCTCTTCTTTTGTTTTCTTCTATTTTTAATCCTTTAATTATTATGTTATTTCGTTTTTCTCGCCTTTCGCTTTGCTGTAGTTTTCTTTCTAAGATTTCTACTTTCGTGTATAGGGTTTCTATTTGTTTTTGCCATAGTTCCGTTTTTTTCGATTAGCTTTTCTTTTATTTCCGATACTTCTGTTTTCAGTGCCGCGTTTTCCGTTCTTATTTCCCTTATTTCTTTCATTTGTTCTCTCATCATTTCTTTTAACTCCTCCATATCTTCACTTTCTGGTGCCGTCTTGTGTTTTTCTGGTAAATGGGTTTTCTTCAAACGATGTATCCTGTGTCTTCCTCTTATAATACGTCGCTATACTTGGTCGACGTTCCCGTTCGCTTGTTTTTGCTCTCTGTGCGCCTGACATGTGTCTCAGGTTTCCCGTGTTGCAGTTACGTTATGTTAGTTGCCGTCTCGCAAGGGCACAGTTTCAGGCTCGCACCGCGCAGTCACGTTGCCTATTTTACCGACTTTTGACAGCAATCAGCTGTGGATTTGACTTTATTTTAACTGTTCGTATAATATTTCTTAAATGATCTGATGCCGTACCTCTATTTCTGTAGGTTCCTGTCAAAGATTAACTGAACATTCAAAATGGCCGAACTTGTCGGCATAAGTGAGAGACATGAGAAATCGAATATACGTAACCCGCGGAAATTCAAAATTCGCGATACTTTTTGAACAGACCTCGTATGCACATGATGTCTTTCAAAAATGTTTCTGAGCTTTACTTTTACGTGGAAAATTGCTGTCCGCTTCGCGCTGTAATGTCCAGCAGTAATCGCCAAGCATATTTGAGCTCAAGCGACCTTGGTAGCGAGATTCCTTCTTTGCAATATCTTGATGGAATCTCTCACTATGCTCGTCACTTATGTCACCGAGATTAGAAGGAAAGAAATTTAGGTGGGAATGGAAGAAGTGTATCTTCAAGGACATTCTAGCTCCAACAAGCTTATAGGTCTGTAGTAATCGATTCACAATATCTTCGTAGTTGTCAGCTCGGCGATTTCCCAAGAAGTTGCGGACCACATCAATGAATGCAATCCATGCGTCTTTTTCTATTGAAATCAGAGTAGCAGAGAACTTGCCATCATATTATGAGTGAACGAACATGAGGGCCATTCAGTACACCTGCTTTCAACTTTGCCTCTGACACAACACCTTGGAATTTTGTCGTCAAGTACTGACAATGTCTTGATGAAGTTTTTCACTAGACCAAGCTTTAGATGCAGTGGTGGTAAAAACATCTTCTCATTTTCAGTGATTCCAACGGTATAAAAATAAGAAACTAGTAATACCAATAATTTTTATTTTAAACATTGTAATCACGATTTTTTTTAATCAAAGATGCACTATTACAGAATTGTGGTACAATTTCAACTATTATTTTTAATTTTTATTAAATAAAATGGATATAATATATAGATTTATATGAAACTTAAACTTAAATATTCAAACCGCTGAACAAGAAGGTTATTAAATGAGAGAGAGAGAGAGAGAGAGAGAGAGGTGTGACAGCGCAGACGCAAACTTAACAACGTAAAAATTGCTGCTTTAGTTTGCTTCCCAGGCGAACCAATGTTGCCAATCAAACTCTGGGGTCTGTCGGCTTCTTCAAAGGCTTCCGTTACTTTGTATTCCGTTACGAGAACTAAAGTCACTGGATACTTTAGTTCTCGTAAACTCTATGTGGTAAAGTAAAACTAATATCACACTCACAATCAGTACATGTGAATTATTTAAGATCACACACATTCATCAAAGAACTATTAAACTTTTTTTATTTTGTTGACCAGTGTTATTAATACTTATAGCTTTATTAATATACTAGGTTATTACCCGTCAACAATGACGGATTTATAATATAAAAATTTCAATTGTTTGTGTGTGTATTTGGTTTTATTTTTTAACGTATCCTAATTTCGTCGCCAGTCTGCGAATCATGAGACAGGATATCACCAGTTAGCTTATCACGGGAGAGGGCGTCACCTGTCAGCCAATCAAGAAACAGGGTGTCCCCAGTTAGCCAATCACGAGAACTTTAGAAAATTGACGTAATAATGTTACCGACACTACATACAGACACTTGCTAATTATATAGTTAGATTATTTATTCATTAACTTTTTAAAATGAGAAAACGATTCATTTTTACTTAGTACATTTATATTGCTAAAACTAAAAATAATTTGAGACGTTAATTTATGCCTACGAAACCCTAGACATTTCTATATGTAATTATATTCGTAGATACTTAGAGAATAAATCTGCAAAATATTGTTCATATCAGTTTATGCCTACGAAACCCAAAACATTTATATATAAAATTTTATCCGCAGTTTCTTAGAGAATAAATCTGCAAAATATTGTTCCTATCGGTCAAAGGAAACAGGAGTATCTAGAGTATCTTGTTTATGGCTACGAAACCCTAGGCAGTTATGTATGTAGTTATATTCGCAAATTCTTAGAGAATAAATCTGCAAAATATTGTTTATATCGGTCAAAGGAAACAGGAGTATCTAGAGTCTCTTGTTTATGCCTACGAAACTCTAGACATTTATGCATATAATTATATCCGTAGATTCTTAGAAACTGTGAAAAATAATTGTGCCAGATTTTTTTACGATTATATTTAACCATTCTAAAGTGTGTGAACGTATTTTTCAGTGCGCGCTAGCATCAGTGTGGACACAAATTCTATTCGCAATACGCGCCAGTGACGTACTTATACTTTTTTTTTTTTCCCCCATAAGTTCGCATTGTCTGTGTGCGATAATAGACGCAAATTAACTCACGGGGAACTATGTTCCCCGGACAATCACAACAAAACCCAGTTTTTGGGTATAATTCTACTTCATTAAATCCTCAAAATCCCGTTTACTTTCAACAGTCTGCATCGGTACCAGCAAACCAGCAACAAGTAATTAATGAAACTCATCAGGCTGTTATGCCTAGTCAGTGTAACACACAAACTTACTTTACATTAACTAAACAAAATACAGAACAAAGTACGCTAGCTAACAGCCAAACAAGTAGCATCAACACTGAAAACTTAGATGTAGATGAAGATGAATACGCGGATAATAAACATACATGGCAAGTCGTAAAGAAACGCAAAATTGACCAACAATTACAATACTCAAGACGAGATGCCGGTATCCAGCTGAAATTAGAAAATAGGTACAGCCCATTGACTCCTAATGAAGATAATGAACAAACGCAAAGTAATAACAACGAAACTCACTCGGAACCGCCTAAACCATCTACACCACCACCTATATATATTTATGGAGTTAAAAACTACAAAGGTATGACAGACAACCTAGCTAAAGTAACAAAGAAAGAAAACTACTCTACCAAATCTCTACCAAATGAAACGGTTTTAATCTTCGCCCACACCATAGATACATTCAGGAAACTAGTGAGGCATCTGAGAGATGAAAGTATAGTTCATCACACGTACCAAATTAAAGGGGATCGCGCATACAGAATAGTAATTAGAAATCTTCACCATTCTATGCCACTAGAAGATATTAAACAAGAAATAGAAAAAGCAGGTCATAAGGTTCGTAATGTAATGAACATTGAACGTCGAAAAACGAAAGAACCACTTCCACTATTTTTTGTGGACTTGGAACCAGAAAAAAACAATAAAAACATTTTTGAACTACAATATATATGCAACACCAAAATTATAGTTGAACCACCAAGAAAAAGTCGTGACATAATACAGTGTACGAGGTGCCAAGCCTATGGTCATTCAAAAACGTACTGCATGAAACCCTTTAACTGTGTAAAGTGCGGTGGAAAACATGACACAAAACTCTGCAAGAAACCAAAAGAAACAGCAGCCAAATGTGCTTTATGCGGAGATGATCATACAGCTAATTATAAAGGTTGCACTGTCTACAAAGACTTAGTTGCAACAAGAAACAAAACGGTAACAACAACCCACCATATTCAACAACAGCCTACCAACCAGTGGCAGCCAAATGCACCTTCACCTTCACCCCCAAACTCAGAACCTCACAAAACCTATAGTCAAGGCCAAAGACCAACTTATGCGCAAGTATTGCAGAAGGGCAGCAGTGTTGAGCAGACACCAGGTATAGGTGAGCAATTAATAGTTTTCCTCAATGAGTTCAAATCTATGTTCTCTCAACTAATGAGTCAAAATAGCATGATATTAAACTTCCTTACAACTGTCATTGGGAAATTAAATAAATAATGGCTAAAATTATTAGAATAGCAACATGGAATGCCAACGGACTCATTAATCATAAACAGGAAATCATAACCTTCTTAATCATAAATAAAATAGATATTTTGCTTATATCAGAGTCGCATTTTACTGATCGAACAATGTTCCTCATTCCACAATATTCTGTTTATAATACCATTCACCCAGACGGCACCGCTCATGGAGGAGCTTCCATCATTATTAGAAATACTATACCCCATCACGAACTGTCCCAGTACCAAACCAACGAAATTCAAGCTGCAAGTGTCGAAATAAATGCTCTTCCATGGCATTTTAATGTAAGTGCCATTTACTGTCCACCTCGTCATAAAATTACCTCAGATGTCTATACAAATTTATTTCAAACTCTTGGAAACAAGTTCATCATAGGAGGCGATTGGAATGCTAAGCATACCCACTGGGGCTCCAGACTCATAACTACAAAAGGCAGAAATCTATTGGTCGCCATAAATGCCAATAACTGTAATTCTGTTACCAATGGCGTACCCACGTATTGGCCAACAGATAGAAGAAAGCTTCCAGACCTTTTAGATTTCTTTGTTACTCATGGCATATCCACAAATAACTTTCTTGTAGAATCCAGCTTTGACTTATCATCTGACCATACACCAGTCATTTTATCCATGAGTAACACAATATTAAACAAATCAGATCGCCCAAGGTTGACCTCAAAAAATACCAATTGGACAGCATTTCAAAAGTATATTGAAAACAATATAGATCTTAAATTACGTTTAAAAGAACCAGAAGACTTGGATGCAGCAGCCCAGTATCTTACTAAGCTAATCCAAAAAGCAGCTTGGCAAGCTACACCTGTCAACAATTCAGAAATGCCTATCACCAAATCTATCCCTTTACATATTCGAGAGCTCATAAGTGAAAAACGGCGGGCTAGAAGAGTATGGCAGAGAACACGTAACCCCATAGATCAACATCATTACAATAGACTAAGTCGGCAACTAAATACGTCGCTAAGGGATTCTCAAAACTCAACGTTCGAAGAATATATAAATAATCTGTCTGCGAACGATTATACTTTGTGGAAGGCAACCAAAAAATTTAAAAGGCCGCAAACCCGTGTACCTCCATTGCGGAAACAAAATGGAGACTGGGCAAGATCGAATAAAGAAAAGGCAGATATTTTTGCTGCGCATCTATCAGAAGTTTTCAAACCCTTAGAAGCTGTGCCAGGATATATAGACAATGAAATTGATTCATTTCTTAATATACCTTGTCAAATGTCATTGCCTATCAAACCGTTTTCTCCATCAGAAGTTAAAAAAGAACTGAATAAATTAAATTCACGTAAAGCACCAGGGTATGATCTAATAACAGGTCAAATCCTAAAAAACTTACCTCGGAAAGCCGTTATCCTCTTAACAGTTATATACAATCGAATGTTAAGTATATCATATTTCCCTATTATTTGGAAATATGCTGAAATAATAATGATCCAAAAGCCTGGTAAACCTTCGGAAGATCCAACATCCTATAGACCGATCAGTCTATTACCTATAGCAAGTAAGGTCTTTGAAAGACTATTGCTTGAACGGATTCAGAAAGATTTCGATATGACCGCACTTCTACCCAATCATCAGTTTGGATTTCGAAAAAATTTATCAACGATTCAGCAAGCCCATAGAATAGTAAATCAAATAGCCAAGAGCCTTGAAGAGAAGAAATATTGTGCTGCTGTATTTCTTGACGTTTCGCAAGCATTTGATAAAGTGTGGCATACAGGTCTGCTTTATAAACTAAAAAATCTCCTATCCAGCAATTATTACTTTCTTTTTAAGTCCTACTTGACAGATAGAAACTTTTCAGTTAAATATAATGATGCCCTATCAATTTACTATCCCATAACATCTGGTGTTCCCCAAGGTAGTGTACTTGGGCCATTCCTTTACCTACTGTATACTGCAGATATACCTGAGACAGACGACACTATGATAGCTGCATTTGCTGATGACGTTGCTCTACTATCAACAAACGATGATCCTAACGAAGCTTCTGCAAATCTTCAAAGACATTTAAACCTTATAAACGATTGGTACAATAAATGGAGAACTAAAGTAAACCAGTCTAAATCTGTCCAAGTCACGTTTACAACCAGACTCAGTACTTGCCCACAAGTAACAATCAACGACATTCCAGTTCCCATAAAAACTGAAGTGAAATACCTTGGATTGCATTTAGACCAACGATTGACCTGGAGTAAACACATACAAGCCAAACGTAAGCAGTTAGACCTAAAATTTCGCCAAATGTACTGGCTTCTTGGTAGGAAATCAAAATTATCAGTTTCAAATAAAATTTTGCTTTATAAGACCATACTCAAACCCATATGGTCGTATGGACTTCAATTATGGGGATGTGCCAAGCCGACCAGATTAAAAATAATACAGCGATTCCAATCAAAAACGCTTCGAGCTTTAGTGAATGCACCTTGGTACGTCTCAAATAGAATGATCCATGAAGACCTCAAAATCCCTTTCATCACGGAAGAAATTCATAAAGTTGCCAACAAATACCATGACCGACTCATTGGACATGAAAATGAACTTGTGGGTAATTTAGTAAATGACCTCGACAACAGAAGGTTAAAGAGACTTTGGCCAAACGACCTACCGCAACACTGAAGACAGTGATATATAAGGAGAAACGTCACTGGATGTCTCCCTTACATGCCGACTACTTTCATCTCATTTACTTAATACTCGCAATGAAGTAGATTGTAAATTAAAAATAAATCAAATCAAAAAAAAAAAAAAAAGATTCTTAGAAAATAAATCTGAAAAATACTGTTCATATCGGTTAAAGGATATAGGAGTACCCTAGGGTTTCTTGTCGAAACCCTATACATTTCTATAGGTTATTTTATCCGCAGATTTTTAAATAATAAATCTGCAAAATATTTTTCATATCGATCAAAGAATATAGAAGTGTCTACAGTTTCTTATTTATGCCTACGAAACTCTAGATATTTCTATACGATGTTTTATCCGCAGATTTTTAGAGAATAAATCTGCACAATATTGTTCATATCGGTCAAAGGATATAGAAGTCTCTTGTTTATGCCTACGAAACCCTAGACATGTATGTATGTAATTATATTTGTAGATTCTTAGAGAATATATCTGCAAAATATTGTTCATATTGGTCAAAGGATATAGCAGTGTATATAGTTTCTTCTTTATGCCTACGAATCCCTAGACATTTCTATATGTTATTTTATTCGAAGTTTTTTAGAGAATAAATCTGCAAAATATTGTTGATATCAGTCAAATGATATAGAAGTATCTAGAGTTTCTTGTTTATGCCTACGAAATCCTACAAATTTCTATATGTAATTATATTCGTAGATTCTTAGAGAATAAATCTGCAAAATACCTGTCAATCAAGTCAAACTGGGAACACCCTGTTTCCCAGTTAGCCAATCACGAGAACCTTAGGAAAAATGACGTCACAGTGTTACAAAATCACTAACACACGGTAGCTAATTATATATGTACGATAATACTTATAGCTTAAACTTATAGCTTATCTTAAACGACAATCAATTGGATATAAAGCAAAAAAATCAAAAATATTTTTTAGAGAAGAAATAAATAAGTTTTATATTACTATTATGAAAGAAAATTCATAAATTTGTTATTTTTTAAAATTGTTACAAAATAAAAGGTACAGGTTACGTTCCATTTGTTATTTTTTCAATTAGAGACAGTCGTAGAAAACATATTGTATGAAACACATGCATAACAGCACCTCAGAGGTAAATTTTATTAAGTCGCAAATGATAATAGCTCAGAAAAGACGATTTAAGATTGTTTATCTCCTTGCGTTGATCGACTTGATACAGTTTTAAAGCAACGTATATTGAAACTGACTAGAGCTATAGTTCCAAATTATTTTTCACTCGACAGACTATAAAGTATTGAGTCACTTGGCACTAAAATGTAATTTTTGATAAAAATGTGACTTGATACAGTTTACCTCTAAGGTGCTGGTAAAGTGTCTTTTTTCACTCATGGGATTGCCGCACTCGCCTACGGTTAGGGCGGTCAAACTTCCCATTTGTGAAAAAAGCACTACTTTATGCACTTATTGCATAAATAACTGTTATATACTCACCGCCATTTTTAATTATGTTTTTCGTAACGAATATAACTCCAATATTCTTTCCTTGATGTGTCTGTAGTTGTACTTTAATCGTATCCAGTGGATGGGTGACGAATACAGCAGCACATGAGGCCAGTCCGCCAAAGTACCATCTTTCTCTTTTCTTGACTTCTTGTGCCACAGAATGCGGGCTGAGCTCCTGCTTCTGTGTCCGCCATCCCATTCTTTTTATTACCTTCTGAATGGAATTCTGCAAAATAATTTTGAACCAAAAAATAATGATATTTAAATAAACATACTGATACAAATTTAGAAGTTTTATGACAGAAAGAATGTCACTGTAATTTTGACATAAAAAAATTCTATTGTTTTAAAAAAAAATGTAAATAAAATAAATAAATAACGACAGCTGTCGAAAAAAATATTTCATAATGACATTTTCTTATCTTATTTGGATAATTTACCTAAATACCTTTTTTTGATAGAGGTATTTTCGTTTTCAAGGACAAGAGTAATAGCGAAATTATCTTGGCAGTATAATTTTGTATAGATAAAAACAAATTAAAATAAATATAATTAATGTACGGCTTTGGCAATGGACACGTCTACGAGGTTTAGGCAGGATTCATCATGTAAAGATTGTTGGCGCCATTCGACTGGCGGCAGTTTAGGGTACATTCGATTTGTTCCGATCACGTTCTGTACACTCAAATTTGTTCGATTTGACGCTCGGGGTACACCCAATTACATTCGTTTTGCGGTTGAGGGTGTATTCAGATTATCATTCTATTTATTCTACTCATTCGATGACTCGAGGTCGAACGACTGGAATGAATAAGTGTGGTGGGGATGAAAAGTAATACAGACGATTCCGCTTAATTAGGCCACCGCTTAATTGGGGCAGCCGCTTATTTGGGCCAAATCTCAAAGAACAGAAACCAAACCAAGGAACCAACAGTAAATTTATATGTTTAATTGGGTCAACATTCCGCTTAATTGGGACATTAAATTTAAGATCACAGTACATATTATGTTACACATATTCTCAAGAAAAAATATGTACAAAGAATTTAATATTACAGCGTTATTTTATGCAGGAAGGAAATGAAGGGAGCCCTACATCCGCTCTGAATACCTGTGCTGATTTTGTAGAAGTGAAATGTTACAAAAACAAAAGACAGACTACACTAGACGCATTTTTGCATTGAATTAAATTGTATGTACCTATTTATTATTTTATTTTGGAATTTATTATTATTTTTTCTTAAAAGTTTATAGTTTTTGGTTATATATAATTTATAGTTTTGTACAAGAGTTTATAAAATAAGATTATTGAAAGAAAAATATGTATTGTTTAATTTTATGTGAAATTCGCTTAATTGGGGCATCCGCTTAATTGGGCCAAAATGCCTAAGTCCCGATGTGTCCCAATTAAGCGGAATCGACTGTATTTGAATGCCGTTGTTTTTATTTAGTTTTTAAATGTATTAGAATTAAATCTTAGTATTACTGCTTCAAATTAATTTTTTCTTTTAGGTATTTTCTCATTTTATGTACTAAAACAAATATATACCTATATGATTTTAAAATAGTATTGTTAAATCTAAACTTAAAATGTATGCACAATTCAATTACTCGTTCTAAAACATTATGTTCTAGAATATTTGCTTCAAATATAAAGTTTTCTTATTCTGCATTTATTATTTAGATTATCCATTTAGGTGAAATATGTTCGTTATTTGTTCTACAACCATATGACTTAACCTCCATGCAAATGTCATTCCATGTTTGCTTCACGACCAAAATTGCCATTTTCTTGCTCATCAATTCTAGTACTTCTAACCAGTCACCAACAAAACGCACCCTATGTGTCCGGAGTTTTAAGACCGGGCATATTGGGAATGACAGAAAAAAGTGGGGGAACGGCGGGAAAAGTACTACCATTTTTTGTATTTGTGACTTTTTATTAACTTCGAAAGCTGTATTGGGTTTGTAAACACAATATAAAAATAATTAAATACACCGTGCATAAAATTAACATGGAAGAAACAGGGTTATGATCTATTTGTAAATTTATAAAAGCTCTAAATGTTGGCAAGGTACTATAATACTATCATAAGCTGTTTCTCGAGTTTTGTTTCGGAATTTCTTCCTGGTCTCAGATGAACTTCGGCTGGCACTGCTTAGTTTTCCTAGAAAATATTCCAAAACTGTAATACAGTCTGTTCCAAACGGTTAAGTGGAACTAAATGGGAATTTAGTTCTTTTAGGTTGTCACGAGAAGGGACCTTGCTTGGGTTATTTCATTTTACACATTGGGATGTCAAAATTTAAAATTCCAACAATGAAACCATGGAAACGAATGACATATGTCAAAATTAAATATTATTTTTTAGATATTTTAATGACAAAAAAATAAATAAATGGGAAATTTGTATTAAGAATGACACAAAAAATCAAAATATAAAGAAAATGACATTTTAAAATGATATTAACCTTAACCAAAAAATGTTTATTGTAAATATGATTTACAAAGCTTAAACAAAACGGCCGAAAGGCACGATTTAAACGATGAAAGTAACTAGATCGCAAAATCTAGTTCCGCTTAACCGTTTGGAACAGACTGTATCTACTCAAAAATGTGATTTGAATTGACGATCTGTAAAATTTGGTACCGTATTTTCTGCAAACCCCCATTCTTTTTCTAAAAACACTTGTTCAGATTCATCATTGAAAATTAATTCAACGGCAAATCGAAGTACATAATTTTGATTCATGACTGACGTGAACTAATCTGACAGTAAATACACCGCCTACAATTGTAGGGTTAGATTTTACGTCACAATTCCAAGCTCGCTCTGTGTTCGAGTTGCTGTGCTCCATCAGTGTTCTATTCATGTTCTATCATCAACTGTGTTGTAACTCCGCCTTAAGAAAAACAAAAGAAATAGCGTTGTCAACAAATAATAACAAAAATTGGTAAATAATATTGGAAAATGTAATAGAGTTTTTTGAAAGTAAATATTAGTGTGGATTTTTATTAGAAATATTGAGAATGTAATATAGCTTTTTGACTAGGGTGACCATTTTCTTGGAGACGGCAATGCGGGACGGAGCAAAAAAAAGGTCGTCACTTCCGAAATATAAGTGAAGAGCAAACAAAAAAAAGGTCATCACCTCCCAAATATAAGTAAAGAGCAAAAAAAAGGTCTTCACCTCCCAAATATAAGTACAGAGCAAAATTCGGCCCTGGGGACAACAAATCAAAGTGCGGGACGAATGGTCACCCTATTTTTGACAGTAAATAATAGTTGTGGTTTCTTTGTGCGTTTTATTCCCTGAAACGGATACCTATTTAATTTTTTGAGTTTTAATTTTTCGCGTCTCGTTGAGCCGGTGACGGGTAGATTTCGTGTCTCAACATAATTTTGGTGACCCCGTCGTGATGGATAAATTAAAAAGAAATAGGAGATCGTTCAGGGTTCACTTAACGAGATCCGTAAACGAACTTACACAGTTATTGGAACAGACAGTGCCAGATTTGGTTAGGTTAAATTTAATTAATTAAAACCAAATTGGAGCGTATTATTAGCAATTACCAAGACCTGAAAGAAATGGATCAAAGGGTAATTGATGGTCCTTTGAATGATAATACTCTGTCTGATGATGAGCAAGATAAAGAATTTGCCCCGATTGATGAATATCACATGAAATATAGAATTATTAAAATAAGAGCTGAACATAATATTACTGAAGCCCAACAGCATGGTAGCATTGTGGAGAGTGCCCAGGTTGGTTCATATCTTGTTAGCAATAATCTCAAATGTCCGATAATTACACAGCAAAGATGTGATGATGAAAATGATTGTGATTATAAGTCAACTGTGGACTAAGTACATGCACACCAAATAAGTTTACTTGTGGAGATGAAAAATGTGAAAAAGGTATTCCACAGTTAGTCCAGGGCGGATCTGTTTTGAGATGGATGTTGAGAGGGGGCACGCTAATTTTTGCAGAAATTGCTTCGAAATAGCTCACATAACAATAATTGAGCTATCCTCCCCGCCAAAAAGTTCGGGAACATTGTTTAAAAATTGAAAATATTAAAAAATTAAGAAAAAAATCATTTTTTTTTTCTTCTTTTTGAGCCCATAGCTGTGAAATTATTCATTTCTGAGAAAAGTTATGACGAAATAAAAGTTTCGTAATTAAATTTCCTACAAGATAGGATTATTTAGAAATTTCAAAAATTGTTAAACTTTCTGCAAAATAGCAATAACTGCTGAAAAAAACACTAAACCAGTGGCGAAAGGAAACCTCCGCTAGACTTCCCTCCCATAAAAAAAATATTTAAAAAAAAATGTAAACTAAAAAAAAAAAAATTTTTTTTTAAATATTTAGATAAATCTTCAAAAATACATCAAATTATGTTCTATACAAATTTTTGTCCAAGGCTTGCTTTAGGCAGCAGTCTGACTGATCGAGTGCTGTCGATCGTTTGCTATCGAGCAAATTTCAAACACACGTTAACTAAGGGCATGAGTCGCACTGAACCATCGTTTGCCGTCAAGTATCATCAAGTTGTTTGTATTTCAAACCGGTTTGAATTTCACTCGACGCTCGAGGCTATAGCACATGCTCATTTAAGCATATACAGTTCCTAACAATCAGTGATGGGCGCGTAGAATACATGATGTAGACTAATGTAGATTTTACGCGTAAACATGTCAAGTAGAATATGCCTTTGTTTACGTGTCGAATGTAGAATGTAAACTGTACATGCGCAGTACGTTTAAATGTAATATTTGAAATAATAGAATGGTAATAGTTTAAATTTACTTTAATGTTTATGTTTATTTCAATTTTATGTAGTTCTAATTACATATATTGTTTCCAAAAATGTTATCTCACAAATCGTATGTTGTTATGGACAACATAAATTACTTGGTTTCTGTCTGTATGAACTATAAAAGTAAAATTAAATTTGAGTTCTTTACTTCTTCTTCTACTTAAAACTGGTGGTATTTTATTTTTTAAACGTTACATAACCTCATTTTTAGGGTTTTGTAGATATGACCAAAAAACCCTTATACCGTCATTTTGTCGTCTGTCTGTCTGTCTGTCTGTCTGTCTGTCTGTCTGTTCGGTTAAAATTGTAGCCAAACGGCTAAACCTAGAGAGTTGAAATTTGGCATGTTTATACAACTCTTTGACCCGCACATAGGAAAAATACTAAAACATCTAAAAAACATACCCCCCTAAAAATATAAACAAATATGTGCTCATCGAAAACAAAAATATTTTTTTTTTAATTCTGAGTAGGGTATCAAATGAAAGCCCTTAGTACGTGGATTAACGATCAAATTTTTATTTTTGCAAAATAAATTATTTTGACGCGATTTTTGCCAAAATTGTGCAAAAAAAATTTTGTCCCACACCCTGTAGCCCAGATGGTTTAAACTAAAAATCTAAAAAAATTCCAAGTAATGTATATTGGTGTGAACCGAAATAGTACAACAGGAATTTTTGATCAGATTATGTTTTCGGAAAATAACGCATTTTTTGTGGTTTTTGGTTCACAAAGTACAAAAGTTATACCAATGTAAGACACTGCTAAGCAAAGCGTCCGATGGCGAAACGCGTTAGTGCGCTGGTGTCGGAAGCTAAAATTCTCTGGAAAACGAAGGGTTTCGAGTTCGAGTACGGACGGAGTGAGTTTTATTTTTCTGTTTTTTTTTTGCATTTTTATTATGTTGAAATTATTTTGTCAAAATTCTAGTTATATTTTGACAAATGTTGTATTTAATTTTTAAGAGCGTAAATTTAATAACCAGTCTTATTATATGATTAACAGACGATAAATTATTTTAAAAATATCGTTCATTTTGCCGTGGTTACTATAAAGTAAAATTTGTCCTACACACTCAGCATACCGCCTTCACATATTATATACCTGCGAAACCCTGAAATGTGTGAATATTCACACTTCACATCAATTTTTCATTATTCTACGCCAGATTCTACGTGTCTACACAGTCTACACTTCTCTACGCTGTCTACGGTAAATTTACACGTAGACGTAAAAAATTCAAGTTTACACGTAGACGCCCATCTCTGCTAACAATATATTATTTGACAGTTGGAACGTCAAAAATAAAAAAAAAAACAAAATTACAATCAAGAGTAAAATGGACTCGCTAATTAGTATTAACTGTTTGATAGTATTATTTTAGGTTGGAATATGCACTATTCGACAAGTGAGAAACAAATTTACTTGACACTGAATGATCGATAATACTCGACAGTACTAGATCAGTCAGACCAGCTTTTAAATTTTTAAATGACACTACACGACTCGGCGCTACGTTACACGACGGCGCTCGATCAGTTAGACTGCTGCCTTACTAGTTACCACATATTATAAAACAAGGAAGATAGCGGACTCCCACGTTACGGGTTTGGACAGCGATAGTAGCGACATTCGTGGTTGTAATATGAACTAGGATTAGGTAGTATGCAACCCGCAGTGCACACAAATATATTTTTATATTTTAAATTGCTATGAATTGGGCGATCATTAATTTTCTACCAAATTGAAAAATAAAATGTAATTTTGGTAGAAAATTAAAGATTGCCTTGAACCGAAAATTATGATTAATTTATTTACAACTCTCCTAATTAATTTCCTAAAATTAAAATTAATTACAATTGTTAAAAGTTAATACTTCAGTAAGCATTAAGTTTTATTATTTTATTTGCAAACAAGCATATGTAATAAATAAACAAGTATTATATTTATTTTTTACTTTTATATTTACTTTTATTGTACATATTAAATTTAGTCTATGCCATTTTTTTATTACACTATTTATATTTCTTTTGTATTTATCATTTAAAATATTATTAATTACACTACACCATTTGAAAATAAAAAATGTGGTGCTAATATTTAAAATTTCTAATAAAATTCATCACTGTCACAATCACAATTTACTGTCACCTATCGTTACAACGTCAAAAACAATTGCCGCAAATTGCCGATAATGAAGTGTTCTCAAAATGTTGGTTAAAAAAAAACGCTTTTAGCGCTGTCGGTGGATGGAATATGACTTAAAACCGTTTCAAGGCCGTGTATATGAGTTTCATACCCCTGCTAGTTACGAATTAATTATCATGACCATGGAAACGTTACATATAAGTATGAAAAAATTGAGACTTGGAAAAATTTTAAATAATTTTTTTTAAAAAATTGCCAACGCCGTCCTAATTAATCGATTTAAATTCTGAAATTGCAAATGAAAGGTGAAGTGTTCTTCTATATGTAAAAAAAAATTCAACCTTCTATCTGCTTTACTTTGCGTCCTGCAATATTTTGCAAAATTGCATTTTTTTTTGCAAATCCTGGATTGCAAAATTATTTTGCAAAACCTATCAAACCGATCCTAATGAAATTTACAGTGTTGTTTTATCATATCATAAAGTATTACAGGGTGAAATTTGGAGGTCCTAAGTACAATACAAGTCATTAAAAAAAGTAAAATGCAAACACATGTTTTTTAGTGTTTTTTTCAGCAGTTATTGCTATTTTGCAGAAAGTTTAACAATTTTTAAAATTTATAAATAATCCTATCTTGTAGGAAATTTAATTACGAAACTTTTTTTCCTCATAACTTTTCTCAGAAATGATCAATTTCACAGCTATGGGCTCAAAAAGAAGAAAAAAAAAATGATTTTTTTCTTAATTTTTTAATATTTTCAATTTTTAAACAATGTTCCCGAACTTTTTGGCGGGGAGAATAACTCAATTATTGTTATGTGAGTTATTTCGAAGCAATTTCTGCAAAAATTAGCGTGCCCCCTCTCAACATCCACATGACGTAGTATTTTTACAGATCCGCCCTGGACTAAGTATTGGAAGTGTGATTTTGAGAATGGTTAACAGGATGAGAGAGGTGAAGAGAATTGTGAGAATAAGAATTGTACTGAATCGCAGTTTCCTTGTAATAACGAAAGGTGTATTCCAAGTAGGTGGAAGTGTGATTTGCAGAATGATTGTTTGGAAAAATGACCAAACCTGAGGGAGCTTATGCCTGCAATGATTTTACGGTTCCGGGAAAAGAATTTTGGCGTAATACCAGATATTAAGAAGGCAGTCCTCACCATAGTAGTGACTAAAGAATACAGAAACTATTCAAGATTCTTATGGTGGGAGTCGCTTGAAGCAAAATCTCCTATTAAGTTTGGACACAAACGTGATGCATTCGGAGTAAACTGCAGCCCCTTAATGTCTGCAGCAGTTTTCAAATTGCAGTTGAAGAAGGTACCAGATCACTTAAAGAAATGTGCTAATCACCTTCTGAGTGCATTATATGTGGACAATTGTGTGACTTCTGTGGACGGTCCAAACAAATTGTACATATTTCGTGCGGAATTGATAAACCATTTAAGTAGCGCGAAAATGGACTTAAGTGTTTGGGAAGAAAGTGAATCAAGTGACAACCCGGGAACTTCACGAGTGAGCAGTGTGCTTGGTTTGAAGTGGGACAAAATTTCGGACACGATTGGTTGTTTTGCTGAAGAACTAAGTGAAAATATAAGTACAAAGAGAGAGTTGTTGTCTGATATTCAACGTATCTTTGATATAATGTTTTCTAGCACTGGCGACTATAATCCTCAAGTTATTGATACAAGGTAAAACGTCCTGGTATGGACGGCGATTCTCTTCTTACTCTCGAATAATTTGGCTAATAGCTTGGATAAGAAGATTTGCTTGTAGCGCCAGAAAGAAAATATTATCTGGTGAACTTTCAGTTAGGGAAATAAATGAAATAGTGGCCAAGACAAAATTGAAGAAAGAGACTGTTACTCGACGCGGTAGATTAGTAAAACATGTATTTAAAAGAAAAAAATTTAATTTGTTCTTTCTAGGATTATAAATTACAAATTAAAGGGGATTGAGAGCACTAGCCCTGGCTAAAAAGAAACTGATCAACCGGGTTAGGACCATGGAGGAAAATACTTTGTTCCTCACGAGCCCGTCACGCCTTTTCATGGCCAAACCTGAGGTTTCTGACCCGTTATTATCAGTCGACAGGACAGAGACTTTTTAGAGGGAACTGTATGAACACGAGGCAATCGTGCAAGACACTCCAGTTTTGGAGAAATTTGAGGAATTCTGTTCAGAACACCTGACAGATCCTCAGGTATGCCCCCCTGTTACCACGGAAGAAGTTACACGTCCTATTTCGAAAGCGCGCAATTTTGCTGCACCAGGAGTTGATGGTATTATTGTTTTCTGGTGGAAGTCATTCACTAGCGTGGATGGCCATCTTGCAAGAAATTTTACTTCGTTTATCCGTAGAGAAATACCAATACCATCTTGGTTATCAGAGGGGCGTACAGTATTAATCCCAAAAAAAGGTGATTTAACCAACCCGAAGAACTACAGACCTATTACTTGTTTCAATACGCTGTATAAGATCTTCACCAGCGTATTAAACGAGCGGGTACTGAGCTCCATTGCCTCTGTTTGGTCAGACATCTACGAACAGAGGGGATCGAAGAGGGGCCAAGCAGGTTGCAAAGAAAACTTTATTATCGACCGGTCAGTCTGTCATGACGCGGCGTATTTCAAACGCAACCTGTCAATGGCTTGGGTGGACTACGCAAAAGCATATGACACTACGTCACATGCTCTTATTTGAAGATTATTGCGCATGTTACGAGTCCACCCGGATATAGAGAGATGCATTGGGCAACTTATGTCCCTCTAGAAGACACAATTTGTTGTCCCAAGTGGATCAACCGCAGTGTCGACAGAGTGGATACATTTCAAGCGTGGCGTTTTCCAGGGAGATTCCCTAAGCCCGCTACTATTTTACATCTCACTTCCTCGAGCTTAGGCGCGGCAGTGGCTACATGGCGGGTCCTCCGTCGAAGCGTAAGCATAAAATTACCCATCTTTTTTACATGGATGATTTGAAGCTCAACGCCTCGAACGAGAGGAATCTGCAGACCGCTTTAGATGCTGTTGCTGAGTACACTGTCGCGATAGGTATGCAATTCGGGTTGAAAAAATGCGCTGTTTTTCATATTTACAGAGGAAAAGGTTTGGACGACGGTAAAGATGTTCATTTGGTTGATGGGAGCATTATAAAACATCTTAATGCCGAAGGGTCTTACACATTTCTATGCAGCAGTGAAAGGGGTGTCCAGGATGTCACTATTACAAAGCAGGCCCTTCGCAGCAAGTATATGGCATAACTTAGGCAGATATGGAGATCATGTCTGTCGGGCAAGAACAAGATCGCTGACACAAACATGCTTGCTGTCCCTTTAATTTCAAACACTTTTGGTGTAATAAAATGGAATGTTGATGATCTTAAGGATATCGACAGGAGAACCAGAAAGGTCATGAACATCAAGCGAAGTCTTCACACGAAATCTTCTGTGCAGCACATTTACCTCCCTCGGCTAAACGGGGTACGGGGATTACTTAATCTGAAGTGTTTGCACGATCGACTCGTCCTGGTTACAGCTAACAGTATCCACAGAAGTCAGGACCCACTATTACAATTCGTTACTGAGCACGAATTTAGTGGCAAAGGGGCGTTTCTTTACCAGGCAGCGCGATGGTCAGCAACGAGATTTAACCTGGCAGACTTAAGTCCAATCAGAGAAAACGCTGGAGTACAACTCTCTCGGGAGGAGTACAACAGAGTTATCAGTTCGGTGAAACGAGGCGAGATAGACATGTTGTCAAAAGAACACATGAGTAACAGTATGCATTCTGTGTTCTTCAAACATATTAAAAGTCTAGAGTTGTCCACCGAACTCACGTTCTCGTTTCTTAAGTCTGCTGGTTTGAGATCGGAAAACAGAAGGTTTTGTGTTTGCGGGTCAGGATGGTGTTATAAATACTTTGGCGTACAGGGCCCGCATACTCCAAATAGCGGAGCCCACACTCTGTAGGTTGTGCCACCACCATTCTGAAACGATAATGCACATTCTCTCTGCTTGTCCATCTCTTGCAGCGTCGAGCTACGTATCTCGACATAATGCTGTTCTCCGCGTGCTCTACTATCATCTTAGACATGCCTATGGTATTGACCAAATACCGGTTATACCGTACGTTCCTTCTGACATAGAATCGGTGGTGGAAAATTCCAATTGCCGTATTTATTGGAATTACTCCTTCCTCACCTCGAGGTTACTGACAGCCACTAAGCCGGACATAACCCTCCTGGATATCGAAACCTAACAGATGTTTGTGATCGAATTCTCAAGTCCAGCTGAAAAGAATATCTCTCTCAAGGAGGAGGAAAAGAAGTCCAAGTATATGGATCTCTTGTCCGAGCTTAGAAAGCTGTATCCCGGGTATAAAGTTAAGCTTGTAGTCCTGATAGTTTGTGTTTTGGGTGGTATGAAAGCCTCCTATCGAAGGGAAATCGAGTACATTCCCGCCTGCAGATCTTCTGCCAACTCTTTGATTTGCAGGATGCAGAAAGCAGTGCTGCTCGGGTCACTCCGCATTGTGCGGTCATTGGATCTTTCGTAATTTCCGCGGCTGCATATCGCCAGGGTTTGGGATGCAGTCGTGTGTATTTAGCTCCACTATCTCTAGTATGACGTGGCTCAAAAGGTTGCTGAAGTTTGAGATTAGTATAATAATAATAATAATAATAATAATAATTGTTTATTGAGGTTAAGAAATTACAGCAATGTTTACATAGGTTTAAATATACTGATTATTATTATTATTATTTTTTTTTAAATTTCGTAACCTCTCTCATTAGTAATGTGTAATTTAGAAAAAACTACTTTTATTACTGGGCGGCACTTCAGGTTTATAGTAAAAGGGGGGAGGGCCAAAAGGAAATTTTGAAAATAATTACTTTTTTTTTACTGGGCCGAACTTTAGGCTTCTAGTAAAAGGGGGGCGCCAAAAAGGAAATTTAGAAAAAAAAAATCTTTTTTACTGGTCGGCACTTCAGGCTTCTAGTAAAAGGGGGGTGCCAAAAAGGAAGTTTGGAAAAAAACTACTTTTTTTACTGGGTGGCGCTTCAGGCTTCTAGTAAAAGGCGGCCCCCTTTTCATGCAAGGAAATTTAGCGAAAAAATAAAAATCTAAAATGCTTCTAAAATGAGATATAAGTAAACAAATGGAAAATTAAACTTACTAAAATATTAGAAATCAAAATAAAGTCGATTATACCTCTTTGTGTTAGATACAAAAATATAGTAAAAAAAGTTCTATTCTGTCTTCGTAACGCTATGGAAATATGCCCGTAATATTTCGGGTTTGCGCGTATGCACGTTGCTGGGTTAAAAGAGGAGAATTAAAAGATGGTCACAACCTTTTAAGCCGTTAAATCACATATTTAAAAAATGCCATTTTTATGTGTTGATCTTTAAATAAAATTCATTGACCTAAAGACTTTTAGTCAATAATTTTTGTCATACATATCATATAAGAGAAACTAATGAACAAAAAAGATCCAAAATTGGACCAATTATTTAAATATTATAGCTTACCAATTATGTCATTGCATTAAAAGTTTTATTAGTTTAAAAATTACCACCAAACTTTATTTTGAATATCACGCACATTTACAAAAATTTAATTTTCTCATACATCCTTTCGCCACATTATTACCAAGTTCTTCAATTAGTTCATACACTTGCAAATTTTAATCAAAATCATTAGAGCTGTTTTTGTTTATTTGATTCTTACTTTATAGTAAAAAGTATATTTTGATCTAATCCTAGGTTTATTTCGATATATTAATTTTTTGTAACAATGTTTTTTGTTACTATACCAAAGATATAGAATGTAGATTATGTTTTTTACAAGACAAAATATTTAGTTTTATATTAAAAATGGTAATTAAATATGATTATTTTATTTTGTTTTATTTTATAATAGTTATCAAAAAAATTATTTAAAAAAATATTTGTGGGCGTCTAACCTAATTTTGTATCGGAGCGCCAGATACCCTTGAGCCGGCCCTGTACGTATGAGTTTACAATTAAAGTAAATTCAAAAACTTAATTTATAAATAAGATTAATAATTAGTTATGAAGAGAAATGAGACAAAGCGACAGACTGTGTACGTACAGACCGTGCCCGTGAGGACGATGCCGCGACGGCTGCTGCTGTTGGGTTCTGATTTTAGCAGTTGCTAATACTAGGAGTGCAGAAAGTTTAAGAGGCTACCCACTCAAAAGTTTATGAATAACTTTTTAAATTGGTTTTATTTACGATTATTTTATTTACTATTATTTTATTTACTATATTGATAACAAGTATTTTAAAGAAATACGATCTAAATATATAATTTTTACCGACCGCAAACACATATAGGGAGGTATTGTGATCATACCGATTTTGGCATTTCGAGATTTCGATGGATATCCACGAATTGAGGTCCCTACATAACGTTTTGACTATTTTTAGCATGATGTCTGTCGGTCCGTGTACACATGCAGACCAAACTTTTGATAAAAATCGGTTAACTAGAAATGGGAGTTTACTCGTGTCGGTTTTAAGATTTTTGCGAATATTTCACAACAGAGAAATATTTCGCAAAAATTTATTTAACAAAAGTTACTATAAAAGCAATAACTAACAACTTTTATTTGAGACATTTTTTGATAAAGCAGCATAAATTAAACAAGTACTTTGTAATGGCGGTCGGTCCTGTGGTGGCCACAGTTGTTTTTTTTTTTTTGTTATTACTTTTATTTTAGAAGTGAGGACGTTTTGTTTTAGGTCATCACTTGTATTTTCACCTGTCTATTTATTAAAATAAAAATCAGCTGTGGCCACCACACCGACCGCAGTGGTGGCGCTAGCTCTTAAGATCTGGGGGGGGGGGTCAAAAAACTGTTGAGTAAAATTTGGGAGGGTCAGGATTGTTTTTTATCGTTTACATATGAAAATACAAGTAATGACCTAAAAAAAAGGTCCTCACTTCTAAAATATATTTTTTTCCAAGCAATTCTAGGGACGCCAAGTGGGAGCCAGAGCATCTTCTAGGCCCCCCCTGACCCCCCGCTAGCGCCGACACTGACCGACCGCCATCACAAAGTACTTGCATAAAATACATTCTAGCAGCAGAGTAGTTATTATTGTAAAAGACAATAATGTATTATATTACGTTGACAATTTCATAATGTGTATTTATAATTTACAATAACCATGGAAACGTACCTGCATACATAAAATAAATGATAAAAATTTAAAAAAATAAATAAATAAAAAAAATGTCTCAAATAAAAGTTGTTAAATATTGCTTTTATAGCAACTTTTGTTAAATAATTTTTTTCGAAATATTTCTCTGTTGTGAAATATTCGCAAAAATCTTAAAACCGACACGAGTTAACTCCCATTTCTAGTTAACCGATTTTTATAAAAGTTGATCAACTCGTGCCATTGATGTCAAAAGCTTAAATATCAAGTTTCATAAAAATCCTTTTAGCCGAATTTGCTCTGCACGTGTACACAGACCGACAGACAGACAGACATCATGCTAAAAATAGTCAAAACGTTATGCAGGGATCTCAATTCGTGGAGAGCCATCGAAATCTCGAAATGTCAAAACCGGTATGATCACAATACCTCCCTTATATATGTTGGCGCTCGGTAAATGGATAAAAAGGGCGGTATATTAGGTTAAATTAATTTACAAATGTTTACTTTAAGTATTTCCCGAGGGCACTATTTTTGAAGTATTTGCCAAGGGCGCCAAATAAATTTCTACGGCTCTGGTCCTCAAACGACACTTAAAAAACCACGGGCCTAAAAAACATTATTATAAAACGTTAAATAAAAATAAATGAAGACAAAGATCTTTTTATAATAGATTATTTTGTTTTAGTTGCGTATCTGTCCCACTATGCCCATAATCGCGAAGGGGCCCAAGCCGTTTAGGGACCCCTAAATGACGTTATGAACAAATCTGAAGAGGTGGGGGGGGGGGCAAAATAACTCTGCACAAGAGCCAAAACGTAACTTCGTAGGTAGCTCTCTTATTCGTAAATTCTTAATTATTTCGTAGTCCGCGTATCCGATTTTTTGAACCACTGGCTTTGAAAACGCAAGGTAAAATTCCAAATAAAAGTAAATATAAAACATAATTTTTATCTATATATTTAAAACTATGTTTCACTTTAGTTTATCTTATTTGTAAAAATCTAATCATTTTATTGACAAATAATATTCGTAATAATTCGTAAAATATTTGCTAAACATTCAACACCTTTCATTTCTTTAAAATTAAATAAAATGTGTTTAAAAAATAATAAATAAACTTACCATTTTGAAAAAAACTATGATGAACTTTTAAAATCACAAATAATCGTCAAATAGTATTAGAAATTTCCTTTTAACTAAATTGCTTTTAAATAATAAATACTGGAATTGTTCAGTCGCGCGTGCGGTTATAGTTTATCAGGCGTTATCGAAAAAAATATGTTTATGCATTTATAGAATATGTTTGTTTAGCGTCTTTGCGAAACATAAAATATCCGTATCATTAAAAATAACTATGATTAGATTTTAAATATATATAGCAGTACTGATTAGTTTGTTTAACCGTGTCGAATTAGTGCCAAGCCTAACTGCAATTTTTTGTTGTCTTATAAGGAAAGTACCTGGCATATTATGAACGCGTAACCTATAATAATAATAATAATAATAATAATAATAATAATAATAATAATAATAATATTTTTTAGGGTTTGGGATGCAGTCGTGTGTATTTAGCTCCACTAGTCTCTAGTATGACGCGGCTCAAAAGGTTGCTGAAGTTTGAGATTAGTGGACGCTTGTCAAGACCTGACAAACCCCATAATATTTTATTTAAGTTTTTAAGTATTTTATTGAGGTACAAAATATACATAACTTATGTCATAATATGATCACTAATCAACCTTTACAGAATATGGTCTGCTACCCCTTTTAAATCTAAGTCCATGTATTCCTGTACACTATAGGCAGCTTTTTTTATAAGAAACATTTTTAAACACTTCTTAAATTTTGCTGTATTTAGCCTTTGTATAGATTCGGGCAATTTATTGAAAAGTTTTGCTCCAATATAGCTAGGCAAATTTTTTGTCACTTTGTATTTCATTAGCGGAATACGAATATCATTTTTATGCCTAGTATTGTGATCATGTAGGGAATTATTTTTTGGGAACATACTGATATTTTCTTTGATATATATCAGTAAATTTAAGATGTATATCGATGGAATTTAAATTTAAAATATCAAGCTCCGAAAATAATTTCTTACAGGATTCCCTTCTACCGATTTTGCAAAAAATTCGTATCAACAGTTTTTGTAATTTGAAAATTCTGATCCAATCCACAGAATTTCCCCACAATATTATGCAGTATTGCATAGCAGAATGTATATAGGCAAAATACACTATTTTAGCTACATGGAACGACACATTACTGATGATCTTGCTTAAGATAAAGTTGTAGGTATTAATTTTTTTAGCAACACAATTTATGTGGTCTTTCCAGTTAAGTTGCGCATCTAAATAGAAACCAAGAAATTTTACATTGTTCACTACAGTGAGTATCATCAGAAACAGTTCGGTTTTTGATGAATTTAGGCTTAGACTATTAGCGATGAACCATTGCGTTGCTTCATTTAATGCATCCTGTAAGCCGGTCGCTATGGCGTAGTGGTCAGCTCATTTGACTACCAACCATGGGGGCTCGGGTTCAAATCCCGGTTATGGCATGGAAATTTTCTCAAACAAAAATTGTCCTGGCTAATTGCCACAGTAGCAAAGGCCATTAAAAATTAAAAAAAAAAAAAAAAAATGCATCCTGTAAAACTATATTTATGTCATCATGGTCAACCCCCCTACATAAGAACGTCGAATCGTCAACATAAATAATAGAGGTTGCATTTACATTCTTAGGTAGGTCATTAATATATAATATAAAAAGATAAGGTCCCAGTATTGTACCTTGTCCGATTCCAACATCCACATTTAGCATTTTTAACAATACGTCATTGACATAAACACATTGTTGTCTATCGTTAAGAAAGTCATCAATTAGATTTAGTGCATTTCCCCTAATGCCGTAAATTGTACCAAATCTGCGCATGGAACAAAGTCAAACGCCTTAGAGAGGTCACATAATATTGCCGCAATGTGTTCGCCATGTTCTAAATTATCCACGACTTTTAAATGACCTATTCGAATAATAATAAATACTGGATATACAATGAAGGGCCGTATTAAGGATTTCGTAGGTTTTAGGCTTGGGATCTCATTCGTTCCGATTTACCCGGGATAGTCCCGGTTTAAGACTTCTGTCCCGGCAAGTTTAGTTCAGGACGGTAAATGTTCCGGGTTTTTTAGATTACAAAAATAATAACACATGTCAGCAAAACACAAGAGTTGGAATGTTATTCTAAAGCATCTTCTTATGCATTTTGTTTATTTTATTCTATCACTAGTTATGGAATAGTTATTCCATGCTTGTTGTCATTTGTTATTGTTCACTATAAGGTATGCATTTCTCTGCGCTGAAAAGTAGTGCAAACGGTATCTATACGCGTAGAGATACATTAAAATAAATTGAATGTTTACGTTAAATAAATGCAACATAACTATATAACATAATACATTATTTTCAGTAATTTAAATGGTCTTGGATAAGAGTTCCTTTTTGACGCGCGTTTCCTTTTTGCTTCATATGAGAGCTTCTTCACATTTTTTTGAATCATCTCAATTTAAATTTCAGCAGTAATCCGCCATCATATTGATATTCCAGCGACCTTGATATCGTTTCTCCATATTATTTTTTATCTTGATGGAATCTCTCACACTGCACCTCACTTACTACACCAAGATTTTCATGGAAATAGTCTAAATGTGAAATCAAAAAATTAACTTTAAGGCTCATATTACAACCTAAATACTTGAATTTTTGCAATGTGTCTTCCACAATTGTTTCGTGGTTAGGAATTTTATGATTGCCTAAAAAGTCTGCAGAGATAGCGTTATATGCCAACCATGCTTTCTTTACATACTGTGTTATATGACGTTCAAATTCTGCCATTAACTTACGAATGTCAAGTCCAACAAAAATGCCTTTATTCAATCTAGCATCAGATAGACAAATAGTAAATAGCGTTCAAGAAATAAGTGAGGAAATAGGGCTAAAACTAAATACAGACAAATCAATATTCATGGTAATAAGCAAAAAACGACCTAGTCATAAACCGGGTGAAATGTTCGTATTTGTGAAATGTAATAACAGAAGACGGGAAAAATGACGTTGATATATAGACAAGATTAGCCATAGCAAAAATTGTTTTTGGTAAACTAAAATACATGTTAACAAATAGAAATATCAGCTTAAAAACAAAAAATGGCGTTGTCAGTTGTTACTTGTAGAGTACGTTCTTATACGGAAGTGAAAGTTGGATTTTAACACAAAAAACCCTAAATAAATTAAGAGCATGTGAAATGTGGACAATTAGGAAGAGTTGGTTAGTTAGTTTAAAAAAATTACGCACAGCAACAAAGGCTATTTGCGCCTAACGCAGCTCATCTAAATGACTACACACATATTAAAATCGATAAATAAATAAATAAAATCAATAAAAATACGCATAATGAATAAAAGAAATGTTGCACGGACAAATACGAATAATTAAGATAGTTAAATCAGAGCCGCAGTAAGGAAAACTTGTGCTAGGGGCAGAGCCGTGTTTTGGCGCCCTTGGTAAATAAAAACAAGGTTCTTACCTCACAAAATTTAGGTGGTGAGCAAAAAAAAAAGGTCCTCACCTCCCAAAATCCAAGTGACGAGCAAAAAAAAAAGGTCCTCATCTTTGCATTGTCGCCCCTTAGCAAGCCCGTCAGCGCCATTTTCCTTAGTGCGCTAGCCCCCCCCCCCTTACTGCGGCTCTGAGTTAAATAAAAGTCTGTTCGAAAAATTTAACAGACACAGGGTGAAGGTACGAGGCTGTAAAGGGGTGAACTACCATCGAATATCATAGTCTAGATATAAAGCACATTAAAATAAGGTGCAAGACTTCACAAATAAAACAGTAAGTTCGATTCTCTCACGAAGAGTATCAGCCTGTCCATGCGTACTGTGTCGTCACCTAAAGCAATTAACAGGTCACAACACAGGGCTAACCCCCCCCCTGACATCCTCGAACTGCACGCACTGAGTTAAAATGTGTAACACAGACAAATCTGTGTTACGCGTCTCATATAGGAGACTCTTAACCTCGAAGGAGGTGTTCATGGGTCCATCAACAGTGGCCTATACGGAGGCGTGTGATGGCAGTTTCTTCCCTGCGGTTAATCCTGCAGGAAGAATGCTATGGTTTAATGTGTCCCTTAATCTGTCTTAACTTAACTAGCTATATGCTGCTCCACTCATGTTGCTACCTGGCTAAAACCCGATGTTTCAGATGACACTTTGCGTCATCTGGAAATATGAAACTCACCTTAATCATAGGTCTGTGGGAAGTGGATTTTGCAGCAACATCAGCCGCTTCATTACCTTTAATTCCAACATGTCCCGGTATCCAAAACAGCTCTACCTTCACATTCTGAGCATACAGATTATAAAGTAGCAATCGGATTTTTAGTACAAGAGGTACTGGATCCGGTTCTTGGATACTGTTCAGAGCGCTCAGCGAGTCCGTCAAGATAACACTTGACCGACTATTTTCTGACGAAACAAAACACATGGTCTTGAAAATAGCATACTGCTCAGCAGTGTACACACTCGTTATAGAGTGCAGACGGTCCTGAAACTGCTGACGTGGGTTCAAGGCAACGAACGCACACCCAACCCTAGTTCCGGATTTTGGCCGTCAGTAAAAATGACAGTATTCTCGAACCTAGCAACCAGTGTTCTTTGTAATTCATGTTGGTTTTCGATAGGCAACGTAGTATCTTTATCAAACTTAGTTAATGTGAGATTCACAAGCGGACGCGGTAGCGTCCATGGTGGAACAAAACACAACACGAAACTTACCATTTCGGGCAGACCAACAGGCCTGAGAACATAAAGAATGCATATGTAACAGAAACTATTCGGATCATTAACACAATGTATATTAGACGAAGTAAATGCCATTTCACCACTTTTTAACAATTTTCGAACAAAACAATAACATAAATAGCAAGAAATCCGTAGCTACTTGAACCACCAACGTGATTCGTTCCTTCAGCGCAACTCCGTGTGCGGACAGCCTTAGTAATAGATGATTTTGAGTTATAAAAAATACAAATATATTGTTTAAATAGTTTATTGCAACATAGTACATCCAATACTTTACATATGTATTTACTAATAGAAAGCGATGAATATGAAATTTGAAGTAAAAAATATAACCTACAATGTAAATCACAAATGTAGGTTTTGTTTCATGATTTACACTGTAGTCACTGGGAATGCTATAGAAAATGGAATCAAGTGTACAGTCAAAAAATGTATGAATATCATGGTCAAAAATATCAAATGTTATAAAACACAATTTTTAAAATATGACATAAAATATAGTCAATTCACTTAGAGAATTGAACAGCAGTAAATATACTTATAGTTTAAATTCTGAATTTAGTATTTTGAACCTAGATTCAGAATACTAAACTGAAATTGTATAATTTTTTACCCAGATAATATGTATATGGAAAAATTTATAGAGATATCTAGAACACTGTCAAGTTCTGGACGAATTCATTCGTTATATATTTAATATAAATAATAATAGGTTTCCAGCACCTAAATGGAGCACAGGGTAGAGCTCTTTTTTATCACTAGCACTATATAACAGCCACGTGGTCGGTGTACTCTCTGTTATACATAAATATCTTTGAGTTGAGTTAGCCTCTAAGCTGTTATACACAATATCAGATGGTGAAAATTTCGACGAGTTAGCAGAGATTGAACGTCCCTGTACGTAGGCAACCATTCTTCCATGAAGCTTTATACTGTCCGCTGTAGATTGTATGGTAGCGACTCAGAAGAACCACTAATAGAGAGTATATCGCGCATTTATACTCATGTAAAACCAAAACATTACTTGCTCTGTGTGTAAAATATCGTAGTCAGAGAGATTGACAAAGAAAGATAAATAAATACGTATCCTTTATCTCAACCTAAAGTCGACATGCGCACAAAACGTGTTTTCAGTCGGTAATTTAGGTCACCTACGGTAATAAACGTCATTATGTCCCAGAAGAACCAATATAATCGGTTCCTCTGAGCTCTGCGCATGTCGATTTTAGTTTGAGAGGGATGATATGTTGTCTTTATCAATCCCTTAGGCTTCACAAATTTCGCTAGCGAAAATTTAACTCTAGCAAAATTCGCTAATTCCTCGGTAGCGAGGAATAAATCTGCGCACAGTACGAAACTGAGTTAGTTTTGACCTCGCTACAGTAACTTATTAGCACAGCCGGACCAAGGGTTCGCGGGGTTGTGTGAAAAAAAAAAGCGGCACCGAAAAAAAAGGATGATGGATCCAAGTGATGACAAAAAAAAAAGAAAAATATGAACAACGCGGGGCCGGATGCGGAGCATTCCGCTATTACCGGCTCTGCTTATTAACTTTATTTCAGCAGCAAACTCTGAGTATTTGAAAATGGCAGAACAGGCGCACACTCATTTTGGTGTTTAAGAAATTTTGAGTTTTTTCTTCTAGTTTGCACATACGCAGTAGTCATTAATTTAGTAATCGCCAATTTGAATAGCTATTTGATCTTATTTAACGCAGTATTCTGGTATTTGTAGTAAACAAACTTGAGTTAGAAGAACATTTAAAATTTATGGTTGTTTTTGATAATTGAAATTAAAATTAACGTAAACTGAAGAGTGGAAATTGGAAAAGGGAACAGGAAAAAAAAGGGAAAGTGCCAGAAATGTAGAATCATCTTTTCTTTTTTTTTTCGCGAAATGCATTGAATGTTCCATGGGACATAGAGTACGTTCAGGATAATTTCATGCCAGGTCTATATTACCGACCGGGTTGCGCAGAAACCAAATTTCGTCCATGACGTTAACAACAGTCGGTTTCATACATTTCAGTGGCGTCACTTACTTGACTACGCTTATATTTCGATTTTGATTGTTTAATTCCGTTTTTGTTTTCTTTTTTAAATTTTGTTGTTGTTTTTTCTTTGTTAAATTTTGTTGTTTGTTTTCTTTGTTAAATTTTATTGTTTATTTTCTTTGTTAAATTTTGTTGTTTGTTTTTTTTTTTTGTTATATTTGTGTGTTATTATTATTGTTATTTGTGAAAATGACGCAAAAAAAAGATTGGGCTTCCAAGGTATGTCAATTCAGAGCCAAGCGAGAGAAATCATAAACAATGTCGCTAAATTTATGAAAAATGAGGCAGAAAATGGAGTCTGTATACCGTTGGAGAGTTATAGGTTAAAATTAAAAACTGTTACATACGGGCTTTATATATAATTTGCATTTACGGGGTGAAATTGATACATTTATACACAAAAATATATTATTATTTATTTCTCGTACGTTTTCAGGTATGCCGTGTACTAAAACGAGAACAAAAATTAATTTGAAATACATGATTTTGTTTGTTTGGTATCCACAACAATTGATAAGGCAGAAACCCTTATGTACGTCTATGTAATCAGCTGTTTTCTCGCGCAGGATTGATGACGTATTTTATGATGCCCTGGCATGAAGTTATTCTGAACGTACTCTAACTTTGTAAGGGTTTAAGTACTTTTTCAGGCTGGACATAGTTTAAAATGTCGCCGAAAGATAGTGGGCTGTATATGAACCAGCCGATCTTATCCGAGGAGAGGTAAACATTCACCTAAAAAATGATAAAAAAAAAACAGATTCTGGCACCTTGAGGGGGGAGGGTAAATGTGCCGCTCGTTTAGTTCTTATTTTAGTATAAATGTAAAGTTGCAATAAATAAAATTTTGATATAGTAGCAGTATACCAGACGCGTCGAGGGGGGAGGAGGCACGCGTGAAGATTTGGGGTTCAGGTTATATGAACTTGTATATTTGTATGTATGTATATTTGTGTTACATTTTTTATGAAAGCGGGCCGAAGAGCCACCTGCTGTCCGGTTTCATGTTTTTATTCACAAAGGGTTTGACCTAGTTAATAATTAATAGTTTTGTAAATAATTAATCATTTCAGTTTATCTCTGGTCTAGGAGTATTAACACACGGGGGGAGCGAAATTTGAGTCTACGATACTATTGTAGATATATATAGTCGATTTCTTTACTCTAGTCGGAACCAGATTTTCAAATCTAGTATTTTTTATCGATTGATTGAAGCTTTTGATCATTTTGTTCAGCAAAAGCCCACTTAAGTCAACTTAGGAAATTTAAATTCCATTTATTTCCGCTTAAAGGTTTGATTTTTTTTTTGTACCAGGGCCCGTAATTTCCTTCACGGTCTTACTCATTTACACTCTTCAAATATATTATTATTTTTCAGGAGTCATACAATTTTTTATCTGATTATTCTGGTTGTCAAATTCAATTCATTCGAACAGCAGATATCACAAATTAGTTTGTCAATTAGTACGCGTTCACAATAAAAAAAATACGAACTAGTTACAGACTTTCTGTTCAAACAAAGCAACTGTAAGCTATTGTGCTTTACAATGTATTTAATATAAATACTATTGTATAAGATTAAATTTAATATATTTTCTAAAATCATTTTACCTATAATTACCTATTTTTTCACTTAGTCACAAATTAAGAAAATTACTTAATTTTTATTAGGTATTTCGAAAATAATAATGTCCTCCAGGAATTTCAGTTGTTCTAGATATCTCTATTGTACCTGTTTCCCCATAAATAGATTTAATCTAGTCTATAAGACAATTTTTTAAAGCTTTTTAATATCATATTAACAAAATAATTTTACTTACTTTGAGAGTAACTTTTTAAAATTTCCTAGTCTTTAACGAGTCATAGAATATAGAGTAATAACAAAATAATAAACAAAGAGCATAAACTACATAGAGCTGAAAATGCAGATGATAATATAACAATAATACGACAGTCAATCAATAATTGTTCAGAGAACTGATAGAATATTCAGTGTCAACCTTATCATAAAATTACCGTAATCAATGTAGATTGTATGTTATATAATTGTCGAAAAACACGTGCAACCTTCCCGAACTTGCAGTGTCATATCAACTAAACAACTTACAGCGAAGGATATTAACGAAGTGTTCACGATATCCAACAAAAAGCGACAATACCATATACAAGATCATCACAGATTACAGTAATTTTTGTGTTAACTACAGAAGAGCCCCGATTTATGTAGCCTGGGTCTCAACTTCATACGTAAGACTAAACATACGAAACTTGATGCAAGTATCATAATGTATGGATCAAATTCATATACTACAGAATCATGTAAATAAATATTCATTCAGTTTTTTGGACAGTTTCTTATTACTTAAACTGTATTTTACTTTCACATTTCTTAAACTGTTGAAAAAGCGGAATGTATTTACCTGATTTAGTACATTGGGCGTTAATCTTTCTTTCAGTTTAATACAATAGAATGGTTCCACAACATTTGAACATACGACAGATTAACATGCGACACTTTAATGTGGACAGATTAACATGCGACAGATGAACATAGACACATTTTAACACGACAAATGAACACTGTGACATATTACTATAGCGACAGATGAACATAAGTCAATTGAACACACGACATTTGATCTCACATTTCATTTTTATTTTTTTGTTCCATTGTACTTATAATCGCTTCACTAATAAACAAACTTATTAGAACGAAATAATTCTTTTTGCCTACCGACATCGAGATATATCGAAGTATAAGATTGTTTAAAATAACCAAAAAGATCAAGATATACCAAGTTATCTCATAGATCAAATCAAAAATATAAAAAAATCTCTAAAATTTCCAAAAATTTTTTTCATAATTATTTGATTTTGAAAATCTATATAAATAGATCTGAAAGTCTGTTCTATCGCTGACCACCGTTGACCAACCGCTGACCAATCGCTAACTAAACGATGAGCAACCGATGATCAACCATTGATCAACCGCTGAACTTATATGCTAGAATAAATAAAAAATAAAAATAAAAATGAAATGTAAGATCAAATGTCGTGTGATCAGTTGACTCATGTTCATCTTCCGCTATGATAATATGTCACAGTGTTCATTTGTCGTGTGTTAAAATGTGTCTATGTTCATCTGTCGCATGTTAATCTGACCATGTTAAAGTGTCGCATGTTAATCTGTCGTATGTTCACATATCGGGCTACCCTATAGAATATGTTTTGTTTTTTCTTATACCGCTACTTCTGTTTCGTTCTTCTTGACTTGGGTGGTGTTTATTGGAATTGTGGAGGGAGTATAATAACGCACATGTACAAGCACAATAATACACAGTTTTGAGAATACATATGTAACTCCGTAGCAACCCAAGTCGTTATAACGTAAGTCGGGACCTTTTTGTTTATCATTTTTACCTTTTGTTATACAGCAAAACCTTGGATTGCGAGTAATTTGATATGCAAGTGATTTGTAAGACGAGCAAAAATTTTTAATAAATTTTAATTTTATAAACGAACGAGATCTTGCAATATGAGGATGGTTCTTCTCTCTCTCTCGCTGCGGGATTGTTGGTAATCGTCTCCTATTCTGGGCCTCAAAAGGAGGCAAATGGAACTATCATTGGATAGGTTCCTTGTTAAAGCCGCACGAAAAGATAAAGATTACAGTGAGCCAACAGATAACAGTAATTCCGTTAGTTATAGTGAAAGTCGTCCTATACAATAACTTCCCTCCTCCACTCCTCTATATCTCTCGTCTGCCTCACAACAGCCTCGATTCTTTTCAAAGATGAAGTGCAGGTTAATTTGTTTTAACTGTTTTTACTTAATATTTTGTATTAATTATTTTTATATGAATATTTTTGGGTTGTGGAACGAATCTTACTTTGATATACGAGTGCTTTGGATTACAAGCTCGTTTCCGGAACGAATTATGCTCGCTATCCAAGGTTTTTCTGTACAATGTTTATCTTGAAATATTTGACTTGTTTATTTTGTCAGTTGCTTCTGTCAGTGCAGA
Source organism: Liopterus haemorrhoidalis (assembly GCA_963971575.1). NCBI lineage: Eukaryota > Metazoa > Arthropoda > Insecta > Coleoptera > Dytiscidae > Liopterus > Liopterus haemorrhoidalis. The sequence goes on from OZ020619.1 coordinate 13,001,128, forward strand.
AAATTTCATCACGACGATAAAATGGCGCCGAACGCTCCTTTCTGCTTGGGCTGTATCAAGTGAAAAACGCCAAAAGGACGACATCAGTATCGAAGATACTGAATATGGATGTAATTCAAAATCACCGCATTAACGGAATGGCAAAAGCAGAGCCCTACTGTATATAAAACAAATGATTTAATAACGAGGTATTTTTTAGAAGTTTTAGTAAAATAATTTGATTGAAAATTCGTCAGTTCATCTGAACAATTAGCACATTGTACCTTACAATAATACAACTACTATAGTCAAGATTAAAATTTGACAGATATTTTGGCAATCGAGTATCAAGTTGGGTTCTTATTTTTATACATACACAATCCTGTAAGTATAAATTAGCCTGCAAAACTAATTCGCATAGCTTCAAACAATACGCATGATTTTTATAGAAGATAGTCAGATGACTCTGATTTTTGAAAATTTATCAAATAATATGTTTTTCATTTATTTTATCATATTTGATATGATAAAGCTATTCATTATATATTCGCAAAATATTTTTTGTTTATTTCGTTCGGATATTCATCCAACATTTTTCAAATGATTGAATGCACTTCTATGCAATTTTTAATATATCAGTGTCAAAAGTTTTCTCTGGAGCAATGCATGCCTCATTTCATCATCGTTGAAGAAATGTAATTATGATGCTGTTCAATAAATTTAATAACCGTTTCAAATTACTTTTCTGCAATAGCAGTAAGTTTATGAGTTTTAGAAAAATCTGCATTTGCAGGTGGTCTGAATTTCTACCATCCGGGTTTACAGACTTTGAATATTCAAGACAGCGGGTTAGCAATTTATTAATTATAAAAACGGTATAATTTATCCTTTACCATCTCAAGATTATATTTCTAACGTTTTACATTGATTACGTATTTACGTATATTATTACGTATTATTTGTTGACAAGGCAATATGTTTAGAAATGAAGAACTTCGATACTCGACCGCTAAAATTTACACTCCAAAAAAAAAAAAAAAAACATCATACACAATATACCTTTTCTCTAGTAATAATCAGTATTTCGAAAGAGTTTTTTCTAAAAATAAGTGAGGTAGAATAATATAAGTCCCTAGCCACCTCTCTTCTGGTGCATCTTTCAGAAATACCAACATAATCTATCAAATTTTCTTTTGACAACTATCATGGTGCATAATTAATAGGTGTGTGCATGACGTAAAAGCAACTATAGATCTACTCAGATGACGTTACGATATGGCCATAACAATGACTCATGATTATACTGTTTAAACAAATCAACCAGATAAAACGTGAAATGTGATACATTGCGATATATTATCCCAGTTAAATCGTGCACACACTTATTATTAATACATCGTTTCCATTACTAATATGGAGTATTTAATTTTTAGGCGATGGTAAAAAGCCGAAGTTTTGCCGAAGTTGTTCGAGGAATACGAAGGTGAGTATTGTGTGTGGTCCAAGACGGACAAAGGCTGGGACGTAGCCTTTGAAGAAACCAAGTGGGCCGAGTTTTGCGGTGTATCTTACCAAGGCCCAAGTACTAGCGAACTCACCTGGTTTTGCGTTCATTGCACGTGTTTTGAGTACATCAAGGGGTTGAGTTAAAGTTGTTGCTATTGCACCCTGAAAAAATATCCAAATGTGAGTTATATATTTAAAACTAATTTATACAATATTCCATCACTCGACAAAAGTAACCGCGGTTGAAGTTTCCCGTTCTAAAAGTGTACGACATTAACCTTTTCAGGAAAACTGTTAGGTTTCGGAACGCAGTTACTGAACATTTTGGCTACTTTTTTGTAACCAAACTAACCGTGGAATTATCGCGGTTAGTGTGGCTATTTCCTATCACTACAAACTTCAAATCTAATGTAAACTACAAAAGGCGGGAAATTCAGAACAATTACTATAAGGCGAGAGTTAAGTGGAGGGAATTAATCAATTCTTTGTAGTGCAAGTAGTAAATTATAATATTATTTTACTATAGTCTATAATTAAAACAGTAAGAATGAGTGTAAGTAACTGATTTTTAGTAATATTGAGCGTTGTCGTGAAAAATAATATCGGGAAAACTCATATATGTTCTTATTATAATGTGCCATTGCAAACAAGTACTAATAAAACAAATATTTTTATTAATAAGTTTGTAAGAGAATATCGATAACTTATAACGTCCATAAAATGACAGTTCAGTTGTCTGTTTTATCAACTGTGAGGTGTGACTACCGTTCCGTAACAAAAACGCGTTTTCAGGTAACCATTGGGTAACCACGACTTTACCGTAACCGCGACTGCGGTAGTTAGGTGTGCAGTTACGGAACATTGTATTAAAGGAATGGAAGACTGTAAAAATATCCCACATTTCCAAAGAGATGCAGAGCATCGTATCGATTAGTAATGAAACAGGTAATCGCAAATTACCCGGTACCTGGCATACCTGACTACATTTTCGATACCTGAAAATTACTAGTGACAGAAACCGAAACCGATTTTTGGGGTACCTGATTTGGGATACATAATTTTCGAATAACTTGTTTTTAAATACCCAGTTTCGGAATACATTTTTTTTTGCTCATCACTTCGATTTGACGGGTATCCCGTTTCGGGTAAAATCGGTTACTACTACACAACTTTAGGCTTGGGTAACCTGGAACTGGTTCTGGCGTGGTCTATTTCTGACAGAACTAAAATTACAATTTAAATTGCTGGCAGCCGATGCCTGTTACTGGGTTCCTTTATGATAAAATAAGATAAAGGGTGAATGGCAACAAATTAAATGAAATTTATTTAATCGTAACATTACTATAATAAAAACTACTGCATTATGACTAAGGTTTCCAATCCGGATATCCGAATATCCGGATTATCCGACCAATTTGGACTATTCGATAATCCGGATAATTTTCATTGAATATCCGATAGTCCAGATATTTTTTTTTTTCAACAATTTTTGCAATTTACCTGGTACTTTTTTTATACCTTTTCGCCTTTACAAGACGAAATATGTAAATGAATTAAAACTTTCATTTCGTTATTTTATGATTTTAACAAACACAAAAACAAGGACAAATAATTTAAATATATTATTTAATGAACTTACAATAAAACCAACATCTACTAGGCTGACAGATTTTCTTTTACAGAAAAAGTGTATACTTAAAAAAAAAGGTCATACGCCAAAAATACAAGTGATGAGCAAAAAAACAGAGGTCCTCACTCAAAAATACTAGTAACAAGCAAAAAAAGGTCTTCACTCCAAATTACCAAATTAGAAGTGATGAGCAAAAAAAAGGTCCTCACTCCCAAAATCGACGTAATGAGGAAAAAAAAGTCCTCACTTCCAAAATAGAAGTGATAAAAACAAGTAACCAGCAAAAAAGAGTATATTTCGGGTTTTTTCATAAAAAATAAGAGTATAGATAATATTAATTCCGGATATATCCGAATATTTTGAAATTTCTGTATTCGATATCCGGATATTCATTAATGTGGGATAATTGGAAACCCTAATTACGACATACTAAATTTAATGCTAGTTTCTCTGCGTTTCACGGTAGGGGTTTATTTCTTCTTTCTTCGTAATAAATACCTGCCTCTCTAAACATTCTTTTGATTTGCATGTCACTAGAAAGTGTTGGCTAAGGGCGTCGAAAAACGGGGTAAGCCGGTACAAGTTACCAGCGCCTGGGCAGCCCGGGGACTGAATTTTTTTTACCAATCTCTATTAGATTTTATTATTCAACTTTGTCGGTAAAAAAAAGTAACTGAAATAATAATAAACAGTCTAGGCCCCAGACTCGATTTGAGTGCACACTGTTTATGTATTTAGATATCATCAGTTATTAGTATTGTAGGCCCCTCTCTGGCGTTTCTATCCGTAGCTTCCACGTAGACAATGGGCACGTCACCTAAACATACGAGGAGCGGTAGAAACGTTATCGGCCTAGGCAAGAAAACACAACTTTTTCGACAAAATTCAATTTATTTCTCAACATAGTCTCCTTTTGAAGTATACACTTCGTCCAACAATTCTCCAATTTTTCGATGCCCTCCGAATAATACGATTTGTCGAAACCCTCAAAATAGGCCTCTGTTTCAGCGATGATCTCCTCATTCGACCCAAATCTCTTACCACCCAGCCATTTTTTGAAGTTTGGAAATAAATAATAGTCGCAGGGGGGCAAATCTGGCGAATATGGTGGTGAGGAATCAATTCGTAGCGCAATTCATACAGTTTTGCCATTGCGACAGCGCACTTCTGGATCGATGCGTTGTCCTGGTGATCGTTTTGCAGGTAGTCGATGTGAATGATAAGGTGCGCATCCCAAAAAACTGTGGCCATAACTTTGTTGGACAACAGACCCACCTTGGCCTTCTTCGGCTTCGATTCGCCGGGAGCAATCCACTGTTTCGACTGTTCCTTGGTCTCTGGTGTGTTGTGATGGATCTATCATGTCACCCATCTGGCACAGAGCTTCCTCATTCCCAAATATTTATGTAAAATGTTGAGTATCCGTTTGGCTGAAATGCCCGCAGCCTCAATTATCTCGCGCTTAGTCACTCGTCAATCGTCGGTTATCATTCCATGGATTTTATCGATCATTTCTGGAGTGGTGACCTCATTTGGACGGCCTGGACGCTCATCATCAAAAATGCTCTAACGTCCGCGTTTAAATTCAACTTTCCAATATTTAATTGTTGATATCGAAGGTACAGAGTGCCCATAAACATCGTTCAATTCGGTGCTGAACTCAGCGTTCGTTTTCTTTTTCAAAAATTAGTATCTTATCACTGCACGATATTTGATTTTATTCATTTTTGTAAAAATGCAAAAGTTGTTCGCTTTCAATGACTGTTAACCCATTTAAGCCCACAATTTTTAAAGGTTTGGTACTCTTTAGTGCCGGTAATTATTTTTTCTTATTATTTAGATTTTTCACAATATGTGTAATAAATAAAATTCAAAACAGATTTTACTGTATTTAAAATATAAACATTTATTTATTTTATTAGATTTTAGACATGGTGCGAAAACGAACATTTGGGCTGATTCGCTGTTATGGTCGTTTGCAACCGTTTGGGTTTAAATGGGTTAAACGCAAACCAAATGGCGCAGCTGTTTGAAAATTTTACAGTAGCCATGGCAGGATTACTCAAAGTTAGGATTACGAAGTTAGTTACGAAGGTTAGGATTTACGAAAAAACAACATTGATTTGATACTGATGCCCTAAGTAATCATATACTAGTTAAAAGTACACCATGAAGGGATTCTCCTTCGATAATTCAAAAATGTAAAATTTTGAGTTACGTATATAATAGTCAATGTTATTCTCCATATGCGTCAACATGTCTACATTTCTGATGCCTAAAGTTTATCACAGGATGAGATCAAGATTCTACTCCATATAACAATGTTGAAAACTCCATATATCAATGTTGAAAAAACATAGCATGTGGCTGCAGAAAAAACTATTAATTTTTGTGAACATTGCGAGAGTTTTCTCAATTCTTCACCTTATTTTCAAAGATGGGTCGAAGTTTTCATCAACAGTTGTTATTTATCGAATTGAATATTTTGTATTATCTGTTGAGTTCAAGAAAGCCTAATACGCAGCATAAGCTCAACTAGGTTAAATTATGCCTGGGTAAATGAGTAAAAATGTTAAAAATTTACTTACAGCTGTTAAACTGGCGAGGAAATGAGTAGTAAGATTATCTTGGAAATATCCACTATCGATTAAGAATATTTTGACCTGGTCATAGAAAGAGAGCTGGCCAACAGTCATGAGTACGGCCCTACTGGTTGCCATTGTGCCTCCAGAAAACATCTTAGTCAGTCCTTCTTCACGGAACACTCGGTACATTCCATCAAAAGCGTGCTTGTAACTGTAAAATAAGAGATATAATTGTTACGGGTAGTGTTTTTGATTTCTCGACTTTTTCATTTCTCGAGAAATGAAAAATTAGACTTATTTTCTCGAGATATCTCGAGAAAAATAATTATTAGAATATATATCTTTTTTTTTATGTTGAAAATATTGTAGAGGGTAAAAACATGTTAAAATTATAGTCAACTTGAAAATACTAAAGTATTCATTTAAATAATATTAGAACAAATGGACAACGGGGCTTTAAAAATGATTATGAAAACGGCATTTTTAGATATAACGAAAAATGTTTGAAAAATATTTCGAAATTTTTTCCAAGTATCTATTTTTTCATACTTATATGTAACGTTTCCATGGTCACGATAAATAATATCTCTGTTAGAAAATATTGAGCCAAATTATTTCTACTCTGCTGCTAGCATATATTTTATACAAGTACTTTGTAATGGCGGTCGGTCCTGTGGTGGCCACATTTGATGGCCCTCCCATTTCTACTGAACTGATTTTTATCAAAAGTTGATCAACTCGTGGCATTGATGTCAAAAGCTTAAATATGAAGTTTCATAAAAATCCTTTTAGCTGAATTTGCTCTGCACGTGTACACAGACAGACGGACTGACAGACATCATGCTAAAAATATACAAAACGTTATGTAGGGACCTCAATTCGTGGAGATCCATCGAGATCTCGAAATGTCAAAATCGGCATGATGACAATACATCCCTTATATATGTTGGCGGTCGGAAAAAATTATTGTTTACCATTGATTCATATTAAGTAGTGCTGTACCAATAAGATTTTTTTATATATTATGTAATACGGTAATATCGTAAGGTATTTTATTGTACTCCTTTCGGAACGGCAAGGTTAATTATAAACGGACGATAGAAGAAAACGAGGAAACACAATATATTTGACATATAACACGACTTACTTCCTTCTCATTTCTTTCGGTAATTTAATATCATTCTGCATTCTGACGTTGACCATATCAGCCGGTGTGCCCACAAATCCTCCGGCGGCACCAGCAACTGCAGCCATAGCCACTCTGGTGCCGAAACTTGTTTCTCCTCCTTTCGAGGCTACAGTTTGTTTAGCAACTTCATATATACCAAATCGTGTAGTTGAGTAGGTTAACTGACGACACAGAGATGCCGTTAAACCACTGTAGAGGGCGGTTACTCCTAAAAGAAACAATATTATACATGTTTGAAAAAAAAAAAAATTAAAACAAAGCAGTTTATTTGAACTATGTGTCGACAGAAATTACCGCGTTGTCTTATCTGTGGTACAACCAAAGGTACAAGAAAAAATGATTAAGAAGTTAACAGATTCAATGTGGTTGTTCCCGATAGAGAACATTCGGTTATAGTCGGCGATGCAGCTGTTCTCGACCGGGAACATTCATCTTCATTCTGTTTTATTTGCTGGCGCTGCGTTTGAATGGTGTTGTGTGGAGCAGCATTGTGCACAGATATTGTAAACTATGTGGGAAAAGGTTGTACGGGTTGCCGACATAAATAATGCAACTAGATCTAGCTGACCAGTTTCGAAATAGTTTATTTCTTCATCAGAGCTGATCTAAAATCATCTCTATAAGATGTAAACATGTGACAATAAAAAAAATAGCTGCTAAGATAGGTAGGTTTAGAATATTTTGAAGTGGCATATAGGATGACGTATCTATTACATAATTACATTATTTAAAAATAACCCTGTATTACATTCAAAATATTTGAAGTACCTAGGTATTTGCAATTACTAGACAAGACAACACCAGTAAATTCAATTGGTACTATACTTCCAATGTGTTAGTATTATGCTAGGGGGTCTATTCTGCAACTTGTCGACAGTCGCTTGTACACTGTCAAGGTCACTTGTAGACATATGTACTGTACTGTAGGAACTTTCGACAGGACACAGTACAAAGAAATGTCCGAAAGCTTACAGAATTGAACCCCATTTATACAACTGTCATAATACTAAAAGTAAAGTTCTTTTGACGAAAGTTTTCAGAATATAAATTAATTTACTACAATCTTCAAAATGTGAAAACATATAAACAAATTTACAAAACAAAACAATACACAATAATAAAAATTCGTCGAACTAAATAAGTCGTTAATATACTGTGCCTTCTCAAACAACAAACTAAATTTTGTGTACAATATGAGTATGTCTTTTTTTAATCAAACCAATTAGTTGTAAAATTTAGGCATAATTTAGGTTGAACGATTATAATGCTATAACCTTGACTGCCAACTAAAAAGCTTAAATTTCACAACAATAAAATAAGAGCTCTTACAAATGAGCGATTTTGTGTTTTAACTACAAAAAGTAGTTGAAATTAGCAAGCACTGATTTACATCTAATATTGATATACTAGTTGTAAATCACAAAATCCTGAATTCTTCTTCGTTTTGTTCTTAATAGAGCGTCGTAGTAATTATTTATCAAATGATTTGACTATACATCTCCAGTTGTCCCTATCCATGGCAACTTGGAAGTTTCTATACTGTTTAAGGTACTATTTCGTTGGAACTACCACGAAAATGGTTGGCAAAAACAGACAATAATAACATCTGGCACTAACTTTTAGAGCATTACGTTGAAATTGCCCTCAATATCAACCGACTGCTCTCTTTTTAGAGGGCAGGCAGTCAGTTTTCTGTTAGCTTTATCTCGATCACACATCGTGATTTCTTGGAAGATGTATTTAGATACTATTACAGCGTTTTTCTTAGGGAAGAAAGAAAAGGATGAAGAAATTATACGCCTATCGTGAAAAGCAGTCTCAAATAAAATATTTAAAAGTCGGGAAAACGAAGGGTTTTTTGTTAAAACTTTTGGTAAATTGTCACTTGCGAAACGATGAAGACACGTTCAAGAAATACTTCAGGCTTAAGAGGGGGGGGGGGGGGATAGGGTCTGATAACCACATTTTAAGCATATTTTTGTGATTTTTTTTTAAATCTATGGTTAAATTGATTCATTTTCAAACTAAGTACATATATAAAGTATGTTTTGAAGAAGATACAAAAAAATTTTGAAGGCAAAATATGCCGAAATGACCCAGCTGTGGCAAATCTTCTCAGACTCCGGGAAAAAAAATAGATTTTGCGGTGACCAGCATAACTCGTCACTGGATCATCTGAAATCAAAAATCCAAAAAGATTTTGTTAGTTTATGAGTTTGCCGAGGTAATGACGTTGAGTTTTTATTTTTAAAATGATTTTTCAGTTTTTAGTGTTACTTAGAAGACAAAAAAAAAAAAAAAAAATTCCCCCTAAAAAAACCTAAAAATGAGTATATTTGTGATTGTTAAATAAAAAAAAACCATGAAAAAAAATATCTCAACGTCGTTACCTCGGCAAACTCATAAACTAACAAAATATTTTTGGATTTTTGATTTCAGATGATCCAGTGACGAGTTATGCTGGTCACCGCATAATCTAATTTTTTTCCCGGAGTCTGAGAAGATTTGCCACAGCTAGCTCATTTCGCCATATTTTGCCTTCAAAACATACTTTATATATGTACTTAGTTTGAAAATGAATAAATTTAACCATAGATTTGAAAAAAAAATCACAAAAATATGCTTAAAATGTGGTTATCAGACCCCCCCCTAACCCATCGCAGTTCGATTTTGTTCACTACACGCTATTTTTCGTAGTTAAATTACGAAAATGTTTGTCTTCATGATCGTAGAGAACTCAATAACGCATATACTTGAAAAGTTGTTCATCGTCATTATCACTGAACCTTTTTTTCGACATTATGAAAGAACCAATTACAATTAGTTAAAAACTGATAAAAATAAATCACCCAAGGTTCCCTCTTGGCTGTCGAAGCTCGCTGCTGGGCTTCTTCTATTGGGATCGGAGCGTCATGACGTCCCGACCGCTGACAGTCGAGCTATTCCAGCAGAAATGGTTTCCGTTTAAAATTTAAAAAAACAGTTGGAGATTCCTAGTCGTTACGGCCAACCGCCGCGGTGAGCAGTTCCAGCGAAATAGTACCTTAACGTTTTTATCGAATAAGAGCTATCACCGACGACTGTTTTTTTTTTACCGACATGCAGTTGCGATTTTTAGCCACATTGAATAGAACACATTGTCTGCAATGAGTTTGTTATCAAGACCAGTTGTTCAGCCGGAACGGGCAAACAACCACAACATGTTCTATATTCCTTGCAGTCTGATTGCGAAAATGAGATCAATGGAAACAGTTAGGGATTGCCCACTACCGGCGGACTAGCCTTTTTATAATTGAACTGTGCTATCTCCTCATTAGCTTCGTGTAGTAGTGTAGAGTTTAGAGATTATTCGTATAACGATGTATGATAAATGATAACTATATTCAATAGTAATTTATTATTATTTTTAATGTAAGATTATTGAAACGTGGAAACATTAATAACTGAAATACAAAATGTTTTGAATATTTTTCAATGACGTAAGATGCACTTTTTCCAAGGGCAATAACAAAACTAATAAATTCATAAAACAAATCACAAAATTACCTACTGGGTCAAATAAAACATTTCTGTAACTCTAATTTAATTTAAAAATAGTTAAATAATCAGCTAAAAGGATGCCCAGGACTCACACGTGTCTATAAATTCAATTTTTATGGAAATTGATTTACAAATTTGAACATATTTGTTTTATTTTTGTAACATATCATTCAAAGCTAAAATAATATATTATATTATTTATAACACAACAATATTGTTGCCAAGATCATCACGAGAAAATTAAACTCGCTAAATAAAATTTAAATTATTATTGTAGCATTGGCACAGGCAGGCGATTGTTGCCTTTTGTAGAAATACTATACGATAATATGTCGAAATAGATAAGAATAAAGAGTTTGAAACCCGATGTATGTTTAAATGATTTGCGGTTGTCTACCGGTCGTCAGCGGATAAAATTATCCCCACCGGTTATTCCTCTTGTCCTACCAAACAACCGCATGGTCAAAAACCGATCGTTGGCGGTAGCTCTAAAACTTGATAAAACTAACCAATTATTTGTTTTCTTTTTCATCTTGAATTTTCGGATACTTTTATTTAATACATAATAATAATAGTTTTCCAACGCCTAGGTTTAGAGGACAGAGCGGACATGATCTGTTTCTTGCCTTTCAGCACTAAATGAGTCACATAGTTGGCGTGATGTTTCGACCGATCCTAGTATCCATGTATTAACAGGTACTAATTTTTAAATATTAATAATTCGATACTGAAAGAACTCTTGCTGATTTGCATGGTATCAGAAAATGAATCCCTATGTATTAATTACTCGAAGCTTAAGCTGCTTTCAGAGCTTTTAAATTAGTCGACTATAGACTATGACTTATGCACTGTTGATTGTCACTACAAGTCTGTCAAATGGTAACACGAGCAATTGTTCAGAGCTCTTAATTTAATGCGTTATACATTGTCGATTGTAGACAGTTTTTCAAACTTTGTAGTTAGTGAGTTGTTTTAATGAGACAGATATATAAACACATTGGCTATCTCAGTCTAAATCGTAAAGAACGTTTACACTGTATGCCTTTACATAACCTAACAAAATTCCATCGCGCCAATTACAACAAATCTCGCCCAAAATTACAAAGACGAACAGTACATATAATCAATTTAGGTAATTAGGTTAGGTTTAGTTAGTAAACATCTAGGACAGCAGAATTAGGAAAACGATAGTAGATAATAAACATTTTACGCCACCGTAGTTGGTTTAAAGACCCATAGATGTCGCACTATTCGTAACGCACTAATTTCCATAGCTGTAAACGCTGCATTGAACGTTTAACTACTAAACTATCCACTAAACTATCTACTAAATTTATCCATAACGAACAGTGAACAGTCTACTAATTTAAAGAGCTCTGAACTGAGCTTAAGTCATACCTTGAGTTGAGTGCACAGTATGATAAACAAATATATAATAATTATAGGGCCTAGATACGTATAAGGACAGTTAAGTTCTCCATATCTAGGCCTCCGGGCATAGATATGAAAGCCACGTGGTCAATGTGACGTTTCGACTAGACCTATTATCCCAGCACAGTATCAGTAGTGCAAAATCCCGAAGTGGAATCTGGGATTTGACTCAGTCTTACAACGCAGACATGACAGCTCATTCCTCTATTAAGTTCGGATTAAGAAATTAAATATACTTAAAATAAGGTGTCAGAACTACTATAATTCGAATTGGACTATTAACCAACTAATTTTTGTGGTGAAAACTGAAAAAAATCGCTCATCGATAAGTGCATTAGAACTATTGTTAGTATACAACCTAAAACATAACATGAAGCCCACTGCAAATTCTTCTTCCATACACATATCTTACTTTGCATCAATCTTCTTGTCGCCCATTATATGCCCATATTATACCCGAAGTTCGACCATACTCAAACATATGTCTCAATACAAAATATTCATTTTAGACGTCTTATTCTATGATTGTCAGTATACAGAAAATCGTTGGTGTTTAATGTGATCCGAACATTGTCAGACCAGCCAGTAGGGTTGTTTTCATTATTTATAAAACATATAAAGGTCAAGGGCGGCTCTTTTGTAAGAGAAAAATGGCCAAGGCCCTCCTCCAAGATAAAATACTCTTTTTATATTATATATATAAAAGCCCTAATTTCTGTGTGTTATCGTAACGCTAAGTTGCGGGGTGTGAATGGGTTTCGCGGGGTGTGGGCGGTAACGAAGTGAGTACTAGGAGGCGACGTATACGACGAAACAGATAGCTTACCAGACACTAGAGCAGAGCATTGCAGTACATACGGTGACTCGAGCGAAGGTTGTTGTGTCAGGGGCATGTTTTGAATTGATGTTACGCAACGTATAATGACCCCCGGGCCGTCTCCAGCCCGATACTAAATTTTTAAACTTTAAACGACATGCATTGTGCGGCCTTTTAGGATTTCCTAGGTATAATCACAAACAGCTATACCATTGATGTCCAGCATATGGCCCGCGGGCCGTATCCAGCCCGATACTAATTTTTAAACTTTAAACGACATGCACTGAGCGGCTTTTTTGGATTTCCTAGGTATAATCAGTAACAGCTATACATTGATGTCCAGCATATGGCCCGTGGGCCGTATCCAACCCGATACTAATTTTTAAACTTTAAACGACATGCATTGAGCGGCTTTTTAGGATTTCCTAGGTATAATCAGAAACAGATATACCATTGATGTCCAGTATATGGCCCGTATCCAGCCCAATACTATTTTTTAAACGACACGCATTAAGCGGCTTTTTAGGATTTCCTAGGTATAATCAGAAACAGCTATAACATTGATATCCAACATATGGGTCGCGGGCCGTATCCAGCCCGATACTAATTTTTAAACGACACGCATTAAGCGGTTTTTAGGATTTCCTACGTATAATCGAGAAACGTTTTTGTTTTGTTAATATACGCAGAATCATGCAAATTTTAATAATTAAATTCTGCTTATATTGATTTTTATTCGATATCAGTTTGCCAACGTTGTTGGCAACGGGGTCTGCTAGTTTTTAAATAGTAGCATTTCATAATTTTATTTCAAGATGATAAGATTCATATTTCATTTTTAATTTAAATTTTTAAATCTTAACAGCTTGTTTGTTTTTATACGATGCGTTATTTGATTTCGCGCGTTTGTTTATGCCCTCTCACTTTTCAGGCATGCAACTATTTTGTTGCATGCCAGACAATTAACGGTGACCATAGTTTTCTATTTTTCATAAGAATGCATTGGGACACTGCCCAAAGCTCTGAAATTAGGTACATTATGACACGACAAGTGCTGCATCTTGCCAAGAATGCACCAATTACTGAAATGTGAATAATTTCACAGTATTAACAATTACGTTTAGTTAGTATGGTTGTTATATTATTGTGAAACAATAATAGTGGGATTACGTTCAATTACAAGACAAATGTATCCCTTAAAGTGTTTGTTGAGTACTTGAGGGGGGGGGGGGGGAGCTCAAACTCGTAAGCCCCCATAGATGCGCGCTTGAATTAATACACTTGTTATACATGGTCAGTTTTTGGATACCTTTATAGCACAATCAACCGCTGGTGAATTCCGTCAATGTATCGTAGTGAATTTCAATTTTCCAATCGCCATTTCCAATTTCACTGAGACATTTTTCCGAGGCCACTATACAGGATGAGTGGGGAGGAATGGGCCGAACTTCAGGAATGTATTGTACACGTAAAAATAGTGATTTATTATTTATTATTATCATTTATTATTTATTAAATACAATAATAATTAATTTGACACTAATTATAAACAGGATGACATTAATGATTTATTTATTAAACAGAACACAATCGTATAACAATGTTAGAGTTTTTTTTTATTTGTTTTTAGATGTACAATACATTCCTGAAGTTCGGCCCAATGTTCGATAGAAAGTGTTTTAATTACGTTATAACTTGAAAATAAACGACAATCGCACAACAACATTAGAGTTTTTTTTTTTACTTATTTTTACATGCACAATACATCCTGAAGTTCGGTCCATTCCTCCCCACGCACCCTGTATATCTTGCGCCAAGTGATTATAATTTATATCCCCATATCAAAGATTTACTTGGTGATAGAGTCTATCAGATAGACACAAATTTTAATGAAAAAGTTACTGAAAAATGTTACCAAGGAAAAACTAAAATAATGGATTTCATATCCAAATAACAGTTTTCTTAAAACCTATTACAAATTCTCGGTAAGTTCCAATAATATTAAAATTGGTGGATTTATATAGCATTTATTTTACATCTTTAATTCATCATGTTTCTTCATGAAATATTGAAAATTTCTGTTCAATATGTATTGATATTATTCAAAATTCCTCGCGATTCAAAGAATGGTTTATGGAGTGCGACAATCATAGTATAAGACGCTGAAAATACTTTGTATTGTGGGATGGGTCAGGCCGTTTATTACCTTGTTCCCTGACTATTTTAACGGTGGTACGGAGAATGGATACTTTTCCTTCTTGCTGAGTTTGTAAATGTACTTTAAGTAAATCAAGTGGATGTGTACAGCAGGCTGCCATTGCTGAGGCAACACCACCGAAGTACCAGCGGGAGAGTTTCTGTTGTTTGTCTGCCATTTTAAATTATCTGAAAACAAAAATAAAATTTATGTCAGTTATACGAACGGTGATTACAAAGTTTTAAGAAATTGTATACAAAAGGACCCCCAACATCTGCGGTGGATAGGTTCAAGGCCTTCCCAAACATCTTCCAATATACGGTTTTAAACAGACATACAAGGCATAAACAAAAATAATTAACAATGAAATAAAATATTTATAACAACACAAAATTGCACTGTAATATCTACTACTGGGAACAGAAACAGGTTTTTCGGGTTACAGTTTCATATATCTATCGTTATTATACAATTGGAGCCAAAAAAAAAAAAAAAAACTGGACCCTTTGAAATATTGATTTAAAAGCTGCAAGTAGTCCTAATTTAGCTGATAATGCATTGTTAGCTATTGTATAATAAGAAGGAAGCACAAAAATACTATTTTTTATTAACAAATATTTTTTTACTTATAATATTACACCAAATAACAAAATATTCTAATGCAACAAATTGTACAACAGGATCGGATAAACATTCCTGAATATACCGGAAAGCCGTCATAGCCGCATTTTCGACCAAATCTAGGTCCGTCTTAGCATGTCGAGAAATGCCAATCCACACCATTATACACTACCACCGCCAAATGGCTGTTTGGGGGAATAGCAGAGTGTGAATCGTTCATTTGGCCTTCTCCGCACTCGCTCGCGTCTGTCAGGTGATCTGAGGCAAAATCTGGACTCATCTAAAAACAAAACGTTGTTCCATTCCTCATTACTCCAGTTCATATATCTAAGAACTAACTGTAGTTTTGCAGTCCGATGAGTTACGGGCAACAATGGGCCATGTGCAGGTCTGTGTGACCTTAGTCTCTGCTCTGTTATTCTTCTACGTACTGTTTTCATAGAAACTGTTGTACCCGTAGCACGTTCCAGAGCTTGAGCGACGGTAGTTGCTGGTAATGCTCTGTCAAGGTGTACAGTTGTTATAATAAAACGATCTTCTCGGTAGCTGGTGGCTCGTGGTCCACCTTATCCAGGCTTTCTGAGATAAAGTCCTGTCTCCCGATATCGTCTGATAGCATCAGCAACGGTACTTCGAAGAACATTCACTACACTTGTAATATAACGTATGCTGTAATTCTCTTCATACAAAGCTATGTCTCACGCAACTTCTTCTGGACGCATATTTATTTTCAAGTTTAAATTTACTTCTACAATCAAAAAATGTTCTTAAAAGACTAAATAAAACAACATTTTTTAGAATTTGCATTGAATAAATATGATTTAATACTCCTGTTAGCTTTTGAGTTTTGCCTATTTCTTTTAAGACAAGCTTGCATGCTTTAATTTGTTTAAAATAAATTATACTATCTGTGTTTTATCATAAATTGATAAAGAAAACTCTATATATCTCACTAGAAACTAATAAAGTAGAAATATTGAAGTGTCAATAAAGGGAATACTGAAGGCACCCCTATGCAAAATGTGAGATCTTCGCGGCACCCTACTATTAAATATGTCACTATTTAGTCAATTTAAAGTATAATTAATCAAAAGTATAATTGTGATGTTGGAAAAAAAAACAATAATATTACAATTACATAATATGTATTTAAAGATCATTCGAAAATTTCTTCGATTCGGTGTTCGGTCTTCGATTCCGAGAATAGCGGCGAATTTATTTTGAAAAGCTTGCGGCACCCTTTTCATGTGCCGCGGCACCCTGGTTGAGAACCACTGGTATACACTCAGGGAAAAAAACAAAATTTGTGTATTTTTTTCCCCTGAGTGTATACCAGTGGTTCTCAACCAGGGTGCCGCGGCACCCTGGGGTGCCGCAAGCACATGAAAAGGGTGCCGCAAGCTTTTCAAAATAAATTCGCCGCTATTCTCGGAATCGAAGACCGAACACCGAATCGAAGAAATTTTCGAATGATCTTTAAATACATATTATGTAATTCTAATATTATTGTTTTTTTTTCCAACATCACAATTATACTTTTGATTAATTATACTTTAAATTGACTAAATAGTGACATATTTAATAGTAGGGTGCCGCGAAGATCTCACATTTTGCATAGGGGTGCCTTCACCTAAAAAAGGTTGAGAACCACTGGTCTATACCATTGACGTCATATAAATAAACACAGCATGCTCTATGCCTTAGCACTGTTTGTTCTGTAGCCATGACCCTGTGGAGACGGAAGGGGGATTTACCCCTAGGACTATAACGGGTTGTCTAATTTACATTTATTTTATTAAGCTACCACTAGGAGAAACGCCAGCGCCATATTGTGGTTATGATAGTTTTGTTGTTCGTCAGTGTTGTTTTGTTGTGTTATATTTTCTATTTTACTATTTTACCATTCCATCATCTTTCAACTTTTAATAATATTACAGTAAATTGCTTGTAGTGAAATATATTTTAAATACTTAGTATTTAAAATAACAAAAAGTAATGTTTAATTAAAATGTTACAGGCTATTCCAAACGTTTTGTTGGAACTAAATGGGAATTTCGTTCTTTTAGGTTGTCACGAGAAGGGACCTTGTTTGGGTTATTTCATGTTTGACGTTGGTATATGAAAATTTAAAATTCCAACAGTGAAACCATAGAGGCGAATGACATTTATTATTATTATTATTTTTTTTAATGGCCTTTGCTGCTTTGGAAATTAGCCAGGACAATTATTATTTTTAGAAAATTCCATGCCTGAACGGGATTTGAACTCGAGACCTTAGCAACGCAAAGCACATGTGTTACCACTACGCTACGCCGGTTAGAAAATTAGAATTCATTTTCACACATTTTGAAGACAAAAATAAATAAATAAAATAAATGGGACATTTTTATTAAGAATGACAAACAATTAAAATGCAATGAAAAGAACATTTTATAATGACAATCAATTTAATATAGAATTTGCAATGTGAGTATGATTTACAAAGCTTAAACAAAATGACCAAAAGTCCGAATTAATAGATAAAAATTACTAGATTTCAAAATCTAGTTCCGCCTGAACGTTTGGAATAGTCTATACATACATACATAGATTTTTTCTTAAAAAAAAATATATTTGCATTCAGTACTTTACTTACGAATGCATCAGAAAACTATTTTATCCCGCACTGATTATACGAGTAGATATACATCTTTATAAATTATCAAATAAATTTTAATTTATCATGGAATAAATAACAAAATATCTGCTCGTTTTAAATTTAGAAAGTATTTGAAGCATTGCAATACAATATGATCGAGAAAATAAGTGTCTACATAGACATGGAATACATTAATTTTAAAATTAACAGAATAGTCCATTCTACATTTGAAAATATTAAAATTGAACTTTTACCCTTTTTTCCTGTAAAAAAGAAATTTAAATTTTACCTTTTTGCCCTGTAAATAAAGAATCGGGTTTTTTGGGTTTACGCGAGCTCAATACGTTTTAATACTACGTAACTGAAAAAAAAAACTTTATTCTTTTTAATTTAATAGGATTATAAAAACGTATTAAGGATTCCACACACCAAAGCGGCCGCGGTGGCGATAATACAGCGGCCTAACGCAACCTATACAATACAATGAGACCACGCACATACAAGCGTTCCGCTATCTGAGAACACCACCGACTGCAGCGTTCAGTCTAGCGATCACCAAACACTGGCGGCCAAACTCGACAAGTTGCGTTAGGCCGCACGATATTCATTGTTTATATACCACAGAGTGAATATATTTAAGAAAATAATGTCGAAAATAGATAATTTAACAGAAAAAATCATAGATCAGTAAAGGATCATTTAATTTTGTATGACTTAGCACATCCTGATTACAAGAATATTAGGAAAACAAATAAAGTGTGGGACGAAATAGGAAAAGTTTTGGAAATTGATAGTAAAGTCTGTTCCAAACGATTAGGCGGAACTAGATTTTGCAATCTAGTTACTTTCATCGTTTAAATAATGCTTTTCAGCCGTTTTGTTTAAGCTTTGTAAATCATACTTGCAACAAACATTTTTTGGTTAAGGTTAATATCATTTTAAAATGTCATTTTCTTTATATTTTGATTTTTTGTGTCATTCTTAATACAAATATCCCATTTATTTATTTTTTGTCATTAAAATATGTAAAAAAGTTTGACATATGTCATTCGTTTCCATGGTTTCATTGTTGGAATTGTAAATTTTGACATTCCAACGTGAAAAATGAAATAACCCAAGCAAGGTCCCTTTTCGTGACAACCTAAAAGAACGAAATTCCCATTTAGTTCCGCCTAACCGTTTGAAACAGATTGTAAGTAGATTATTATTTTTCCTCTACATACAATTAATTATTCTATTGTATTCTCGCAATCAATATTATCATACAACTATATACCGTGATTCACTAACTGATCGCTACCGCTACCGCCACTCCCACCGCGTTAGTGTGAGGAGACCTGATCGCTAGTCGTATCGCTACCGTGGCCGCTACCGTGGCCGCCACCGCGGCCGCCCACCGCGGCCGCTTTGGTGTGTGGAATCCTTTAACACCTAGATTAGCCGATCTCTACTTATTACTTTGTAAATTCATAATTTCTAGTTGAAAGTTTGAAGTTATTCAACAGCACAGTCAGAGACGTAACTAGCCTGTGGCCGATATTGCCCTCGCCATAGGTGCCTTGTTGCATAAGGGCAACTTATTGATATTTCATTTTTGCTCTATTAGATAAAAATCATAAGAGTGTGATGTGATTACATTTTGTATTTATATAGGTAAAAAAAAAAAAAACTCAACGACACTATCCACATTTTTATCTCAAGCCATTAAATTTATTTATGTGTGTGATAAACAACTCTCTGAGCAGCCGCCAACTATCTTTTACCTACTTACTAGCAAGAGTACCCGTACTTCGTACAGTTTTTGTAATGTATATTTTGATGTAACGTAAATGATAAGTGAGATATTTCAATTTCAAGTAGAACACAAAATAATCGTTTCTTTATTCTTTTGCATACATTGATGTTAAGAAAATAATAAATGAGATACTTCGTTTATAGGTAGCTCTCCCCATAGCTATCTAATTAAAAACTGCATTAAATAGAGATGAATAGTTTCTTTTCGCATGTTAATTTTTGTTGTTAAGTAAATGATAAATGAGATAGGTCATAAGAGATACTCTATGTGGCGGAATTATGTTGAACTAACCAAATAGACAATTATGTTATTGTTCTGACATACGTGTTAGAGTAGATTCAAATAGAGTTGAGTACATCAATAAAAGTGTGCAGAAACCAGTTTTCGGACGGGTCTAATTTACTTATAATAGGGGTGTTAGGTTAGTTACTCATAGCCATTCATAGCCGTAGAAGTCTTATATGAGTTAGGAGCTTCCAACGTGTTTATATAAAATATCTGTATTATTAGAATACATCTACAATCTAAAATCGTATTTAAGCTTTTGTTTTGTATTATAAAATTTGTATTCTTTTTTGACATATTTTATATGATTGTATTGAACTGTATAGCAATATAAGCTAAATAAATAAATGATTATTATTATAATATATTATTATTTTGCAAATTTAATATTAAAATTAATCTGGAGATTAGGTGGTATTGCTCCTAGGGCGCCTATTACTATGGGAACTACACTATAATTATTATTATTATTATTATTATTATTATTATTATTATTATTATTATTATTATTATTATTATTATTATTATTATTATTATTATTATTATTATTATTATTATTATTATTATTATTATTATTATTATTATTATTATTATTATTATTATTATTATTATTATTATTATTATTATTATTATTATTATTATTATTATTATTATTATTATTATTATTATTATTATTATTATTATTATTATTATTATTATTATTATTATTATTATTATTATTATTATTATTATTATTATTATTATTATTATTATTATTATTATTATTATTATTATTATTATTATTATTATTATTATTATTATTATTATTATTATTATTATTATGGGGTTTGTCAGGTCTTGACAAGCGTCCACTAATCTCAAACTTCAGCAACCTTTTGAGCCGCGTCATACTAGAGACTAGTGGAGCTAAATACACACGACTGCATCCCAAACCCTGGCGATATGCAGCCGCGGAAATTACGCCAGATCCAGTGCCCGCACAATGCGGAGCGACCCGAGCAGCACTGCTTTCTGCATCCTGCAGATCAAAGAGTTGGCAGAAGATCTGCAGACGGGAATGGACTCGATTTCCCTTCGATAGGAGGCTTTCATGCCACCCAAAACACCAACTATCAGGACTACAAGCTTAACTTTATACCCGGGATACAGCTTTCTAAGCTCGGACAAGAGGTCCATATACTTGGACCTCTTTCCTCCTCCTTGAGAGAGATATTCTTCTCAGCTGGACTTGAGAATTCGATCACAAACATCTGTTTGGTCTCGATATCCAGGAGGGTTATGTCCGGCTTAGTGGCTGTCAGTAACCTCGAGGTGGGGAAGGAGTAATTCCAATAAATTCGGCACTTGGAATTTTCCACCACCGATTCTATGTCAGAAGGGACGTACGGTATAACCGGTATTTGGTCAATACCATAGGCATGTCTAAGATGATAGTAGAGCACGCGGAGAGCAGCATTATGTCGAGACACGTAGCTCGACGCTGCAAG